>CAUYUJ010009557.1:736004-766004 GCA_963575745.1 Prorocentrum cordatum | reverse complement strand
AAATGTTCCAGGTCTGCTCCTTTAGAAGGACCCTGAATGTAACAAGTGAAACCGACCGTTCCATACCAAGAAATCCGGGGACCCCCCACAAGAGGGAGGATGAGGAGGAGGAGGAGGAAAAGGAGGAGGAGGAGGAGGAGGAGGAGGAGGCGCGAGCACCTGCGCCGGATCACCACGCATGGTCTCGCCGCGCGCCGCAGCGAGCAGTGGGCGGCGGCTCTACCCCATGGAGCCAGCGCCTAGCTGAAAACGAGCTCCTCGGGCCGCAGCCGAGGAGGAAGAGAAGGGAAGGCGAGGGAGGGAGAGGGCTAGCTGGCCCCGTACCCCCTTCGCGAGGGGGTCCCCTCGTGGCACATCGAGCCGCCCACTGGTGGGGGAGGGGCCTCGGTGGTTAGCCGAGGCGATCCCCCCCCATCGCCAGGCTCAGCCGTGCTACAGGTCGCCCCCCCAGGGGCGGCCGGCACAGAGAGGAGGGAGGAGGGAAGGCCACGGGCTGCTCATGGTGAACGCCTCCGCCGCCACCACGCGCGGCGGCGAGAAGGTACTCCGAGTTTCCTGATAAGCTTCGTGGGGGCATCGCCCCCGCCGACAGCCCCAGATCGACCCCCGTCGCGGGCAGCCACCGCGCGCCGAAGGCGCTCCGACTCCCGTCGCGGCGCGACGGCGAGGCGACGTTGGGGCGCCAATTTGCTGCCGTTGGGCCGCCGCAGTCCATGAGGTCGCTTCCATCTCGCAAGGGGAGGCCACGGGTGATTTCCTTGCCTTATTGAGCGGGGGGACTTGGCCCCACACAGCCTCAGCACTCGTCACAGCAACAGGTGCTGCCGAACCAGCAGCGGCAGGGGCGGACGCTGCGCCCCCCAGCAGCTCCAGCTCGACAGCGACCTCGTGGGCGATGTACGGGGCACGCTGTTTGGCGAGGCGAGCCAGAGCAAGTACGCCGCGAGGTCTAAGGGCACCACGTTCACCCAGGAAGCCGCATGCCTTGGCAACCCCAGTAGCACCACAACTCGGACCGACCACTGCAGGCATGTCGCGCACCGAGTGGCTGCCGACGAGGGGGCGGACCTGAGCGAGGTGATGAGGCACACACCTGCGCTTGCGCAGCTCGATGTTGGCGTCGATGGCCACAGTGACGATGGTGCCCGAGCGTTCGCTGCGACCTCGGCACATCGACGTCTCGAGTACCAACACCTGCCGCATTCACCCCGAAGATCACAACGAAAGGCGGCAGCATCGTCAGTTGGCGGTGCTCGTGGGGCTGGCTGGTTGGCCTTGCCAACTCGGTGTGTCGTGTCGGCTCCACCCACATGCCGACCCCTTCCACCGTGGCGCTGGAGAAGCCGAGCTTTTGGCGCATGTCAAACGGGAGCCTGCCGTGACTGGCCACATTCCTGGCGGTCTGATCGGCCAGCTTGTTGCCGTGAGATCTTCCCCGTGGCTACTTGCTGCCGTGTTTGGTGCGATTGCACTTTGACCATCGTGAGGCCGGTGTCGCATAAGCCACCGAACTTGTCGAGCATCCTCCACACATCGCGCCACTGATGAGCCCAGGCGTAGCTGAAGCTGCACGTCCGCCCCTGGCCGTGCTTGCTCTGTTCACTCCGTGCCGCGGCCGTCCCGGGCCGGCGCCTGCGGCGGTGGCGCGCCCAGCTGGACGCGGCCCTCATGCGGGGCGTGGCGGCGCAACTCCTGGCGGCCCGCTACGGCGCCCCTGGCCGGGCGCGCAGGCGCCGGCGGCCGGGGGGCGTGCGGGCGCTGGAGGCGCGGGGGCCCTGAGTGCCGTGCGTGCCGTGCGAGATCGTAGCAGCATGCAGGTATGGCCAGACCGCCAAGGGGAGCGCGGGGAAGTCGACGCTGCTTTCTGTGATTTCAGTGGCAGGCTGGGTAGTCAGCCTGAGCAGCGATAGCGATGCAATGAGCTCGCCGCCGCAGGTGTCCATGAAGGGCTCGTCGAGCATGGCCGAGACGCCCGCGAGGTACACGTTGGCATGCGGCTCGATGGCAACGACCGCCCACCCAACACTGGTGCACGGAGCGCGCTGCCCTTCAAACGCCGAGCCGTCAAGAAATTACCCGCCTGATCGTAGATACCCGCCCTTCCGTCCGTGCCGACAGAGTTCAGATCGTGCCCTGTTCCCCCCTCGCTCTCAAGCAGTGGCGAAGCGTCCTGGCGTGCCAAAAGGGTTACTAAGCCATGTCCTAAACACCTCTTGTGGTTTCGGCGAAGTGCTCTTAGAACATTTCTGGCTGGGACTGTCTTGTTTGAGCACGTCGGGTTTATGTTATATGAACCTTTGTTTTGTACTTCGAACACTTTGGGGTTCTAGGATCATTCCGTGGTAGGCCTATAGGAATGCCGGGACGGTCGGCCCCTGCTCAACGCTCGCCGCCGAACAACGGAACGGAGTCGGTTGTTCTGGGGCCCGCGGGCAAACTTGGCACGTCGAGCCGGGAGCTGTCGGGGGTTTGGGCGCCTCCCCCTCTGGACCTGGGATGCCCGGGCTCCTCGTCGGAGCCGGCTGAAACTCCGTGCCCAGCGAGTGCGATTCGAGTGGTTTACGCCAGTCCGCCAACCAGCAAAAATGAACCAGTGTTCGAGACGATCGTGACAGTCATGCTTTGGGTCAGGAGCTTCCTGGATGAATCCGAGGGTCTCTTGGGATGCCTCTCCGTGGCCTCTTGGAGAATTCTTGGCCTGTGGGAGGTTTTTTGTGGGCCTCGTGGGGGCCTCCGGGGGCCTTCTTGGCTCTCGGCGGAGCCGGCTGAAATTCCGCCCCCAATGAGCGTGATTGATTGATTGACCGATTGTTTGGCGTATTGAGTAATGTCAGAAATTTACTGTCGTGATTCGTTCACGACGACAGGGTGTCAGGGGAAACTGTGCGCCAGTACCCCTCTTGTTTTCCCCCCTCTCCTTCCCGCTCTCATGTTCTGTCTCATCTCCTTTGGTTGATTGACCGATTGTTTAACATATTGACGAAAGTCAGCGGACAGCTCGGGAGACACTTTTCCAGCTGCCCGCGGACAGCCGCAACCGAACCCGAGTAACAGATTTTGGACCGCGGGCACTCGTCCGCAACGAATTCAGGGCAACAAAATTCCACAAACCCGCAGCCGTAACTGGAATGCCTAGTTTGCGCCGCGTGCGCCCGCAGCCGCACCGCCAACCGCAACAAAGCCAGGCACGCGCAACCGAACCCCGCAACCGCACCCGCCACCGCACCCACAACCGCAACAGCCTACTGCCTTTGGGCAACACATTTTGGTCCGTGGGCGCACGCAGCTGCGTCCGCACCCGCACCCGCAAACCTAACAGCTACGGCCGGGCATCACGTTGGGCCGCGGGCCCACAGCGCAGTCGCGTCGGCAGCCGCAGCCCAGGAGGGTTGGTGAAGTCGACGGGCGGGGCGTTTCACCCCCGAAGGGGTGTAATGGGCTCCTCCTCCTCCTCCCCTCCTCCTCCTCCTCCTCCTCCTCCTCCTCCTCCTCCTTCCACAGCTGCACCCGGACGGCTGGTGGGACTCGGAAGGGTTGTGCGTAGGCGCCGTCTAGCCCACGTGGTTTGTCACGTAAGCTTCTTGCGTGAGCCTTCCCGTCAGATCGCCGTGTCCTCGCGCGTGAGTTCCCGTTCGTTCTGGGGACAATTCTTCTTGTTATGCTGAAGCAATGTGGCTATGTCGTGCTGTTGAAGGGCCTGTTTGGGAGCCCCCTTGACACGCCTTGAGGCATCATTGCGCCATCTTGGGGACGTGTTGTAGCCATCTCGGCGATGATTGGGGTTTCTCGGGACCACCGTCTGCGCCCCTGGTTTGGGCTCGCTGACCCAATCCTGTCGCTGTACGAGTTTTCGTCACCATCACCACATCCCTGTCATATTCTTGCACGGCCCACGACACTTTTAGGCCACTGTCGCCATCATCACCATGACCGCCGCCGGCGTCATTGCCGCAGTTGTCATTCATCACCATCATGTCAATTTGTTGTCAACGTCACGTCACAGTGTATGAAACTATTGACTTTAACAGGGTTTGAGGCGCAAGGCATGTATGGGCGATGTCTTATGTCTCGCTTTGGATACGTGTAACCAGACAACTATGCTGGCACAGCGTTGGCAGTTGTTTGATGCCGCAGATTCCAACACCGTCTAAAACGTGTTCTGGGTAAGGAACTCTTCACGCTGCGTATCTCCCCACCAGCCTGTTCAGAAACCCTGCCCATGAGAGTTGACGGGGAAGCGACGAAGAGACACATAATTCATGTGAAATGACGAGGGCGACCAGGATGAACAGAGCGATCTCTGGGAGTAAGGGGGTGGCCTTGGAGGGCCTCTGCGGGCCATCCGTGAGGCCCACTTGTGAGCGAGGGGGGAGGAGGAGGAGGAGAGGGAGGAGGAGGAGGAGGAGGGGAATGAGGAGGAGGAGGAGGAGGAGGAGGAGGAGGAGGAGGAGGAGGAGGAGGAGGAGGGGGCAGTCCGCCCTTTGGGGCCCTCGTGGGATGCTCTTAGGGCGCTCTTGGGGACGCCTTCGGAGCTGTGGGGGGCCTCTTGAGGCCATCTTGGAGGCTATCGATCAATCACCGATTTGCCTCCGTCAGCATCGCCTCTTGGGGCGCTCTTGAGCCGATCGTGGACGCTCTTTGGGCCATTCCCAGGGACCCCTGGGCCCCTCTTGGGGCCCTCTTGTACCATCTTGAGGCAACCTTGAGGCCTCAACAGCTTATCGGAATCGAATATACGACAAGGCAGCAATCATTGATTTTCCATACGTTTGCAGAAGTATAGCCTCTTGGGGGGGTCCTGTGGGGGCTCCGAGAGCACTTGAAGCCGTCTTGTGGGCCTCGTCGGGCCCCTTCGAGGTATGTCGGAAGCTAAATTGAACCATCTTTGGATATTTTCAGCCGCCTTGGAGGCCATCTTGGAGCATCGGGGGCCCTCTTGGAGCCATCTTGGGCGAAAACGGGCTCCCTGCCACCTCGCGAACCCCGCCCCCCAAAAAGCCCCCCTCCCTGATGAGAAGAAGGTTTTGGAAGAGACAGAGAGAGAGAGAGAGTCATTCTTAAACAAAGGCATTGTTAAGCCACCTGCGCCCAGAGGACTAATGGAATTCAGGAGCGCGCAGTTATCGATGATCCGCCGGACCAGAGCAGGATTACATATCAGGGGTGCGGAGGGCGAAACGGGCTGCAGGCAAGACGGCCCGGCAGACAGGCGTAGGGGGTTGGACGGAAGTTGCTTGTGCGCAGCAAGTGGAGTTGTGCCAGGAGGAATGCAAAGATGTCGCCAGAGAAAGGGCCCCAAAGGCAATCGAATTGCGTAATTATGAGCGGTGGTCTGCATTTCTGATCTTTCCCATCCGGTGTTCCCAGTGCCCTTCGTCCGGTGTGCGGGCGATATTGCTTCTTCTGCTGAAAACACTGGACTGGGAGTTGTTCGCCGAAATGGGAAATTGTTGTTCAGGTGCGAAACTATGATGCAGATTCCGTCGTTTGGCGCTCGTGTATTATTTCTTTGGTCGCCCCTGGACGAAACACATTTGTTCGTTCTCGTTCGCCATCACCATTCAGTTTATTATTTGTATTACTATGCCTCGTTGCCTCTGCAAGCGGGGCGTTGCTTGCAGTTCTCCGCCGGGACATTGCAGCGGGGCGTCTCCCTTCCACGCTGGTGCCTCTGATTTTTGTGAAGGCGCGGGCCTTCGAGCTCTCGACCCCCAGGGACCTTTTCTCTTCCCAGATATTTTCGAGTTGCCCTGAAGCTCCAGCCGTGGGGACGAGAAGCCTCCCGCAGCCCCCACCCCCTAAACAGATGGCGAAGAAGCACATCCGCACACCGTCGGCCCCCGTCGTTTCCCTCCTGTGGGGGCGGACACGTCTCCACCCGACCTCGCCGTCCCGACTCCCCGGCCGAGACCACGCGGGTGTAATTACAGGGCGGCGCTGCGCGGATGGGGGCCCCCGCGCGGAGCGCATCCCCGGGATCGCGCATCCACGGGGCCTCGGCCTGCGGAGCACAGCTCGCGAGGGCGCGGGCTGCGGAGGCGCCCGTCGCTCGTGGCCGCTCGCCGCTCGCCGCGCGCAGGGGCGCTGCCGCGCCGCCGGGGTGCCGGGAGCCGCCCTGCGGCGGCCCGCGGGGCGTGCCGCTGACGCCCGCGCTGGCGCCCCAGCGACCAGAGGCGAGCCTCTCCCCTAAAACAAAAGAAAAAAGAGGCGAGCCTCTCCCCTTGCGGGTCTCGAAGATCAGAAGCGAAAGAGACACGTACATGTGCGTGAATGCACGCTGGTTTCGAGAGTACTCGTTGTGCGAACGAGGCCAGTCTCGCTTACTGGAGCGGCGTGTTCACGTACATGGTCGGCCGCGTATGTCCTCTGCGGGTTCCCTAGAAGAAGGGAAACCTCCATAAACGTAAACTGTTGGCGCTCCGCGCGGATTTCTCGGATCTGCGCTGGGACCTCCTTGCGGCGCCTCCGGCGCCGCCCCTGGCGCGCTCCGCGCGCCAGGGAGGGGAGATCCAGCGCAGATCCAAGAAATCCGCGCGGGGCGCCAAAAGTGTATGTTTATGCTTTTTTGTTTCTGTAGGGTCCAGTCGACGCTGGGGTAGTGATATTCGTACGGGGCCAGGACGAGGATAGGTCCGTTCCAGAGCGTTCCGAAACGCTCTCAGAGCGTTCCAGATCGCTCTTAGAGGGCCGCGGCGCCCGAGACATCCTCCAGAGCCGCCGGATCTCAGGGAGTGTCGATTTCTCCTCATCCGATTTCATCTTCGTCCTGACATCGTCGTAGACACCACTGCCAGGGTCCACACGCTTGCAGACTTCCTTCGAGTTCCCAATGCTGAGCCGCTGGCCGGCGTTTCAGAAGTCTGGCTTGCAGGGGCAATGTAGCGTGACTATTCAGAAATGCCCATGGGGCCTGTCTCTTAGTGTCGCCCTGGGCGGTGATTGATCAAGTGTCGTCGTCGTCGTCGTCGTCGTCGTCGTCGTCGTCGTCGTCACTGGATTCTGTGGTCGTCTTCTCCAGAAGCTCTCCCAGCAACAGAAAATGGTTCTCAGAATCGGTCCCCCAGTTCAGTGGCCGCATTTGAACCCTGCCCCCACCCCCCACGATTTCGAAGGGGGGTGCGGGTTCACTTCGTTCGGGAGCTCCCGGGCCTGCTCCCGGGCGAAATGAACCCCCCCAGCCCCTCTCAGAAATCGTGTGTGCACATGCGGCCCACCTACTAGTGCTTCTTCTCGGGTCGACACTCTGCGCCAGCACAGTGTTGGGCTCTCCTGTGGTTGCCCCAGGCGCCCCTGGCGCCCGCGCGCGACGAGGCGCGCCCCGCGCCGCCGCCGCCGCCGTGCGCGCTGCAGTGACCCCGCGCGGCGCTGTGGCGCGGCGCCGTGGCTCGGCGCCGAGCGGCGCCCTGCGGCGCAACGGCCGTGGGCGCCGCCGGCGGCGGTTCGCCGTCGGCGCGGCGTGACGCCGGCAGCGCCGTGCCCCGTCGGAGCGGCGCGCGCGCCCCGGCGGGCCGGGAGGTCGCGCGCGCGCGTGCCGCAAAGAGGTGCCGCCCGGGGAACCGACGCTGCAGTCGACGGCGAAGTTCGGAGTCAGGGCAGGAGTGAGGAACGAACAACACACACCCATACCCATAAGGGGGTCGTTGGGAGGAGGACTGGCTCATGGGTTTGGGTGCGTGTTGTTGGTTCGTTAAGGAGTACCCTTCCCTCGTTGTCGCCTGTTTGGGCCTCGGGGGAGGCCCTCGTGGCCGCGGCCGGATTCGCTGACGGGTTTTGGTCAGGACGCACCCCGGGAGAGGTCCGAGTATCGGTACGTTTTGGTTTCCCCACGAAGCTTACCTTCGCCGATCGATGGGAAGGCAGGTCGATGGGCGGCGGGGTTGGGGGGGGTTCAGGATTCGTCGAACGTGTGGCAGAAACCGAACCCTGCTCCCGTCTCCCATCGATTCAGAAACATCGATGGTTGGTGGGGGTTGGTGGGGGTAGCGTTCGATTGCCGCTACCTATCCAGGGCCCCGGGAGGCAGAATGTGCACGGACGTCCCCACCCGCGATGCCGTGCGATACGGCCAGAGAGATTGAGGCCCGCTCCCGTCTCTGGGAAGGACTCGAGGCAGTGATTCAAGGCCCTACCTCGGGTTTCGTTGGGCGTCACTCGTGAGAGGTTAAGCTCTAAGCGCAGCTGTTACCAAGCAGGGCTTCCTGTCCCAGATTCAAGAACACATGAGCGACGCAGAAGAACGAGTTCGTCTTCACCGACTTTGGCGCGTGAGCCGCCCGCGCAAGGCCGCGCGGAAGCGACCTCGTCTCCACTGAAGCGTGTCGCGCTGGCGGCCCGCGTAAGCCACCGCGCAGGGTCGCTACGCCATCTCGCGTAAGACCCGTTTCTTTCTCGTCGCTCATATGCAGAAGTTGTCTTGTACTTTGGCGTCGCTCGGGCGCGTGATTCTTTTCTCGGCGATGGCCATCGAGCAGCACCCTGGATCATCTGACAGAACAAGCTGATGGGCCTGTTTTCCACCACATCCACCACCACCACCACCACCACCACCACCACCACCACCACCACCACCACCACCACCACCATAAGTTGGATGGGGAGGGGCTCCTGCTCCTCCTCCTCCTCCTCCTCCTCATTCCCTCCCTCCCTCCCTCCCTCCCTCCTCCTCCTCCTCCTCCTCCTCCTCCACCTCCTCCTCCTCCTCCTCCTCCTCCTCCTCCTCCTCCTCCTCCTCCTCCTCTCCTCCTCCTCCTCCTCCTCCTCCTCCTCCTCCTCCTCCTCTCCTCCTCCTCCTCCTCCTCCTCCCCTCCCTCCTCCTCCTCCTCCTCCTCCTCCTCCTCCTCCTCCTCCTCCTCCTCCTACTACTCCTACTCCTTCCTCCTACTCCTACTCCTACTCCTCCTCCTCCCTCTCCTCCGCCTCCTCCCTCCTCCTCCTCCGCCCTCCTACTCCTCCTCCTACCCTCCTCTCCTCCTCCTCCTCCTCCTCCACCTCCTCCTCCACCTCCTCCTCCTCGGGTCCTCCTACGGCCCCACGGGGAAACCGTGCCCCCCCTCCCCCCCCCCTTCGGAGGTGGCGATGCAGAGGAAAGCCATGCCAAGAAAAGTCCTGCTTGCTTTCAGGGTGCCCTGGCATTCGATGGTTTCTGCGGGTGATTCGAAGCGTGGCATTCCAACAAGAAGTGTAGTGGGCCAAGTCCTGGTGTCTCAAGGTAGTGTTCCTCTTGTGGGAGCGTTTCTTGTGGTCGAGGGGTAGGGGCGAAAAGCCCTGAGGCGGACACCACGTGAGGCAATCCTCCTCGGACATTCCACGTGAACATCCTCGTGTACCATCGGTGCTCTTGAATTCGAGCAGTGGAGAAGCGTGTTGGCTTTCCTATTGGCCCACCATAAAAAAGTGTCGTAAGAACCTGGTGTGGTCTGTACGAAATGTTCTTAGCACATTTCTGGCTGAGATTGTCTCGTTTGAGCACATCGGGCTTATGCTCTAAGAACACAGCTTTGGTTGTTCTAACATTCTTATGTTCTAAGAGTCGTGACGGTGGTTCCCTGCTCAATGGATGCACGTATTGCTCTCTCCGGGGCCATTCGCCCCCATCGCCGCCCCCCAGACCCGGCCCGCCGCCCCCAAGATATCACGCCGGCCCTTGAAGCGCTTCCGCGGCAGAATCTCGGGAGGTCCCGGGTGGTCGCCCCCTTCGGCGCCGCACACCCGAGCACAGTCAACCCGCATAGGAGGGATGAGCGATTTTCCAAGGCTGTCCGTGCATCCTTGTCCTTTGGGCCCATTCTCTGTATTTTTCGATGGCCAGCCTCGTTCGAAAAACATGCACATGGCCCCCCAGGGCCCTCGCATCCTCGCATCCTTACCGCGCATCCTTATTGTTATACGGGTCAGCTACCATGTCGTTGCACATTAACCGCGAAATGTCTTTTGTTTTGGTCCCCCCCCCCACTTCACTCGGCGGCGAATAGGACTGGTCCTAAAACCTCCACCTCCCCCGTCTCCCCCTCTACTCCTCCTCCGCCTCTTGCTCCTCCTCCTCCTCCTCCTCGTCCTCCCCCCGCTCCTCCTCGTGTCATTCGTAAGGGGGAGGAGCAGCAGCAGGAGGATGAGGAGGGATGCGTTGTAGTTGTCGTAGTAGTCTCTGCAGTCGTCGTCGGCGTCGGCGAAGTCGCAATCGTAGTCGTAGCTGTCGTCGTCGTTGTTGCGCGGCGGGTGTCGCAGAAAACTATAATTCGTTACCCCGTATTGGTGGGGCCCCTGTCCTTCAGAAAGGCCGCTGAACAACAAACAATTAGTTACCCCCTATTGGGGAGGGGAGCTCTAAAGACCCTTCGCGGTGAAGTACCCTGCATCGTGTCTCCTGTGATGACGTCGGCCGTGTTGTGATGACCGGCAGGCAGGGCGCGAGAGGTCGGGAGGCGGTGTGCAGTTCGGCGAGCGAGACTGGGCAGAGCACGAGCCGTCGCGGAAGCGGGCGCCGTTCTTTTTCTGCAATGCCAGCAAGGGCGCCTTCGAGGGCGCAAAGTTATTCGCGCTTCGTTGTTCGACTCCGATTCCTCCTCATCCTCCTCTTCTCCCCTGGGGGGCGGCGCGAGAGCGCGAAGTTGAGCGATTTGTGTCTCGCCTCCTGTCCGCTGCCCTCTGCGTCCATGTCTTGCTAAGCAGTACTCCTGCGGCGTTCGGCAGGCTTGGTGATGCCGCTCGTGTCTCATCTCCGTCTGATCTCATTGCCTTCTCCTCTCTGGTCTTTTCGCGTGTCGGGGTCTGGGCTCGAGACGTGCTCGACTCCAGAGTGGCGAAGCGAGAGCGCGAATATGGCCGCGCATTGCGCTTTGTGAAGCACGGATTAATATGTCATGTGACTTAGGTAGTTCAAAGACGCAGCAGGCATTTCTGTTTTGGCATCTGCGGCGGAAGGAGATGCGTTGCGTCTCTTGTCCCTGGCATTTCTGTTTTGCAAATAGTGTTGGGTTTGGCTCAGTCCAGCTAAATAATGTTCCGCCGAGCTCGATTAGTTTGCGTCCGACTCAATGCATCCGTCATGTTGCGTACTTGCGCCCGCAACCCAGACCTCCGTGGGACATCTTCCTTGGGACAGTTTGTGTGCTCCTGCTTTGTTGTTCCTCAGTTCTGCGTTAGGCTTTGCAGAAGGTGTTATACTCTTACCTTCTCTGTGGAAGAAGCCGCGGGGCGACCTCGCCCAGGATGCGCAGTCTTGGCCGAGCCATGCAAAGCACTGCTAAGCAGGGCAAAGCAAGTCAACGCAAGATCAAGCAAGGCCAGGCAAAACCAAGCAGTGCCAAGCAATGCCAGCAGGTTTGGCAATGTCTTGCATTGCATTGCGTTGCATTGATCGCTTTGGCTTGCTGCAAAAGAGAGATGACCCCAAATTAGGGCCGCGCCAGGTTCATTCAATGTTCCAGTGCTTAGGCATCACTTCCAGAAAACGAAACTAAGGAAAAGCACGCCAGCGTTGATACCGACATTTGGGTTTTCTGAATATCCACCTCCTGGGGAAGGCCTTACGGCCGGTGCCGCAGACCCTGAAGGGAGACGACGATGACGACAACGCCGGCGGCGGCAACGACAACGACGACGCTGACGTGAACCAGAGTCCTTAAGGATGCTTCTTGGGGTCTCTTCGGAAGGCTTTCGGGGCCCTCTGGGGGGGGAATTCTGGGGCCTCTTGGGGGCCTCTTTTGGGGGGCGTCTGTCGGGCCGGGCGAAAGGGGGGGAGAGGGAAACCCTGACTCCAGATCCGCCCTACTTTGGCTTTTTTCCAACTTAAAATTGCATGGGAAATCCACCTTTAAGAAGCCGAACAAGTAGGGCGGAAATTCCTGCACCCAACATAAAGTAGGGCGGAAACCCACAGAAGTAGGGCGGAAACAGCAACAGAAAAGTAGGGCGGAAATTGGCATCAGCGGGGCTTGAAAAGTATGGCGGGAATTCCAAGCCCTACTTAAGAATTTCCCCAATGTAGGGTGGATTTGGAGTCAGGGAAGGGGGGGGGTACGAAATCTGCTGCATGCAGCTGGTTTCGGTCCCACCGAGGGGCTGCTGCATGCGCCGGACGCGCCGGGAGGCGCCGGGAAAATCTGCTACGTGAGCTGATTATCAACCCCCCCTTTGGCTATCCCCCCCTTTCGCCCAGCCCGAGTCTTGGGAGCATCTTGGGGGCCTCTTCGGGCTTCCGTGGGACCTCTTTTCGGAACCACTTGGGACCTTTTGGGAACCACTTGGGGCCTCCTGGGAGCCTCTTGGGGTCGAGGGCTCGAAATGTCCGTTCGGGTCCCCAGTCTGTGCACGCTCTCGGAACCGTCTTGGGGGCTTCGTGGACCGTTTTGGATGCGTGTTTGGCTGTCTTGGGGTCCTCTTGGGGCGAGCTTGGGGGCCTCTTACGCCGGCTTGGAGCGGCGGGCAGTTAAAGCGGCGAGAATGCCCCGATCTTTAGAAAGATGAAGCACTTTTGGAAAATCAATGAAATTGGCCCCTAAGAGCCCTCTCATGAATGCTCTTGGGGCGTCCTGGACACATGCTGGGCAGTCTGGAGGGCCTGAAGGCGTTTGGGACCGATCGGTTGGCGATTGTGGACCCTCTTGGACCATCTCGGGGGCCTCTTGTCTTGGTACTTTCTGAGGGTCGAAGGCCCCCGGGGGGATGCGTATCTGACCCTTCCCCCCTCTCCCCTGCCCCCTCCTGGGACCCCCCCCCGTACCCCCTCCTCCCCCCGACGGGGGAGGGATCAAAGGGGTGGGGCTTCCCATCGACTCGATTACGACATTGCTTCATTGTTCTCTCGCTGGCAAGCTTGAGGAGGGGGGTGCAGGGAACGGGTGCGACGAAGACGCGCCTGGGGAACCGATTGGGGGAAGCCCCTGGGGCCCCACATTCCCTGAACAGTGCTTGCACTTAGGGGCTCTTACTTGTGTTCTAAGGAGCTGGGCCTGAGTGTCCGTCTGGCGGCTAAGTTGCCGCCGTCGCCGCCCCGTCGCCGACTCTTCGCCGCCGTCCTCTGGGCCCGGGTGCCGGTCTAGCGGCCATTTTGCCACCATCGCCACCCCGTCTCCGTCTGGTCGCCGCCCGTCGTCTGGGCTTGGGAGGCGGACTGCCAGCTATGTTGCCGCCGTCGCCGCCCCGTCGCCGCCATGTCGCCGCCCGTCGTCGGGGCCTGGGTGCCGGTCTGGCGGCTCCGTGCTCGCCGTCGCCGCCCCATCGCCGCCTCGCTGCCGCACCACATTGATAGCACAACATTGATTGCAACGCGTACGGTTCCACAACATAGGTTGAACAACATATATTGCACCACATCGACTTTACCACGTACATTGCTCCACATATATTGCAGAGCATAAGTTGCACCACGTATATTCATCAACGCATAGTGCAGCCCACATGGTGTACCACATATGTTGCACACTGCACACAAATATTGCACCACATAGATTGTACGACATATATTGTAAATGTAATCTCTTGAAACATAAAAATGATTTACCCTTCTCGTACATAAGGATAGATTGTTCCGTATTGCACGACGTTTTACCCCATCGTCCGTCCTAAATCTGAATTCGCACCATCCCACGCAGACTGGTATCGTTCCCCTCCCCTTCATGTTTTGTTTGCAACAAAAACTATGCGCTCGCGTGATTTTCTTCCAAACGTCAAAAGTTTTCAATCATCCCTTGCAACAAACGGGACGACGTTCGCAAGCGCGCGTCGTCGCGCGCGCACGCCGACATCCTCCCCAAACCCGAGGTGTCGCACGGATGTCAGCATCTAGTGCCCCGAAAACAAATGAACAAGTTTCGCAACACGAATTTTCAAGCAACGTTTCCGCCCGCTCTCTTGCGCATTTGCAATTAAGAAAACCACATGTTCTCAACATGCTCGTTACATGCTACCAAACGGCCTCTCGCGCGAGCATGTCGAATTCGTTCGAACGCCCCTGTGCGCATGCTGCAACATCCCTGCAAACACTGGGACGAAGTGCGCACGCGCGCGTTGTCGACGTTGCCATGATACTGCGTCCGCCTAAGTCGCCGACTCGCATTGAAGTGCCCGCTGGGAAGTGCTCGGCGCTCCACCGCGGCAGTGTCGGTCGCGCCAAACTAGCTGGCCACTGCGCGCGCGAGCATGCGCGGGCTAGCGCGTCCGCAGAGAGGCACCAGCCAAAGTTGGGGAAGCCGTCGATCTGAAGTCTTGCATCAGCCTCAGCCTGCACAAACCCAGGAGCGAATCGCATGCGCCTTCGCGGACCTGCCGAATGAGGAAAGGCAGGGAAGACGAGGGGGATGATGAGGAGGAGGAGGAGGAGGAGGAGGAGGAGGAGGAGATATAAACGATTTTGAAACAGAGGAGGAGGAGGAGGAGGAGATGGAGGAGGAGGAGGAGGAGGAGGAAGAGGAGGAGGAGGCGGGGGAGGTGAGGAGGGAGGAGGGAGGGGGAGAAATTGGCTGATGAAGAGGAGGAAGGCGAGGAGCAAGAGGAGGAGGAGGAGGAGGAGGAGGAGGAGGAGGAGGAGGAGGAGGAGGAGGACAATGGCGAACTTGGGGCCGTCTTGGGCCGTCTTGGGGGCCTCTTGGCGGTCCGTCCGGGGGGCATCTTTGCTGGCCCCCCCAACAGCCCTCGAAAGTAGCGGCAGTTTCGCAGATCGCAGCCCCCCACGGATGTCAAGGTCTAATTTGAATCTGCCGTCAGCACCCATGATGTTGGCCCCCCCAGCAGCCCTCGAAAGTGGCGACAGTTTCACACCAGGCAGCCCCCCAGGGATGTTGAGGTCTAAATTGAATCTGCCGTCGGCACCCACGATGCTGCCCCCCCCAGCAGCCCTCAAGGGTGGCGACGGTTTCACACTCCGCGCCCTCTAAGAGGGATGCAAGCAGGCAGGTGCAAACAGGCGCGAGGGGGACAGAGGGCGGGAGATGGCACCCCACTGCTCTATTCAAAACGAGAACCCAACCAAGAGAAAGCTGGGAAAGAGTTCGCGCGCGCGTTTTTGCGAAGCCTTGCATATAACCATGGGTTCTTGATGTTTTCATCAAATTCGACCAAGCTGGCCCTTCGTGCGCGCATGCCGAAATCATTCGACCTCCCTTGCGCGCTTGCTGGGGGAGGCGCGATCCCTGTCAAATACCACCATACGGGCCACTCGCGCCCGTAGGCTGCGCGCGCATGTCGAAACCCTTCCAAACCATTTATCATCGACATGTGGACACCATTGTCGTCATCGGCATGATCAGCATCGGCGCCGGGATTGGACGTGCCGTCATCATTGCCATCATCCTCGCCGGCATCGTTACTATCATCATCGTTTCTGTCGTCTTCGACGTCGCCGCAATAATCCGCCCGCCCGAGTAACCGACTTGCACTGAAGCGCCCGTGCGCCAGCGCGCCCTGCGAGACGCGTTGGGGAGTTCCCAGCGCGCCACTCTGTCCGCGTCGGTCGCGCCAGACTAGCTAGCCGTTCTGCGCGCGAGCCTGTGCGCGCTATTGCGGCCGCATCGATGCGCCAGCCAACGCCAAATAGTCATCGCAATCGCCGCCGCATGGGTTTTGCTAACCAGGTTGCGGATGGGTGGGTGGGATGATTGCGCGAGCGGGGGAGTTGTCAATTTCAAGTACGGCAGTGTGAATTGAACGACATAGGTTACATCACATTCATTGTGCAACATAGCTTGCAATACATCAATCGCACCACCTATATCGCTCAGCATACATTGCTTGACATACTTTGTACCTCGCTGATTACACCACAGAGACGGCACTAGATCTATTGCAACTCATACGTTGCGCATCATCGATTGCACAATTTATATTGCACAGTGTGGGCTGCATAACGTAGACTGTATAAACTTAATCGGACCACATTGATTATAGTGCAGGCCTTACGGCCTGTGCCGCCGACCTTGACGACGACGACGATGACGCGACGTCGACGACAACGACGACGACACGACGACGACAACGACGACGCCAACGACGCGGACGACGGCGACGGCGACGACGGGCACAACGCCGACAGGGGGTAGTTTTGGGCCTCTTGGGGGATCTTTGGGACCTATTGGGCCGTCTTGGGGCGATCTTGGGGGCCTCTTGGGCCTTCTTGGAGCGTCTGAAAGCCGAAGAGGCGGACCTGCGAGAATCCTTCAACAATCTTACGGAAATCAACGATTTGGGCCTCTTGGGGCCTTCTGGGGACGCCTATTGGGGCGCTCTTGGGGGGTCTGGGTCTTTTTGGCCGTCTTGGGGCCAGTCTTAGAAACCTCCTTGGGCTGTCTGGAGGCTAGTTTGGCGTCTTGGACCGATAATTCGGCGATTCGGGACTCTCTTGGACCGTCCTGGGATCCTCTTGGACATCCTGGAGCTTTTCTGGGACCCAGACGCCCCCGGGAGGGAGGCGTATCTGGGTGGCGACCCACCCCCGGGACCCCCTTTGAACTTCCCCAGGACCCCACCCGGGACCCCCCCTCTCCTCCCGCCCCCGGGAAGGGATCAAAGGTAAGGGGCTTCCCTCTGACGCAATGAGACATTTGTCTGTTGGCACGAGAGCGGCGACCTCGATGTGGGAGCGGTGACGTCGACGACGAGGCTCTCGACGTGCGAAAGGTGACGTTGATGACGAGGCTCACGACGAACAGCGTCTTGACGGCGACAGTCCGCGTCTTCAATTCGCTGACAGGGTCGGCGGATTCCACATGTATTGCAAAACGTGGATTTTAACACATAGGCTGCAGCACATTGAGAGCACAACATATATTGCACAACGCATGTTGCTAGTACGCACACTGTTTGGGGTCCACGATGGATATCCATCTATAGGATACGCATACGTGCAGACACACGTGAGTGTATGCAGACAGATCGACGGACGCCAACTTGCATGTCATTAATACAGACACACACGTGTGTATCCATGTCCGCGGCCACCTGAGGCCTTGGGAGATCGGCTCCCGAGGCGGGGGACATGCATAATAATCCTAGCCTTAAGTCGGACTTGTCACTCTACAGAAGGAATATTCAAAAATAGTAAAAAGATAGTCTGGGATCTATGTTTAGACTATGTTGGAGCATTTTCGGAACACTTTTCTCCTGTGTTTTATTTTTCGTCCAAAATCGGCCTGCAGAGGGACAGGCCCGACCTAATCCCAGCCTCGAACTGAAGCCGTCGTGGCGTCGGACTCCTGGGAAAGGCCTCCCGGGCGTGGCCACCTCACCAGCGAGCCCCGCATGCATGCGGGGGAGCGGCCCCTGGCCTTAAGTCAGGCCTGTCCCTCTACAGGAGCTCCATGCAAAAATAGTCACAACATAGTATGGGGACAATTTGATTAGTATTGTTTGACTATTTGGGGGTATTGTTTTGAGTATATATGATGCATTTTTTGCCCGAAATCCCCATGTAGGGGGACAGGCCCGACTTAACCCTGGCCTCGCAAGCGCCCCCGCCCCACAGAGACGCCGCGGCGCGAGAGGCCCTCGGCGACGCCGCCGACCCGCTCGGCCCGGCGGTCGAGATGCCGTGGAGGGCCCCCCGCTCGACTCGACGGCGAAATCCGAACCAGGGCTGGACCTAAACAGTGCTTTTCGTTTTCGTTTCGTTTTCGTCTTTCCTCGTTTTGTCACGAGTTCGCCTCTGCTGCAAAACGACAGCGAGACGGAAACGGCCCACGAATCGCCAAAAGACCGTTTAGGTCCACCCCTGATCCGAACCATACTCTCGCCGATCAACTATTCGGGCAACTCGACGGGTGGCGGGGGTGGGGTTCGGAATTCGTCGAAGACCTGCTGAAGTCCGAACCCTACCGCGAGTCCTGTGCGGAAGCCTTGTGCGGGGGACCGTGTGCGGGGCTCGTGGGGTCGGACTACCGCTGGCCAAGCGCTGCTCGGCACAAGACTCCTCGTGCGCCTCGTGTGCAGGCACTCTTCGCTCCGGCACTCTTTCTATCAAACATAGTACCTCCGCCTCCCAGCGATTCAGAAGAGTCGGTGGTTGGCGGGGATAGGGTTCGGATGCCGCCACGGATCGAGTAACAATCGGCCTAGACGTAATTCCTCGGAGGTCCGTGCGGAGTTCTTGGATCGGCGTTGGGCGCCTGTGGCGGCGCCTCCAGTGCCGCCCCTGGCGCGCTCCGCGCGCCAGGGAGGAAGGCCCGGTGCCGATCCAAGAAATCCGCGCGGACCTCCGAGACATTATGTGTATGTCAGTGTGGGCTTCTCTGCACACGCGAGAGCCACCCTGCTCGAGCCGAACGACAGGGGGTGATAGGGAAGGGGAAAGCTGGTTTCGGCCCCGCCGCCGGGCCCGTTCCTCGATGCATGGGCGCCGCCCGGCGCCAGGAGGCGCTGGAAGAATCAGCTGCGCGAGCTGATTCTCTATCCTGCCCTTTGCGATCCCCCCCTTTCGTTCCCCCCGACCCTTCGTCGGAGTGGCCTGCCCTTGCGGAGCCTCGGCCACGCGCAGAGGGGGGCAGGAGGAGGGGGGGAGGCTTCTTAGAAGCACCCCTGCTTCTCAGAAGGCGCTGGCCTTCTCTAGAGACGTAAGGCCGGGGCCTTCTAAGAAGCAGGGGTGCTTCTAAGAAGCCTTCCCCCTCCCCCTACCCCCTTTTGCGCGCCGCCAAGTTCCCCCCGGCCCTTCGTCGGAGTGGCCTTCCCGTGCGGAGCAGCTGGGGGGCTCCCAGCTCGCCGCACGCGGTGCGGCAGCAGCGGCCTGCGCGCCCGTGTCTGCGCGCCCCCCCCCCCCCGGCGCTCCCTTTTGGAGCCGCGCAGCAGTGGCCACGCTTGGCTCTGGCCACTTGCGCGTAGCCTAAAGTTAAGTCGGGCCTGTCCCCCTACAGGGGGATTTCGACGAAAAAAATGAATACCAAAAATAGACAAAAAGTAGTCCAAAAATAGTCTGGAAACTATTTTGGGGTATTTGTTTACCTTTTTGGTGTATTTTTGTTGTGCTTTTTTGTTGTACTTTTCGTTGAAAATCCCCCTGTAGGGGGACAGGCCCGACATAAGCCTTAAAGTCGGGCGTGTCCTCTCACAGGAGGAGTGCACAAGAATGCTCAACAACTAGTCTGGGCAAGATTTGCGTACCATTTTTGAATAGTTTGGGGTAGTCCTTGACTGTTGTAGATGTTTCGTCCAAGGTCCGCCTGTATGGGGACGTGCCCGACCTAAGTGCAAGCCCTCCCCCCCCCACGGCCTGCGCGCTCGAAGGGGGTCGGCAGATTATCGCACGGAGGCTACGCGAGGGAGGGACGTTCTCAGCACCTTGGGTGCCCAGCGCCCAGCGTTCGGTGTGGCCGGTTGTCTGCCTTGGTGGCCTCCTGGGGCCAGGTTTTCTAGCTTCGAGACCAGAAGAAACGACTCGGGGTGAAAATCCGGCCCGGGTGGAGAAGGGGTCGAGATTTCGAGGGGTTCACGCATCGAAACACAATCGAAGTTCTGGCCGCCCTTGCTGGAAGGAACCGACGCCCCTCTCAGAGAGGCGTCCTGGGGGGGAGCGCCTCGGAGGGCAGGGTGGCCTCTGGGAGCCCCTGAAACGGCCGCGCCCCTCGTCCCACCCCCCTGCTGGGCTCTGACGCGGGGGGCGGCGGCGAGGCCAGATCTCTTCGCGGTGTGGAGAAGTCGCGACGGCAGGTGTTCATACATCTGCAGGCCCGGGGGGGGGGGACGACGACAAGCCGGTCCGAAAAGCAGCCCCGGGAAGCTCCGAAGAAAGACCTGCGGCTGCGGCGCAGAGAGAACGTCGTGCCAGGCCCAGGGGGGGGAGGGGTCGAGAGATCCGGGGCTTATCGATGATTGTCAGGGCGCCTGTTAGCCCAATGTGTACTTACCGGGTTCAGTTGTAACGATAGCACGCAGTTGGAGTCAGCCGTCATTGCACCGGCTGCGTCGCCTTTGTCGATGTGTGCTCTTGGTGTGAGTTTGTGGTGTTTGCTCTTGGTGCCTGGCATGCGGTGTATGCGATGAGCGTTTCTTACTGGGTATGTTCTCGAACTGTGCGTGCCATCGCCTTCTTTGATTGAAGTTTGTTGTTCGTGTGTGGCTTGCGTGTGCGTGCGTGTGTTATTGATACCATCTCGTGATGTGCCTTCTTGACGTTTGTTGCTTACTCATGTTATCGGTATGCGTGTTCGGGGGATATGTGGATTAGGATGAGACGGAAGAGGATGACCAAGTTGATTCCAGTGAAGTGGTTTAGGCGGATGAGAAGGCGGAGGATGAGGAGTACGCGTAGGAGGATGACGAGGAGGAGCATCGACAAGGAGGAGGAGAGGTGAGGTAGGTGCAGCGGCTGCTCACTCACCCTGGGCTGCGTGCAGCGCCGTCGCATGATACGACTGTGGCGCCGTGGTAGAGCAGCGGCCGCCCATGCCCGCAGAAGCGGCGTGCGTTCGAGAAGGGCCGGGCGGCGCGCCTAAAGGAGTGGGGCGAGGGGTCGGGTGTTGCCAGACGTGCCGCAGGCCCAAGGTGCTCCCAGGATTCCCGTGTGGGCCCCCAGTGGAGCACCCCTCACGAGGCCCAGAGGTTGCCCAGGGGCTCTCACCTTGAGGGGCAAGCTTGGGGCACCTTGGGCCAGGGGCACCTTTAGCCAACCCCCGAAGGGGGGGGGCGGGCTCCCGGCCCTTCCAGGAACCGGGCCGCCCGCGGGGTGCGCGAAGAGATAGAACGCAGTCGTGCGGCGCGCGCCGCGGTCTGCGGTCTGGGCCGGAGCTGCCGCCCGTCTCCAAGGGGGGGCGGTGCGAGGGCGCGAGGGGCACCACGGGGCGCAGTGTAGGCGAGAGTTTGTGTTCTCCAGAGTGCGGCGGCGGCATTGGATAAGGAGCGTCTTCCTGGGGCCCAGACCCTGGCGCATTCCTTGTTGTTTCAAGGCGAGGTGGGTGGCCCACGTTTGGCCGCCTATCGGTAGCGAGACCCTGGGTTCCTTGTCGAAGATATCCTTGTCTAAAACCTCTACCGTAAGTCTCGCTACCCCCGGGCCGAACCTCCCCTCCCCCCCGGCAAAACGCTAACGCTACCCCCCCTTGCATGCTATGGTGCGCACAGGCGATTGGTGCGCCGGCGGCGCGGACGCATCCTGGCGGGTGTACGCCGCGGCCGCCGTTCCCGTCATCCTGTCGCCCGACCCCCAAGGGTAACTCCCATTACACAGGAGATAAAAAAGAGGTCACCTCTCAGCCTTGAAGACGACATTTTCTTTGAGGCCTCGTATCCCTTCTACGTAAGAGGCCCCCTGCCTCCTGAAGAGGCCTCCCCCCCATCGCCCCATCCTTGCGCGCCGCCAGGGCACGCGAGAAGTCTGAAACCCCGAATCGCTCAGCGCCTGGAGGGGCGATGGTTACCCAGTGCCGCCTTGCGGAGTGTGCGAGTTACTGTAATTAGGTCCCCGCCGTGTCGACGCGGCGGTATCCTGACGGCCCGATGTGGCCCGATGCGTCCTGGCGCTGTGTGGTATTTCTGCGGGCGCACAGTTCAATTCAATCTGGCCGTCGATGGGCGAACGGCGATGTAGGCAACGGTGATGTAGGTTCTTGGAGGGGGGGGAACGCGTGGCTCGCGCTTTCCAACAATTCGCTGTGTCGTGTTCGTTCGATCCACTCGCAGCTGGGAAATGCGGGGAAGTGGAGTTCCACCCGGCTTCCCGATTCGGTGCTGGCTGCTCCTGTTCTCAGGATGATCCCCCCGGCCGTCGACGGGGACAGCGACATGATGGCGCCGGGGCCGCTGGAACTGCCCCCGGACGACCTCGAGGCCCGCCCCGATTCCGCGCGCCGCGCGCCGCTGCCTCCCGGCGTCGTGGATCGAGGAGCAGGGCCGAGTCGAAGAAGAGGAGACGCCATAGACAAACGTTTGGCGCTCTGCGCGGACCTCTTCGATCCGCAGTGAGGCGTCCCAGGCTGCGCCTCCAGCGCCGCCCCTGGCGCCACCCGGGGGGCGTCAGCCAGCGCGGATCCAAGAAATCCGCGCGGACCGGCGAAAGTTTCTGTTTATGCAGTTTTTGCTCTGCTGTTCCTGGCGTCGAGGATCGAGGAGCAGGGTCGAGGGTCTCCAGGTCTCCCAACTCGGATCCGAGCGCGTGGGGTCGGAGGATCGCGCCGCCTCGCCGATGTATCGCCGATGCGGCTCGATGTGGAGCCCGAGTTTCTCCACGCCGACGTCGCCGGTGCATCGCCGACGACGCCGATGTACCGCGCGGATGCATGCGCGATTTGGAGCGATTCTGCGACCCAGCGTGTTCGCCTGTCAGATCGGGGAGGGGATTCGAGGGCCGAGCAAGAGGCTGGATGGGGATCGACGATTGATGTGCTTGGGTGCTTGGGGGTTGTTGAGCTTAAGTCGGGCCTGTTCCTCTAAAGGAGGGATAGTCAAAAAATGGTCGGGGCACGATTTTTTGAATACGTTTGGGCATGGTTGGTGTATGTTTTGTCAATTCTTAATTTTTTGCCCAAAACCCCCCTTTTAGGGAGGGTGGTAAGAAAGAGGATCGTAGAGCAAGTTCTCGTGGAGCGACGGTGAGGTTGCACGGCTGAGAAATCTCCTGAGTAGGCGCTCTTGCCGTGGGGGCGCACGAGTCAAATTCGGGCCAGTTTAGTTGAGTATGGCGTCCCGCTTGCGTGGCGGCGGATCCGGGCAACGTCTCCGACTTCTGTGGATGCGTCTCTGTCAAGAAAAAATCCCCCCTTGTAGGGGGACAGGCCCGACCTACTGTTGGGCCTTCTCTGGCCTTCTCTGGCCGGGGGGACTCTGCAGGGGCCTCCAGAGACTTGCGCGCCTTTCCAGACCTCCGTCTCGCGGGCAGCAGCTGTTGCGGCCGATATTTGCCAGACGCAAGCAACAGGATTCCCCATGTTTCCCCACATTTTCTGGGTTTTTGTCTTCCCTCCCACTTCCCATATTTTCCCATATGTTCTAGGGAATCGGCGATGAATTGTGTCTGTGTGTTTCTTCCCCTCCTGAAGAAAAGACACACAAACACAATTCATGTTTGATTCCCTAGAAAATATGGGAAAACATGGGCAGTTGGGGGGGAAGACAAACACCCAGAAGGTTGCTGGGAAAATATGGGGAATCCTGTTACGTGTGTCCATTTATTTGTGTGTGTCCCCGGGCCCCTTCCGCGTGGTCGATAACTCAACGCGTGAGCTGGAGTGCCCGATGACGTCCAGATAGCGTCCAGGCGTCGGATATCCAGATATATTCAGGACAGCGTCCGACAGCGTCTGGCGCTATCGGGCGCTATCCAGGAGCGCGCGCGGCACGGAGGCTTCTCACGAGTTGCGTTCCAGGGTGAGGTTGTGTTTGCTTTTCTTGCCATGGAGCCATCCTGAACGAGGGTGAGAATCTGGCTCCCAGGAAGGATCGACACTCTTCAGCCGACGAGCAGAACAGAGCAGAGAGCAAAACAAAGCACGCCAGTGGAGGCATGGTATCGTCTTCGGTACCGTCCTCCCCCCCCACTCTCTCTCTCTCTCTCTCCTCCCGTACCTCCGTCTTTGCTTTCTTCTGGACCTCCTGTACTGCCCTCGCCGTCCAAACACCTTAATATTATATCCCCGATCCTTGACGTCGTATGGGGCCTGGGAGCATAAGAAAGGCGGAGGTAAAGTGTGAGAAGGATGAAGGAGGAGGGGAAAACAAGGGAAGAGGCAGGAGGAAGAGAGATAGCTTGCTATGGAAGTGGAGGGAATGGAACAGAAGCTTCAGGAGGAGGGGGGGAGGAGGGAGGGGGGGGGAGGAGGGGCTTGATGAGGAGGAGCAGGAGGGGAGGGGGGGGAGAGGGAGCTGGAGTGAGATGAGGATGAGGGAAGTCTGGGAGCCTGAGGGATCGCCGACTGGAGGGACTGCCGCAGCAGTTGATTCCTCACTTCTCTCGTGGACACTCTGGGCAACCCACCCTTCCGAGTGCTTATGCCAGCACACCCAGTGGCGGGCACGACCCGCGCGCCCTCTTTCGTTCACGGCGCTGCGTCCTCAAGCAGAAGCAAGGGGGGGACTTGACATGAGAGGAGGAAGGGAGCAAACGAGAAGGATGGTTCGGGGAGAATGGCGAGGTTGCAGTGGAAGGAGGAGAAGGAGAAGGTGGAAGGAAGAGGAGGGTGAGCTTGACGAGGATGGGGGGACGGAGAGGCGAGGAGGAGCTTCATGGGCAGGAGGAAGGATGGGCGGGAGGAGGAGCTCTAGGAGCTGGATGAGGAGGAGAGACGGAGGAGGAGGAGGGAGGAAGGCGGGAGGAGGAAGATGGAGAGAGATATCAAGACGATGCGGAGAGGTACCTGGGAGGCTGAGTGGGGGAGGCCTGTGAGACTGAGAGATCCCCGATTGCGCGCGAGCGCGGAGGTTGTCGACCTCGGCGGTTGCGACACTCCGGCGAGCGCCCCGCCGTCTCCGCCGTCGGCCGTCGTCGCCCGCCGACGTCGCCCGTCGTCGGCGTCGGCGTCGGCGTCGTCGTCGTCGCCGTGTGTGTCGTCGTCCGTTGTTACCGCCGTCATCGGCGTTTGCCGTCGTCGCCCGATAGCGTCGTCGCCGTCGGCGGCCATCGTCGCCCTGCGTCTTCGTTGACGCTGGTCCGTTGTCACCCGCGGCGTCGTCGTCATCGTCGCCCGGCTCGTCGTCGAGGCAGCAGGGAGGATCCGAGAGGAGGACAGACCAGATCGTCCAAGCTCGCCGAGAGCAGGAGCAGGGAAAGGGTCGGGCAAACGGGGTAAAGAAGGGAACGCGCGACCAGAGGAGCAGGCAGTGCGAGCGAAACGCAAGCAAGCTACCGACGACGAAAGCAGAAGCAGGCATCGTCCTCAGGAGAGTGAGGGCGGGGGTGTCCCTAAAACGCACCCGTGAGGATCTTCGTCATCACCAGGGGTGTCCCAGAAATGCCTTTGCTGGAAACTACCCCAAGACATGGGGCCCGCAATTGGGACCGCATGGCACTGGCCATGGCCCAGGACCTACACAATCGGCAGAAGCGCAGTTTACCAGGTAGACTCACGTGGCGGCCCCGAGTATGGCGGGCCACAAAGGGCCCTCAGCAGGGAGGGGGAGGTCACAGGCACTTCGTGCAAGCAATGCGTGGGGAATGTCCGCTGCCTCCCGAGGTCTTGGAAGATCGGCTCCCACAGTGGTGGATCTGCAAAGTCATTCGCGGTTCGGCTGGTTCGACCGCACGTTTCATCTTTGCCTCGACGCGGCCCTGGCAAACCCATCTCGCTGGCCAGCTGTTGAGGCTTCGCTGCCCGAGGCCTCAGCGTCATCTCCAGGCATCCCTGTGCGCAGGCAGAGCGCACTCTGCGCCATGAGCAGTGCTCTGATGTTCGATCCGTGGCCCCCAGGCTCGAACCCGCTCAGCACAGGAAGGGATCGGCGGGGGGTCAGCAGCGTCATCTCCAGGCATCCCCGCGAGATGCCCCGACCGCGCCTGAGATCTGCCGGCGTCCCTCTTCGCCATTCCAAGCCGCTGCCCCCTCGGGCGCCTCGTCGTGGCATGGCGAAGCCGTCTGGTCTTCGCGGCGTTCGGGGGGCGCGTCGGGGGTACACATCCAAGCGCGCGAGCCGCCGGCAGGTGTCGCACCGCGCGCAACGATCGTCAAGCTTCGCACCATTCACCCGGCGCGTTCCACCACTCGCAAATTGCCTACTCGCAAACGGCCGAACCAAGACTTGTCTTCCCTTGTGTGCTGGATCGTGAAGCCCCCGCGGCGGATTCGGGCCATTTGCGAGTAGTTACTTTGCGAGTGGGGGAACGCGCTTGTCCAGAGGTGCCCCGTCGTCAGGTGTTCGATCACGACGTCTCGTGAGGCGCCATCGTCCAGCTCCCGCGCGCACACGGAGCCGCCGCAGGCCGCCGGACGCTGACCTCCGACCTGCCGCAGCTGCTTCACAGCGCGGGCCCCCGCAGGTCTGGACCTCTTTTCAGGGCCGTCTTTTCGCCCCGAGTCGCCTCTCGTCGAGCAGTGGCGAAACGTCCTGGCTCTCCTGTAGGCCCACGACAACATGTTCTAAGAGTCTTGCGTGGCCTGCACGACATGCTCTCAGAACATTTCTGGCCGAGACTGTTTTGTTTTAACACATCGGGCGTATGTCCTGAGAACATGGCCTTTTTTCTCAGGACACTTTTGGGTTCTGAGAACATGCCGTGGTAGGCCTACAGGATTGCCGGGGCGGTCGGTCCCTGCTCAATCCTGACGGTCCCATGGCCTGGTGAGGGCCCCCCCCCAGAGGCCGAAGGATGGCAACACATGCCAGTCGTGGTTCCCTCCGCAGCGAGTGGAGGTTCGGGTTCGTCCGCCCTCGATCCAGGCCGCCGTCGAGGGCCTGGTGAGGCCCCCCCCCCAGAGGCCGAAGGCTAGCAACACGTGCCAGTCGTGGTTCTCTCCGCAGCGAGTAGAGGTTCGGGTTCGTCCGCCCTCGATCCAGGCCGCCCTCGAGGCGCGACGGTCCGTCGAGACATCCCTCGCCGCCGCCGTCGCGCCTCCTGGTGGCGGGCGGGGCGGGGCGCGGGGGGGCGGGTGCGGGGGACAGAGTTCCCGCAGACGGCCTTCTCCTCCTCCGCCTCCTCCTCCTCGGTCGAACTTCTTGGAACGCACGTGCCAGCATTGCACCGCGGAGGCACGGCGAGCTCGTGGCCGCCGCCGCGCGCCGCGCGTTCGCGGGCGCACGGCCCCAGGAGCCCGCAGACGACGCGGACGTCCTGCCGGCGCTGGACCTCGACGAGGCCTCCGCGCCCGCGCCGTCCACGTCCTCCTCCTCCTCCTCCTTCTCCTCCTCCTCCTCCTCCTCCTCTTTATCTCCGTTTTCCTCCTCCTCCTCCTCCTCCTCCTCCTCCTCCCTCCTCCGTTCTCCTCCTCCCTCCTCCCTCCTCGGCGCCGCCGCTGCCGCGGTGGTCGTCGTCGTCGCTGCTGTCGTCGTCGTTGTCGGCGTGGTGGTGGTGGTGGTCGTCGTCGTCGTGGTCGTCGGTCGTCCGTCGGCGCAGCCGTCGCCGCCGTCGGCGTCGCCGTTACCCGCGGCAGGCTTCAGCAGGCGCGGGCAGCGCCGCGGTCGTGCTCGCCGACCCCGCTGGGGCCCTGCTGGCGGACGCCGGGCCCTGAGGGGGAGGGGGGGTCACCCTTGAAGACGCCTAGCTAGCATCGCTCGCCGGAGGCTTGATTGCCTCCCTGTGGGGTTGTTCGACTTGTTCTCTGGCGCATTCACTTTACGAGGGAGGGGGCGCTCGCAGGCAGAAGTCTCGGTGGGGACGGCCAGATCAGGGGAAGCGAGAGGCTGGGGCGCTTGGCCTGGCTTTGACGGGATGGGGCGTCGATCCCCCATTGCCCAGTATTCGCAGAGGCGCCTCGCGGTCCGCCAGGAGGGGGGGGGAAGACGGATGGGGGGGGGCGGAGGGCAGCTCAGGGTGGACTGGCCAGGGGGACCCAGTGACCCCCAATCGCCCATTCATTGACAGTCGGGGCTGGGCCTCCCACCGCGCCCAGGAGCGTGCGGTTCCGAGATCGAAGGCCTATCGCCGATCTTTCGGTGATGTGTCGCCGAGTCCTAGATGTTCCCCCCCCAAACGGGTACCCCCCATCGGGGATGGGCCTGGCTTTGGTGCTGGCTGTGCGTGCGCCGCGGCGGCGGGGTCAGGAGAGGGCGGTGTGCGTGGCGGCTGCTGGGAGGGGTGGGTGGGAGGAAGCAGAGAGGAGCGGCGAAGGGGAGGCAGAGAGGAGCGGCGAAGGGGAACTGGCGCAAGAAGAGCCTGGCAGCAAGAAGGGGAGGACGGCGCGACGGCGACAGGAGGGCGCGGGGCGGGGAGGGGTGGATAAAGAGAGATCCGCGGCTAAGGGGACGCGGGGCAGGTGGGTGCACGCTGAGGAACCTCCAGGATGGCCTCGGGGCGGCCCATCCTAACTCCGGACGGCATCCAGGGCGCACTGGACGACGGCCAAAGGAAGCTTGCCCACGACCGGCCCCAGGGAGAATTCCCAGCACGCCCTGAGATGGTACCGAGATGCAGGGGTGGACCCAAACAAGGTGTTTTAGCGATTTCGTTGGCCGTTTTCGTTTCGATTTCGTTTTGCGTTAAAGAGAGAAAGCGAAAACAACACGACAACGAAACACATCGTTTAGGTTCAGACCCTGCCGAGGTGGAGGTGGGGCTTGGGCGCTCGGTGGCTGGAGGGCAATACACGGGGGGGAGGCGGGGGATCGAAGAGCGCAGGACGGCCCTACGGTTGTGGAGGACGATCCATGGAGAGGAAGCAGGCTGCCAAATAATTTCCAGATGTCTAAAAGATGTCTTCCTGGCAGGTTGTGTGGGGTCTCTTGTGAGGCCTCTCGGGGGCCGATTGGCAGTATGTTTGGGACCTCGTGGGCCTCACGGAGGCCTCTTGGAGGCCTCCTTGGCGCATCTTGGAGCGTCAATTATTATTATTATTATTATTATTATTATAATAATTATTATTATTAGTATTAGTATTAGTATTATTAATATTATTACTATTATTATTTTTATTTATTATTTTTATTATTTATTATTATCATTATTATTATTATTATTAAAAATATATAGATACACCAGTAAACAATCGAAACTCAATCATGCTTGCCTCTTGGGGCTCTTTGGGCCTCTTGGGGCGTCTTAGAGGCCTCGTGGGCCGTCTGGAAGCCATCTTGGGTGTCTCGGACGGATCGTTCGACGATTTGGAGCCCTCTTGGACCGTCTTGGGCGCCTCTTAGGGTCTACCTGGAGCTTTTTGGGGCGCCTGATCCGCACCGCCCAGGGGACCGCCCTGTGACCTGCCAGGGTTCTTTTCGCCCGGGGACCCCTAGGAGCGGCCCCGCGCGCTCGTATTAGAAGTACGGTTAATCTGATACCAGGGATCTTAGCACGCCTTTGGCCCGTTAGGCCGGCGAATTGAGGTCCTTCAGCGTTGTCATTGCCTCTTGAGGGTCTTCGGAGAGCCCTCACCGCCTCGGCTGGATCCGCCTGGAAGTCCTGGCCAGATCGCACCTAAGGAGAGGTCTGGGGCGCATTGCGAACTCGCAATTGCTCCTTGTCGTGGCGGGGGCGTCCAAAAAGGGATGCGTGGGTATCATGGCCGGGGTCATGAAAGCTCTCAGATTTCATGGGCCCCCTTCTTCTTATGCGTCTTCCTCGTCATCTGATTATTATTTGTATTTATTCTTCTTCTTCTTCTTCTTCTTCTTCCAACACGCTTCCTGCCCCCCCCATCGCCCTCGCGTACGCCTCGGGCAATGATGCGCAAACCCTTTTTTCCTGGCCCTCCTCTTCGGGGCACCCAGCTGTGTCGCCCTCTGCAGAGGTCTTGATTCCACCGAGCGTGCTGCGGAGCGCCTGGCGACGCCAGGCTGCCCTCCGAGGGGGGAGAGCTGCAAGCGGTTCTGTGAGGCACGCGCGGCAGGTGCCGTCGACTCGGGGCCGAGAGCGAGGGCCCTGTTGTGATTGCCTGCCGTGAGGGTTCAAGTAGGAGATCGATGATTGACCACCAGCCGAAGTACTTTCCAAGATTCGACGACAACATCAAGTTTGGGGTACATAAATTATGCAGCCGATCTCCTACTCGACCGGTGGGGCTGTCACAGGAGACGGGGGGGACATCGAGCATGTGCGGTGTGGTATGCAGTCGCGACCTCTTCAGACCTCCGATGCCGCATTTGTGTCATGACGAGTGGGGCGGTCTCGGAGTGTTCGACTCCACCCGCCGGCCTGTCCCTTCGACGCGGGCCCATGTTTGAAGGTCGGAGGCCGAGAGCGCCCTTCGGAGCGCTCAGCCGTGGTAATGCTTATTCGGGGCGTTGGCGGTCCACCGAGACACGGGCAGGGGAGGGCCGTCGGCAAGAAGCGGCGCGGTCGGGGCTATTTCCTGATAGACGAGCAGACTGAGATCTCCAAGGCGACCTCCTCGTCACTTGCATCTCCGCAGGCGTGGGCGCCGTGATATCGCTTCGGGTCCCGGGACCCTTGTGGATCGTACGGCTGCTGGAATCCAGGAAAGCGATCGGGTGGCCTGCTCTGCTCAC
>CAUYUJ010009557.1:718504-731004 GCA_963575745.1 Prorocentrum cordatum | reverse complement strand
ACTACTACTACTACTACTACTACTGCTGCTGCTGCTACTACTACTACTTCTACTACTACTACTACTGCTGCTACTGCTGCTACTACTACTACTACTACTACTGCTACTGCTACTGCTACTGCTCCTGCTCCTGCTCCTGCTACTACTACTACTACTACTACTACTACTACTACTACTACTCATTCCCCACATGCTTAGTGGGGTTCTGGTGTTCTTCCCTGCCGCGTCGCACCCGCGTCTCACCTCACACCTCCCTTCCTCCTCACAGCATTGCCCAGCACAACTCAGCTCAGCTCAGCTCAGCACGGCACAGCTTAGCACAGCTCAGCGCAGTACAGCACAGCACAGCGCAGCACAGCACAGCTCACCGCAGCACAGCACAGCACAGCACAGCACACAGCACAGTACAGTACAGCACAGCTCAGCACAGCGCAGCTCAGCTCAGCACAGCACAGCACTGTCGCACAGCCTAGCAGGCGTCGCAGTTTCACGACACCGTAGGGGGTGCGCAGGGGGTGGTCCCTGAGCTCGCCCGCTATCCACGACACTGTCGCAAAGCCTAGCAGGCGTGGCAGTTTCACGACACCGTAGGGGTTGCGCAGGGGGTGGTCCCTGAGCGCGGCCGCTATCCACGACACTGTCGCAAAGCCTAGCAGGCGTGGCAGTTTCACGACACCGTAGGGCGTGCGCAGGGGGTGGTCCCTCAGCTCGCCCGCTATCCACGACACTGCGGCAAAGCCTAGCAGGGGTGGCAGTTTCACGACACCGTAGGGGGTGCGCAGAGGGGTGGTCCCTGAGCGCGGCCGCTGCCCACGACACTGTCGCAAAGCCTAGCAGGCGTGGCACTTTCTCGACACCGTAGGGGGTGCGCAGGGGGTGGTTCCTGAAGTCGGCCGCTACCCACGACACTGTCGCAAAGCCGAGCAGGCGTGGCACTTTCTCGACACCAGGGGGGGTGCGCAGGGGGTGGTCCCTGAGCTCGCCCGCTATCCACGACACTGTCGCAAAGCCTAGCAGGCGTGGCAGTTTCACGACTCCGCAGGAGGTGCGCAGGGGGTGGTCCCTGAGTTCGCCCGCTATCCACGACACTGTCGCAAAGCGTAGCAGGCGTGGCAGTTTCACGACACCGTAGGGGGTGCGCAGGGGGTTGTCCTTGAGCGCGGCCGCTATCCACGACACTGCCGCAAAGCCTAGCAGGCGTGGCACTTTCTCGACACCAGAGGGGGTGCGCAGGGGGTGGTCCCTGAGCGCGGCCGCTACCCACGTCACTGTCGCAAAGTTTAGCAGGCGTGGCAGCTTCGCGAGACTATAGAGCCAGCGCAGGGGGTGGTCTCGTGCTGCAGCGATTATTCCCCACACGCTTAGTTGGGGTTCTGGTTTTCTTCCATGCCGCGTCGCACCCGCGTCTCACCTCACACCTTCCCTCCTCCTCACAGCACTGCTCAACACAGCCCACCTCAGCTCAGCTCAGCTCAGCACGGCACAGCTTAGCACAACTCAGCTCAGCACAGCACAGCACAGCACAGCGCAGCACAGCACAGCTCACCGCAGCACAGCACAGCACACAGCACAGCACAGCTCAGCTCAGTTCAGCACAGCACAGCGCAGCTCAGCTCAGCTCAGCACAGCACAGCACAGCACAGCTCACCGCAGCACAGCACAGCACAGCACAGCACAGCACACACCACAGCACAGCACAGCACAGGCGTGGCACAGGCGTGGCACGCATGGCATTTCCTCGACACCACAGGGGGGGAGCTGTGGGTGGGGACGCTATCCGTTTCGGGCTCGCAAGGCGTGGCAGGCGTGGCACTTCCTTGGAACCGCAGGGAGGGAGCTGTGGGTGGGGACGCTATCCGTTTCGGGCTCGCAAAGCGTGGCAGGCGTGGCACTCCCTCGACACCGCAGGGGGGGAGCTGTGGGTGGGGACGCTATCATTTTCGGTCTCGCAAAGCGTGGCCGGCGTGGCACTTCCTCGACACCGCAGGGGGGGAGCTGTGGGTGGGGACGCTATCCGTTTCGGGCTCGCAAAGCGTGGCAGGCGTGGCACTTCCTCGACACCACAGGGGGGAGCTGTGGGTGGGGACGCTATCCGTTTCGGGCTCGCAAAGCGTGGCAGGCGTGGCACTTCCTCGACACCACAGGGGGGAGCTGTGGGTGGGGACGCTATCCGTTTCGGGCTCGCAAAGCGTGGCAGGCGTGGCACTTCCTCGACACCGCAAGGGGGGGAGCTGTGGGTGGGGACGCTATCCGTTTCTGGCTCGCAAAGCGTGGCAGGCGTGGCACTTCCTTGAAACCGCAGGGAGGGAACTGTGGGTGGGGACGCTATCCGTTTCGAGCTGGCGTGGCACTCCCTCGACACCACAGGGGGGGAGCTGTGGGTGGGGACGCTATCCGTTTCGGGCTCGCGAAGCGTGGCAGGCGTGGCATTTCCTCGACACCGCAGGGGGGAGCTGTGGGTGGGGACGCTATCCGTCCGCTTCGGGCTCGCAACACGTGGCAGGCGTGGCACTTCCTCGACACCACAGGGAGGGGAGCTGTGGGTGGTCTCCCTATCCGTCGCGGGCTCGCAAAGCGTGGCAGGCGTGGCACTTCCTCGACACCACAGGGGGGGGAGCTGTGGGTGGGGACGCTATCCGCTTCGGGCTCGCAAAGCGTGGCAGGCGTGGCATTTCCTCGACACCACAGGGGGGAGCTGTGGGTGGGGACGCTATCCGTTTTGGGCTCGCAAAGCGTGGCAGGCGTGGCACTTCCTCGACACCACAGAGGGGGAGCTGTGGGTGGGTGGGCACGCTATCCGTTTCGGGCTCGCGAAGCGTGGCAGGCGTGGCACTTCCTCGACACCACAGGGGGCGAGCTGTGGGTGGGGACGCTATCCTTTTCGGGCTCGCAAAGCGTGGCAGGCGTGGCACTTCCTCGACACCACAGGGGGTGCGCTGGGGGTGGTCTCTCTATCCGTTGCGGGCTCGCAAAGCGTGGCAGGCGTGGCACTTCCTCGACACCACAGGGAGTGCGCTGGGGGTGGTATCCGTATCCGTCGCGGGCTCGCACAGCGTGGCAGGCGTGGCACTTCCTCGGCCCCACACGGAGTGCGCTGGGGGTGGTCACCGTGTCCGTGACGGGCTCGCAAAGCGTGGCCGGCGTGGCACTTCCTCAGCACCACAGGGATTGCGCTGGGGGTGGTCTCCCTATCCGTGACGGGCTTGCGAAGCGTGGCAGGCGTGGCACTTCCTCGACACCACAGGTGGTGCACGGGGAATGGTCTCCTTGTCCGCTGCGAGCTCGCAAAGCGTGGCAGGCGTGGTACTTCCCCGACACCACAGGGGGTGCGCTGGGGTTGGTATCCATATCTTTGACGGGCTCGCAAAGCGTGGCAGGCGTGGCACTTCCCCGACACCACAGGGGATGCGCTCGGGGTGGTATCTTTATCTTTTGCGGTTTCGCAAAGCGTGGCAGGCGTGGCACTTCCTCGACGCTGCCGGGGGGGGGGGGGGGGGGGGGACGCGGGGGGGGGTTCCCTATCCGTCGCGGGCTCGCAAAGCGTGGCAGGCGTGGCACTTCCTCGACACGACAGGGAGTGCGCTGGGGGTGGTATCCTTATCCGTTGCGGGCTCGCCGTGGCAGGCGTGGCACTTCCTCGACACGACACGGGGTGCGCAGGGGGTGGTCTCCCTATCCGTTGCGGGCTCGCAAAACGTGACAAGCAATATGGCGTTGGATGACACATAGGGAAACATTCGCGACGAGGGTTCAGAACGCAGGATTGCGCATATATTTAAAACATAAGCAAGCACATCGAGTTTAAATTAATAATGTGGGTTCTTCGGTCGCGTAATGATTTATCCTGCCACTACGACGGCGACGACGACTACTACTACTACTACTATTACTAACCCCAGTAGTACTACTACTACTACTACTACTACTACTACTACTACTACTACTACTACTACTACCTACTACTACTATACTACTACTACTACTACTACTACTACTACTACTACTACTACTACTTACTAACTATACTACTTACTACTACTACTACGACTACTACTACTACTACTTACTACTACGACTACTTACTTACTACTACTACTACTACTACTGCTACTGCTACTGCATACTACTGCTTACTGCTACTACTACTACTACTACTACTACTATTACTAACTACTTACTACTACTACTACTACTACTACTACTACTACTACTACGACTACGACTGCGACTACTACTACTACTACTACTGCTGCTACTGCTGCTACTACTACTACTACTACTGCTACTACTACTACTGCGACTACTACTTCTACTACTACTACTACTACTACTGCTGCTACTGCTGCTACTACTACTACTACTACTACTGCTACTGCTACTGCTACTGCTCCTGCTACTACTACTACTACTACTACTACTACTACTACTACTACTACTACTACTACTCATTCCCCACATGCTTAGTGGGGTTCTGGTGTTCTTCCCTGCCGCGTCGCACCCGCGTCTCACCTCACACCTCCCCTCCTCCTCACAGCATTGCCCAGCACAACTCAGCTCAGCTCAGCTCAGCACGGCACAGCTTAGCACAGCTCAGCGCAGCACAGCACAGCACAGCGCAGCACAGCACAGCTCACCGCAGCACAGCACAGCACAGCACAGCACACAGCACAGTACAGTACAGCACAGCTCAGCACAGCGCAGCTCAGCTCAGCACAGCACAGCACTGTCGCACAGCCTAGCAGGCGTCGCAGTTTCACGACACCGTAGGGGGTGCGCAGGGGGTGGTCCCTGAGCTCGCCCGCTATCCACGACACTGTCGCAAAGCCTAGCAGGCGTGGCAGTTTCACGACACCGTAGGGGTTGCGCAGGGGGTGGTCCCTGAGCGCGGTCGCTATCCACGACACTGTCGCAAAGCCTAGCAGGCGTGCCAGTTTCACGACACCGTAGGGCGTGCGCAGGGGGTGGTCCCTGAGTTCGCCCGCTATCCACGACACTGCGGCAAAGCCTAGCAGGCGTGGCAGTTTCACGACACCGTAGGGGGTGCGCAGAGGGGTGGTCCCTGAGCGCGGCCGCTGCCCACGACACTGTCGCAAAGCCTAGCAGGCGTGGCACTTTCTCGACACCGTAGGGGGTGCGCAGGGGGTGGTTCCTGAAGTCGGCCGCTGCCCACGACACTGTCGCAAAGCCGAGCAGGCGTGGCACTTTCTCGACACCGTAGGGGGTGCGCAGGGGGTGGTCCCTGAGCTCGCCCGCTATCCACGACACTGTCGCACAGCCTAGCAGGCGTGGCAGTTTCACGACTCCGCAGGAGGTGCGCAGGGGGTGGTCCCTGAGCTCGCCCGCTATCCACGACACTGTCGCAAAGCGTAGCAGGCGTGACAGTTTCACGACACCGTAGGGGGTGCGCAGGGGGTTGTCCTTGAGCGCGGCCGCTATCCACGACACTGCCGCAAAGCCTAGCAGGCGTGGCACTTTCTCGACACCAGAGGGGGTGCGCAGGGGGTGGTCCCTGAGCGCGGCCGCTACCCACGTCACTGTCGCAAAGTTTAGCAGGCGTGGCAGCTTCGCGAGACTATAGAGCCAGCGCAGGGGGTGGTCTCGTGCTGCAGCGATTATTCCCCACACGCTTAGTTGGGGTTCTGGTTTTCTTCCATGCCGCGTCGCACCCGCGTCTCACCTCACACCTTCCCTCCTCCTCACAGCACTGCTCAACACAGCCCACCTCAGCTCAGCTCAGCTCAGCACGGCACAGCTTAGCACAACTCAGCACAGCACAGCACAGCACAGCACAGCGCAGCACAGCACAGCTCACCGCAGCACAGCACAGCACACAGCACAGCTCAGCTCAGTTCAGCACAGCACAGCGCAGCTCAGCTCAGCTCAGCACAGCACAGCACAGCTCACCGCAGCACAGCACAGCACAGCACAGCACAGCACAGCACACACCACAGCACAGCACAGCACAGGCGTGGCACAGGCGTGGCACGCATGGCATTTCCTCGACACCACAGGGGGGGAGCTGTGGGTGGGGACGCTATCCGCTTCGGGCTCGCAAGGCGTGGCAGGCGTGGCACTTCCTTGGAACCGCAGGGAGGGAGCTGTGGGTGGGGACGCTATCCGTTTCGGGCTCGCAAAGCGTGGCAGGCGTGGCACTGTGGGTGGGGACGCCGTCGAAAGCGTGGCAGGCGTGGCACCTCGACACCGGGGGGGAGCTGTGGGTGGGGAAAGCGTGGCAGGCGTGGCACTCCGTCGGGCTCGCAAAGCGTGGCAGGCGTGGCAGTTCCTCGACACCGCAGGGGAGGAGCTGTGGGTGGGGACGCTATCCGTTTCGGGCTCGCGAAGCGTGGCAGGCGTGGCACTTCCTCGACACCGCAGGGGGGGAGCTGTGGGTGGGCACGCTATCCGTTTCGGGCTCGCAAAGCGTGGCAGGCGTGGCACTTCCTTGAAACCGCAGGGAGGGAACTGTGGGTGGGGACGCTATCCGTTTCGAGCTGGCGTGGCACTCCCTCGACACCACAGGGGGGGAGCTGTGGGTGGGGACGCTATCCGTTTCGGGCTCGCGAAGCGTGGCAGGCGTGGCATTTCCTCGACACCGCAGGGGGGAGCTGTGGGTGGGGACGCTATCCGTCCGCTTCGGGCTCGCAACACGTGGCAGGCGTGGCACTTCCTCGACACCACAGGGAGGGGAGCTGTGGGTGGTCTCCCTATCCGTCGCGGGCTCGCAAAGCGTGGCAGGCGTGGCACTTCCTCGACACCACAGGGGGGGAGCTGTGGGTGGGGACGCTATCCGCTTCGGGCTCGCAAAGCGTGGCAGGCGTGGCATTTCCTCGACACCACAGGGGGGAGCTGTGGGTGGGGACGCTATCCGTTTTGGGCTCGCAAAGCGTGGCAGGCGTGGCACTTCCTCGACACCACAGAGGGGGAGCTGTGGGTGGGTGGGCACGCTATCCGTTTCGGGCTCGCGAAGCGTGGCAGGCGTGGCACTTCCTCGACACCACAGGGGGCGAGCTGTGGGTGGGGACGCTATCCTTTTCGGGTCGCAAAGCGTGGCAGGCGTGGCACTTCCTCGACACCACAGGGGGTGCGCTGGGGGTGGTCTCTCTATCCGTTGCGGGCTCGCAAAGCGTGGCAGGCGTGGCACTTCCTCGACACCACAGGGAGTGCGCTGGGGGTGGTATCCGTATCCGTCGCGGGCTCGCACAGCGTGGCAGGCGTGGCACTTCCTCGGCCCCACACGGAGTGCGCTGGGGGTGGTCACCGTGTCCGTGACGGGCTCGCAAAGCGTGGCCGGCGTGGCACTTCCTCAGCACCACAGGGATTGCGCTGGGGGTGGTCTCCCTATCCGTGACGGGCTTGCGAAGCGTGGCAGGCGTGGCACTTCCTCGACACCACAGGTGGTGCACTGGGAATGGTCTCCTTGTCCGCTGCGAGCTCGCAAAGCGTGGCAGGCGTGGTACTTCGCCGACACCACAGGGGGTGCGCTGGGGTTGGTATCCATATCTTTGACGGGCTCGCAAAGCGTGGCAGGCGTGGCACTTCCCCGACACCACAGGGGATGCGCTCGGGGTGTATCTTTATCCGTTGCGGGTTCGCAAAGCGTGGCAGGCGTGGCACTTCCTCGACGCAGCCGGGGGGGGGGGGCGCGGGGGGTGGTTTCCCTATCCGTCGCGGGCTCGCAAAGCGTGGCAGGCGTGGCACTTCCTCGACACGACAGGGAGTGCGCTGGGGGTGGTATCCTTATCCGTTGCGGTCTCGCCGTGGCAGGCGTGGCACTTCCTCGACACGACACGGGGTGCGCAGGGGGTGGTCTCCCTATCCGTTGCGGGCTCGCAAAACGTGACAAGCAATATGGCGTTGGATGACACATAGGGAAACATTCGCGACGAGGGTTCAGAACGCAGGATTGCGCATATATTTAAAACATAAGCAAGCACATCCGATTTAAATTAATTATGTGGGGTTCTTCGGTCGCGTAATGATTTATCCTGCCACTACGACGACGACGACGACTACTACTACTACTACTATTACTAACCCCAGTAGTAGTAGTACTACTACTACTACTACTACTACTACTACTACGACTACTACTACTACTACTACTATTACTACTACTACTACTACTACTATTACTACTAGTACTAGTACTAGTACGACGACTACTACTACTACGACTACTACGACTACTACTACTACTACTACTACTACCACCACTACTCCTACTACTACTACTACTACTACTACTACTACTACTATCACTAGTACTACTACTACTACTACTACTACTACTACTACTACTAGTCGTAGAAGTAGTAGTAGTAGTACTACTACTACTACTCATACTACTACTACTACTACTACTACTATTACTACTACTTCTACGCGTACTAGTACTGCGATACTACTACAACTACTACTACTACTACTACTACTATTAGTAATTACTAGTACTACTACGGCGACTATTATTACTACTACTATTACCGCGACTACTACTGCTACTACTACTACGACTGCTGCCACACTACGGCTACACTGCTACCAAACGTAGCAGTAGTAGAAGTAGTAGTAGTAGTGGTAGTAGTAGTACTACTACTACTAGGACTACTATTTCTACTACTACTACTACTACCACTACTACTACTAGTACTACTACTACTACTACTACTACTACTACGACTACTACTACGACGATTACTACTACTACTACTCCTACTACTACTACTACTGGTTGTGCCACTGCTACTGTTACTACTGCGACTAAAACTAAGATGATTACCACGGCTACTACCACGACTACAACTACAACAACAACTACTACTACTACTACTATTACTACTACTACTACTACTACGACTACTACTACTACTACTGGTGCTGCTGCTGCTGCTACTACTACCACTGCGACTGCTACTGCTACTACTACCACGATTCAGATCAGCACTATTACGATTATTACTACTACTACTACTTCTACTACGACTATAACTACGACTGGCACTACTACTACTACTACTACTACTACTACTACTACTAGTGCTACTACTACGACTCGCACTACTACTGCTACTGCTATTGCTACTGCCAACTACCTCGACGACGACGATGATTATTATTTCGGGTACTGCTACTGATACTGCTACTCCGTCTGATACTACTACTCCCACGACTACTACTACTTCACTACGTCCACGACTACAAATGCGACTACGACTACGACTACGACGACTACTACTATTACGACTACTGCTATTCTTACTACTACGGCGATCGATATGTTTTCCAATACTACTACTATCACTACTACGACTACTACTACTACTACTGCTACTTCTACTACTTATACTTCTGCTTCTACTTCTACTTCTATTCATACCACTACTACTACCACTACTACTACTACTACTACTACTAATACTACTACTACTACTACTACTACCACTACTACTACTACTACTACTACTACCACGACCACTATTATTACTACTGTTACTACTACCACCACTACTACTACTACTACTACTACTACTACTACTGCTACTACTACCACCTTCACCACCACCACCACCACGACTATTATCATTATTCGTACTACCACCACTACTACGACTACTACTACTACTACTACTACTACTACTACTACTACTACTAGACTACTACTACTACTATCTTTGACGGGCTCGCAAAGCGTGGCAGGCGTGGCACTTCCCCGACACCACAGGGGATGCGCTGGGGGTGGTATCTTTATCCGTTGCGGTTTCGCAAAGCGTGGCAGGCGTGGCACTTCCTCGACGCAGCCAGGGGGGGGGGGGGGGGGGGCGCGCTGGGGGTGGTCTCCCTATCCGTGGCGGGCTCGCAAAGCGTGGCAGGCGTGGCACTTCCTCGACACCACAGGGAGTGCGCTGGGGGTGGTCTCTCTATCCGTTGCGGGCTCGCAAAGCGTGGCAGGCGTGGCACTTCCTCGACACGACACGGGGTGCGCAGGGGGTGGTCTCCCTATCCGTTGCGGGCTCGCAAAACGTGACAAGCAATATGGCGTTGGATGGCACATAGGGAAGCATTCGCGACGAGGGCTCAGAACGCAGGATTGTGCATATATTCGAAACATAAGCAAGCACATCATATTTAAATTAATTATGTGGGGTTCTTCGGCCGCGTAATTATTTATTCTGCCACTACGACGACGACGACTACTACTACTACTGCTACTACTACTTGTACTACTAGTAGTAGTAGTAGTACTACTACTACTACTATTACTACTACTACTACTAGTACGACGACCACTACTACTACTACTACGACTACGAATACGACTACTACTACTACTACTACTGCTACTACTACGACTACTTCCACTACTACTACTACTACTACTACTACTACTACTACTACGACTACTACTACTACTACTACTACTTCTACTACTACTACTACTACTACTAGTCGTAGAAGTAGTAGTAGTAGTACTAGTTCTACTACTACTACTACTACTACTACTACTACTACTACTACTACTACTACTTCTACGACTACTATAACTGCGACTACTACTACTACTACTATTACTACTACTACTACTACTACTACTAGTAATTACTAGTACTACTACGACGACTACTACTACTACTATTTACTGCGACTTCCACTGCTACTACTACTACGACTGTTACCACTACTACGGCTACACTGCTACCAAACGCAGCAGTAGTAGAAGTAGTAGTAGTAGTAGCAGTAGTAGTGGTAGTAGTAGTAGTACTACTGCTACTACTACGACCACTAGTACTACTACTACGACTACTACTACTACTACTACCACTACTACTACTACTACTACTACTACTGGTTTTGCCACTGCTACTGCTACTACTGCGACTACAACTAAGATGATTACCACGGCTACTACCACGACTACAACTACAACGACTACTACTAGTACTACTGCTACTACTACTATTATTACTACTACTACTACTACTACCACCTACTACGACGACTACTACTGCTACTGCTGCTGCTGCTGCTACTACTACCACTGCGACTGCTACTGCTACTATTACCACGACTAAGATCAGGACTGCTATTACTATTACGACTACTATTACTACTACTACTACTACTTCTACGACTACTATTACTACGACTGGCACTACTACTACTACTACTACTACTACTACTACTACTGCGACTACTACTACTCGTGCTACTACTACTACTACTACTACTGCTACTACTGCTACTGCTTCTGCTACTACCAACTACCACGACGACGATGATTATTATTTCGAGTACTGCTACTGATACTGCTACACCGCCTAATACTACTACTCCCGCGACTACTACTACTTCACTACGTCCACGACTACAACTGCGACTACGACTACGTCTACGACGACTATTACTATTACGACTACTGCTATTACTACTACTACGGCTACTGATATGCTGTCCAATACTACTACTATCACTACTACGACAACTACTACTGATACTATTACGACTACTACTACTACTTCTACTTCTACTTCGACTAATACCACTACTACTACCACTACTACTACTACTACTACTACTACTACCACCACCACTGCTACTATCACTACTACTACTGCTACTATCACTACTACTACTACTACTACTACTACTACGACCACGACCACTATTACTACTACCACCACCACTACTACTATCACTACTACTACTGCTACTACTACCACCTTCACCACCACCACCACCACGACTAGTATTATTACTAGTACTACCACCACTACTACTACTACTACTTCCACTACTACTACTACTACTACGACTACTACTACTACTACTACTAGACTACTACTACTACTACTACTACTACTACTACTACTACTACTACTACTATCTTTGACGGGCTCGCAAAGCGTGGCAGGCGTGGCGCTTCCCCGACACCACAGGGGATGCGCTGGGGGTGGTATCTTTATCCGTTGCGGGTTCGCAAAGCGTGGCAGGCGTGGCACTTCCTCGACGCAGCCGGGGGGGGGGGGGCGCTGGGGGTGGTCTCCCTATCCGTTGCGGGCTCGCAAAGCATGGCAGGCGTGGCACTTCCTCGACACCACAGGGAGTGCGCTGGGGGTGGTATCCTTATCCGTTGCGGGCTCGCAGAGCGTGGCAGGCGTGGCACTTCCTCGACACGACACGGGGTGCGCAGGGGGTGGTCTCCCTATCCGTTGCGGGCTCGCAAAACGTGACAAGCAATATGGCGTTGGATGACACATAGGGAAACATTGGCGACGAGGGCTCAGCACGCAGGATTGCGCATGTATTAATTACTCCGGCGGTAGGACCCCGCACGAGAATCTGTTTAGCTTACCCTTTGCCCTTTCCTCCTCCCCCTGGCGGACACCCTCTCCTCTCGCCCCCTGCACTGCCCTCTCTTCCCCTCTCTATTTCTCTTCCTCCTCCTCTTTCTCCTCCTCCTCCACCTCCTCCTCCTCCTTCTCCTCCTCCACCTCCTCCTCCTC
>CAUYUJ010009557.1:646004-713504 GCA_963575745.1 Prorocentrum cordatum | reverse complement strand
CTATACTGTACGATACGTCCCTCAGAGTTTCTGGGGTGAAATTCACGGGGGCCTGCGGGAGTTTGTTGTCTGACGCACAAGTGGCGCCCATAACTTTAGCGCTTTCACCGTAGTGCCCTTCCCCATTTCCCCCAGAGGTTAAAGTATGTGTCGTTCGTTGGTCAGTGTTGGAGGTGTGGTTTGAACCCCAGGACACGCCGGTATGCGATTGCTTCATATGATCCGCTTGGAGTGCCCGCGCTCCATGCCATTATCCCTTTTCGGGCGCGCCAGCGAGGAGACCTACCAGGGCTACGTCAATGACAGGTCCGTGATCACCAGGAAGGCCAGCTTGGGAGGGGGGAGGGAGCGGCGGCGGCGGCAGAGGCAGCCGAGCGAGCGGAGCAGCGACCAGGCGAGCACAGCAGCGGCGAAACGAACACTGGCCGAGCGAGCGGAACAAGGACAAGGCGAGGGAAGTGGCGCAGCGGGGCGGAGGAGGCTGGCGGGCAGAGGGAGAGGGCGGCGGGCAAGCGAGGAGGGGAGCGACGAGCAGGTCGGGTTTGGGCTCGGGCCCCAGGGCACCACCTGGGGCTCGGGCCCGTGTTCGGGCTCGGGGTCGGGCTTCGGTTTTGGCCGTGGGTCGGGGCAGCAAGAGGAGGGTGCAACGGATGTGTTTCTCGTCCTCCGCGCGGAGCGGGCCCTCCACGGCCGCCACAGATCGCCCCGACCCTGCTGGGGGAGCCGAGCGGGACGCGATGGCGAGGGAACGGGCGGAAGTGGAAGTGAAAGCGCATGGGCAAGCGAGGTGGGCGGGGTGGTAGAGGGGGGAGATCGCGCCGAGGCCGCGGGCAAACGACGAGACCGGCGGGCGGAGCCTCAGCGCCCATGGGGGAGGGAAGACGCGCGCCAGGAGGAGCAGGACCAGGAAATGGCATTCAGTCGGGCATGTCCCTCTACAAGGGGGAATATTCAAGAAGAGTATCAGACATAGTCAGGCGACGATGTTTCGTGCTCTCTTGGCAATTGTGGTCATTGTTTGACTTGCTTTATTTGTCGTCCATAATCCGCCTGTAGGAGGACATGCCCGACCTACAGATAGCACGGCACGGCGGAGAGATATATTAGAAGCTCCACGCTGATCCTGGTCAGGCTTTGCTGCCCAGCGAAAGAGGGCCGGGGGGGGGAGGAGGGTAGAGTCAGACAGACGACGACGAACGCGCAGGCGGGAGGCCGGGGCCGGCGGGGCCCGCGGGCAGGTAGAAGGCATCGAAACGGGGGCAGGCGGAGATGGCACGAGATGGGGGCATCCGCGAGGGGCGGGGGCAGCGGACCGGCCCCTTCAGCGAGGAGGTGCGAGGCCTGCTCTCGTCCTTTCGGCTGTGTCGCCCCCCAGGGTCCATCCCAATCCGATTGATTCGAGTCAGTTCGATTCGATATCGGCTCTGGGCCGCTCTAACACTCCGTCGATCCGATGCGGCCCGATGGTCGCAGGGCGCCGTTGTGCATCCCGGCAGCCCTTGCGCGTCCGATCCGACTCGGCCTAGGCTTCGTGCCGATGCAGCCCGAGTCGATGCATATCTGGATTCGATCCGATCTCCAGTTTCTGTGCACTTGCCTCTCTGCACTTTGGGATCCACGGCCGCGCCACCCGTCGACAGCATCCGTCGAAAAAAGAAACATCAGCATGAGCATAGTTGTTCGGAGGTCCGCGCGGAGTTGTCGGATCGGCGCGACTCCCTTGAAGCGGTGCCTCGGGCGCCGCCCATGGCGCGCTCCGCGCGCCAGGGACGGGGGGAGCCAGCGCCGATCCGAGGACTCCGCACGGCACCCTTGAAGGCTGTGTTTACGTTGGTATTTTCTCACCTTTGCGACGCAACGAAAACGGGCTCGACTGCGCCGACATTCGCGCCCAAGCTCCCCGCGCAAGGTCGCGCGTAAGCGTCCTCGTTCCTATTGCAGAGCGTGCCCCGCCAGCGGCCCGCGTGAGCCACCGCGTGAGGTCGCTGTGGCATCTAGCGTGGAGCCCTCTTCCTTTCCTTGCTCACCTCCCGACCCGACCTGCAGCCCCGCTGCCCGTCGCTGGCATCCGTCGCACGAGCGTCGGGCAGCTGGAAAGATGCCCCAAAGAAGAAGAAGAAGACCTGTTTCTTCACTGCAGTCCTCGGCTTATGTGCAAGTGCGCTCGCGCGCTCGGCGCCCGAGCGAAGATACAAATATGTAGAGAAAATGTATCTGCACTGGCGTGTACTGTATGTGCAGCTCTCGGTTCGCAGTCGCTAGGCCTTTCTGCCTCAGCGTCTTCAGGCAACTGCTGGAGAGGAAATGGCTATGGCATGTTCCTACGCATGGTGTTGAGACATGTTGTTGCGCAAATTTGCCAGATCCGTCGTAACATTTTTGGCTGTGAGCTTCAACTTTAGCGGGTCCACCACATACCCCAACCTACCGCCCTCGTATGTGTGCAAGAAGAGTTTGATTGTTAGTCAGAGCAAACCGGAAACCTTGAGTGTCCAGATGTTGCATAATTTCGCTTGGGATTGCCATCATTTCCTTGATTCGTCTGTTTGCCTCTCGGTGGAAGGGCAATACCAAAGTCAGGCATCTGGCCTGGGCCCCGTCACGGCAATGGCCGTAATCCACGCGGGCGTGCAGACCAAGTAAATCCATCCGCAATCCATGAGAAAGGCCATCTACAGCTTGTCTCCAAAATTGTCCACCGTATCCTCTGGAGATTATGTTGGCCCCAAAGCGGGCCAGGTCCTGGGAGGCCCGTGCTGGATCCGAGTTGTGCGTGAGGCGCCGTTTCGCCTCTTGCCGAATCCACGACCGAGCCAAGGACGGCGAATGGTGACTCGACGAAGGTATGTAGGCGTGCGGGTTCTGCGGCTTCTCGTAGAGCGAGACCTCCAGCACGCCGGTTGCGTCCCACCTGCCGGCCTTCTGGAACCTCATGTCCAGAAAAATTGCAGTACAGCGTGAGACGGTGAACTTGTAGTTGAATCGGCATGTGCCCAAAGGCGTGGTACAAGGCGTGTTAAGGATGTCCTGAAACTGTCGCAATGCGTTCGCAGAACCATTCCATACGAGTAAGCCGTCGTCCAAATATCTCTGCCAAGATCGCGCGGCGATTTGTTGGTTTTGCAGGGCTCCGCGATACTTTTCATAGTAGAAAGCAGCCAAAGCAGCAATTTGTGGGGCACAGTCTAGCCCCATTGCTATTCCTTTGACCTGCCTGTAGAGATCCCCATCAAAGCTAAAGTAATTGTGAGACAGAAGGTGAGCAAGCATTGTTTCTACCAGCTGTTTTTGTTCACGCGGGAGTCGGGGTAGATGTACTCCAATTGCCCACATTACAACATTTACACAATATTGCACATCGATGTTCAAGAAGAAGTCTGCGATGTCGAACTCCACTAGGAACGCCGCCGGCTGCACCTCCAGGGTTTCATACGTAACGAGCGTCTGTCTGGAAGAGCACGTCATCCCTGGCAGCTGCGGCATAATAGGCTGTAGTACCTGTCCAATCCAATATGCCGCTCGTTTCATCCAGTCCCCAATTGAATTAATAACTGGTCGCACAGGAACCAAGTGAGTCGGATAAGTCTTAAGATTTTGCGTCTTCTTCATATCTATATCCTCCATCTTGTGTAGCTTGTACGTGCCCTGGAACTTTGAATAGAAGAAGGGCGTCGCGCCTGATCGGAAACTTTGCCACAGGGACGGCCAGTTCCCAAAAATGTAATACAGCATTCTGTGAGACCATATACCCTGTATGCCGGAATGCTCGCGTAGAGTCGGGGAACAACGACGATGAATAGCGTCCCAATTTTGCATGGCTTGGCGTTCGTGCTGGGCGTCACGTAGGGGGGCATAAAACTCCATGTTGGCCAGGTGTGCCTTCATATCGTTCTGATATATGAAAACATTCTGTACCACCAAGGCCTGGAACTTGTCTGGGGGGCCCACGTATAGCAAATGCTGCAACTTCTTGATGTCATCAAGAACCCGTACATCTCGTATATTGGATGAGTACTTGATGCAGTCTTCGTGAGGTGGCGCTGGACAACACGCATCAAAGATCTGCACTCGTAAGTTTTCCAACCATTGGGAAATACGTGACACATATGGCCAACGTGATTCGTCATTCAGTTTGGGTAGCCATGTTTTGTTTGCCATGGCCCGATAGAGTCGTAACTCATGAGCACAAAATGTGCTGTCGATGTGCAGTCTGCGATGTCGTGATCCTAGGAGCTGGCCTTGATGGAACTGGCTGCCGATGTCTTCGTCCCACTGCGGTTGAAGAACCCGACGGAAAAGGTACTCGCGATCATGTTGGGCAGCATTGGCTTCTTCCATCATGCACTCTACTTTGAAATAGGCGTTCAACCAAACAGAGCGTTCGAATTTCTTCCAGCCCAACAACATGGACGTGTGATAACGATACAACGAAGGTGCCATCACAAATTTACCCCCAGTGCATCCAAGAAAAGTGGCAATCCGTGGGCTTAGCCCGACGAAGTCGAATATGCCCCTGGCTTGTATCCAGTGTCTCAGACGTGAGGGTTTCATGCGGCAAAGGAGCATACGGAGGTAATCCCATGAACTTGGCGCCGTTGTGCATCCCGGCAGCCCTTGCGCGTCCGATCCGACTCGGCCTAGGCTTCGTGCCGATGCAGCCCGAGTCGATGCATATCTGGATTCGATCCGATCTCCAGTTTCTGTGCACTTGCCTCTCTGCACTTTGGGATCCACGGCCGCGCCACCCGTCGACAGCATCCGTCGAAAAAAGAAACATCAGCATGAGCATAGTTGTTCGGAGGTCCGCGCGGAGTTGTCGGATCGGCGCGACTCCTTTGAAGCGGTGCCTCGGGCGCCGCCCATGGCGCGCTCCGCGCGCCAGGGACGGGGGGAGCCAGCGCCGATCCGAGGACTCCGCACGGCACCCTTGAAGGCTGTGTTTACGTTGGTATTTTCTCACCTTTGCGACGCAACGAAAACGGGCTCGACTGCGCCGACATTCGCGCCCAAGCTCCCCGCGCAAGGTCGCGCGTAAGCGTCCTCGTTCCTATTGCAGAGCGTGCCCCGCCAGCGGCCCGCGTGAGCCACCGCGTGAGGTCGCTGTGGCATCTAGCGTGGAGCCCTCTTCCTTTCCTTGCTCACCTCCCGACCCGACCTGCAGCCCCGCTGCCCGTCGCTGGCATCCGTCGCACGAGCGTCGGGCAGCTGGAAAGATGCCCAAGGACACCGATCCGGGTCTGGCCAGGCCCAGCGTGGGCCCAGGAGCGGTGCAACTGCCTCCCCGATTTCTGGGCTCAGGCTGGGCCTGGCCGGGATAGGTGCAGTACATGATGCGCGCATGAATGTGTATATATATATATATATATATATATATATGTATTAGTATCGTATTTTTGGATGTTAAAATAGTATATGTGTTTATTATCAATAGTATACTTATTGTTGTTGTTGCTATTATTCTTATTTCTGTTTTTATTAATATTAATATTCGAAGTAGTATATCCGTAAGGGCTTCCCCCCTGCCGCCGGCCCCCTCTCTCGGAGAATGGGCCATGGAAGAGCGAAGTCATGAGGCTTTGGCTTCGCCGTGAAGCAGTGTCCGGACCTGTTTGTTTTTCGAATCTACGGATTTGCGTGAGGGGTGCTGCCGGATTTCAGAAATGTTGCAAATCCATTGTGTTTCTGGACTTTGACCCTACGGATCTGCGTGAGGGGTGCCGCCGAATTGCAGAAATGTAACACATCCCCTGTGTTTTGGACCCTGACCTTGCCGATCTGCATGAGGGGTGCCGCTGAATTTGGGAAATGTGCCGAATCCTCTGTGTTTTTGGACCCTGACCCCGCCGATCTGCATGAGAGGTGCCACCGAATTTCAGGAAAGTGGCAAATCCTTTATGTTTATGAACCCTGACCCCGCCGATCTGTGTGAGGGGCGCCACCGAATTTCAGAAATGTGGCAAACTCTTTATGTTTTCGGACCCTGACCCAGCCGATCTGCGTGAGGGGTGCCACCGGATTTCAGAAATGTAGCACATCCTTCGTGTTTTTGGACCCTGACCCCGCCGATCTGCGCAAGGGGTGCCACCGAATTTCAGAAATGTGGCAAATCCTTTGTGTTCTTGGACCCTGACCCCGCCGATCTGCGTGAGGGGTGCCACCGAATTTCAGACATGTGGCAAATCCCTTGTGTTCTTGGACCCTGACCCCGCTGATCTGAGTGACGGGTGTAAATTTTTACCCTCCCCCGCAATTCAGACAAAAAGATTTGGGCGTGGTAGACATGCCCGTTTTGGGCCTCCCCCCCTCGCGCGGCCCATCAACAAGGAACAGTAAGCAGCAAGAAGTCAACAAGGAACAGTCAGCAGCAAGAAGCAGAACTGTAATAGTGGAAACTGGAAGCTGCAATTGGTACAGGAAACTGCGAACCTCCGGCCTACAGCCTGGTGTCCCCACAAGGGGGCCGGCGGATTATTTATTATTAACAATATTGTATTATCGAATCATAAAAAGTGCAAGACGACGAAACATTGATTTCCTCTTGCCCCTGCAAGCATCACGTCCATGAACGTGACCTCTCGGAGCTCCGCGCGGAGCGCTCGGACCAGGCAGGGGGCAGGGCCCAGAGCCTTGTCCAGGCCGCCAGCCCCCAGAGGTCTCTCGGTCCCCTTCCCTGGGGACCGGCTCTCCACCCGGGGGCCGTGGGTCGGTGACGGCCAGCAGAGGCCTGCTTGACGGGGCACGGGCAGACGGGGTCGGAGTTCCTCCTCCTCCTCCTCCTCCTCCTCCTCCTCCTCTTCCTCCGCCTCCCCCTCCTCCTCCCCCTCCCCGCCCTCCTCCTCCTCCTCCTCCTCCTCCTCCTCCTCCTCCTCCTCCTCCTCCTCCTCCTCCTCCTCTCCTCCTCCTCCCCCCCTCCACCTCCCCTCTCCCTCCTCCTCCTCCTCTTTCCTCCTCCTCTCCTCCTCCTCCTCCTCCTCCTCCTCCTCCTCCTCCTCCTCCTCCTCCTCCTCTCCTCCCCTCCTCCTCCTTCTCCTCCTCCTCCCCCTTCACCTCCCCTCCCTCTCCCCCTCGCCCAGGTCGATTCCCCTGGGTCGGCTGCAGCGAGTCGCCGATACCTCGGCAATGCATCGGCGATGCATCGTCGACGTCGTCGATGCAGCGGGGGCGTCGGCGTGGAGAAAATCGGGCTCCCCATCGAGCCGCATCGCAGATGCGGCGTGATCCTCCGACACCATCTACTCGGACTTCATCTGAGAGGCCTAAAGCGCAAGAACGGGGGGCTTTACGTATTCGTTTGCTCCTGGAGGAAGTCCTCGTTGGTTCTTCGGAATTTTCTTCGCCACGGAGAGATCTCCAGCCGCCGCGACTCGTCGAGGGTTTTGCGGAGGTGCTTGAATCGTCCCGATTGGCAGCTAGACTTCTGAGCTCTTACCAGAGGATCACCAGGCGTCCGTGAGGGGGTGATGGCTAGGGGTTCGTGGATATCGTGGCCTCGGCCTTACAAGTTCCTTATCTCGTGGTCCCCTCTTCTTACCTCAATTCAAGCCGCGAACGCCGAGCCGGAAGTCCACGAACAAGGAGCGAGCGCGCAGAGTCCACACGCTGGCCGCGGCCGGCGAGGAGGCCCGGGCCCTGGCGGCGACGGTGGGCGCCGAGCTCGCGCCACGGACCGGGGCCACGCTCGAGAAGCTCAGGGCGTGCTTCCCCGCCGAGGCGCCGCGCCCCGAGGCCCCGCAGCGAGGGGCGCGGCCCGGGCCACCTTCCGCGGAGCTGAGAGAGCAGGTCGAGCAAGAGGCCGGCAAGCTGCTGCGGCGCCCGCCTCGGCTCACGGCCCCGGGTTTGCTGGGCGCGCGGCTGGAGCACCTCGCGGCCAGCGCCGACAGCGGGGCGACCTTGAGCTTGCTCGCCCGCGCCGCTGCGCGGGTTGCTTTTGGAGAGCTCCCCCCGGAGACGCTGCAGGCTTTGCGGGCGGGGGAGCTGGTGGCGCTTGCCAAAGGCTCCGGCGAGGTCCGGCCTCTGCTGGTGGGCGCCACGCTTCGCCGCCTCGGCCTTCGCGCGCTGGCCCGGGCGCGGAAGACGCAGCTCTGCGACGCAGCTGGCGAGCACCAGTACGGAGTGGGCCGCAAGGGAGGCGCAGCCCTGCTGGTGAAACACTTGCAGGCTCTGGCTGAGCGCCGGCCGGACGCGACGTTCATCATGTGGATGTCAAATCCGCCTTCCAGCGGATGGAGCGCCAGCCTGCCCTGGAGGCCATGGAGGCCGAAGTCCCCGAGGTGGCCGCTGCGCTGCGGGCGTGGTGCACGGGGCCGGCCACGCACCTGTGGCGGGGGGCGGACGGGCGCTACGAGACAGTGCTGGGCCAGCGCGGGTTCGACCAAGGGGACCCCTTGTCCCCGGCTGGCTTCGCGGTCGGTCAGCGGGGTGCCCTGGAGCAGCTCCTGGGCGGACTGCAGGAGCTGGACGCGGAAGCTCGGCTCTTCTCGTATCTTGACGACACTTACCTGGTAGTCACGGCCAACCTGGGAATTCGCACCCTGGACGCGCTGGCGAGAGCGCTCGCGCCACTGGGGCTCGAGTTGAACGCTCGCAAGACCCTGGTGTGGTCTCCGCGCGGACTCCAGGCTGTCCAGAGAGAGCTCGCGGCCCACTACGTGCCCGAGCTGCCCGCGCTGGGCGCCCACCTCGGCGCGCCCGGGGACCCGCAGACGGACGCCGGCGCCGCGCTCCACCTCGGCGGAAGCAACTGCGGCTTGGACGGGGCCCGGGAGCGTTTGGAGCAGCTCTGGGGCCGGCTGCGCCAGCTGCAGCACGGGGGCCTCCCCCGGCAGGCCGCCGCCGCGCTCCTGCGCACCTACGCGGGCAACGCCAGCCAGCACAACCTGCAGCTGGCGCTGGCAGCTGACGACGAGACGCTCCGCTACGACACCGCGCTCCGCGCTTGCTGGGAGGACCTGGCGGAGCGGCCGCTCGGGCCCGAGGCTCGCGACATGCTAGGCTTGCCGGCGAAGCTGGGTGGCGTGGGGGTTCAGTGGGCGGCCACGCGCAGGGCGGCCGCGTACTGGGCGGCCTGGGCGCAGGCGGCAGGCGAGGTGCAGCGCGGCCTCGGCGCCGCCTCGCTTGCAGACGCCCTGGGGACGCTCCCGCAGACGCGCGCGAAGCTCGAAGAGGCGCGCGCAGAGCTGGGGCGCCAGGGCGCCGAGCCCTCCCCGGGGGCCCCGCTAGCTGCTGCGCTACGGGAGGAGACGCGACAGAAGACGGTCGTTGCGATTATCCACAAGACAACTCACGCTGCCGTCAAGCAGCGAGTGGATCTTCGCAGCAAGGCCACCTTGCTGTCTGCGGGCGGCCCTGGGGCAGGCGGCTTTTTGCAGTACCCGACGGAGCCCCTCTGCGCCCTGGAGGACGTTGACTGGAGCACCTCTCTGCGCCGCCGCCTGCAGCTGCCGCGGCCGGAGTGCTCGCTCGCGGAGCTGGCCCGGGCCTCTGCTACCTGCTGCAACCAGACGGCGAGCGGCGCCACCTGCGCGGCCCCGCTGGACGAAGACGGCTACCACGCCTGCACTTGCCAGTCTGGCGGGGGCGTCGTGAGGCGCCACGGCGACTTGGAGAAGACGCTGGGGAGCTTGGCCGGGAGGTGGCGCCACTGCGTGCCCCTCTACGAACAACGAGTCCCTGCTTGGGATAGGCACCGCGCGCGGCGGCCAGCAGAAGGGCCCGGCCCGCCGGTCCTGGAACGCGCCGTGTTGGACCTCCAGTACGCGGAGGTGGACGGCTCCTGGTGGGTGGACGTGACGGTCCGCCACCCGGCGGCAGGCGACGAGACGGCGCCCCGGGCTGCGGCGCGACGGCCGGGAGAGGCTACGCGCAGGGCCGAGCGCGAGAAACACGAGAGGTACCCGGGCGAGCGGCTCGCGGCTTTCGCCCTGGAGACCTCCGGCCGCTTGGGCGCTGAGGCGCGACAGCGGCTGCTGGCGCAGGTGCGCGAGCTCCCCGAGGACACGCAGCCCGGCGAGCTGGCGCGCGCCTACAAGGCGCTCAGCTGCGCGCTGCAGCGCCAAGTGGCGCGCCAGCTTCGGCGCGCCGCCGGGCTGCGCTAAGCGGGGAGGACTGCTCGGCCCGGGCAGGGGGCGGCGCCGGCGCTGGGCGTCGGCGCGGGGCTGCGGGGCGGGCAGCTGCTGGCGCTGGGCTGACGGCGGCTGCTACTGCCGCCGCTGCTGCGCGCGGACTGCTGCGCGCAGGGGCCGAAGGCCGGGGGCGCGCGCTCGCCGGACAGGGCGGCGCGCGGCGCGGGGTGGAGGCCGGAGCGGGCGGCTGACGGCGCTGCTGCCGGGCACTGCTGCGCTGCGGGCGGCGCCGGACGCGGGCGACCTGCGCTCGACGCCGGCTACATCTCGCTCTGGCTGCACGTCCTGGTCCCGGGTATGCCAAGGAGGCTATAGGCCCCGGCTGGCACAACCCCTCCCCGCCAGGGGCGGCCGCTGTTTGGACGCTGGGCCCTCGTGCTGGGCGTGAGGCGGCGGCTGCTCCTGGGGGGCCGGTGCGAAGCACTGGGGGGTTGCGCCGGCACCAATTCAAAGTGCGCTGGGACCGCGCGCCGCCGGGTGGAGGAGGAGGAAGAAGAGGAGGAGGAGGAGGACGAGGAGGAAAAAGGAGAGGTCAAGGATGATGGAAGATGGAGGAGCGATGAGGGAAGGCGGAGGAAGGAGGGGTGAGGGTGAGGGAGGAGGAGGACGAAAATTGAGGAGGGGATGGGGAAGTGCGGAGCACTGATGCGGAAGGAGGAAGGCGGGGGAGAAATACGGAGGGGTGTGGGAGCGGAGACAGGGGGGAGGGAGGATGGTCGGAAGGGGGGTTGAGGGAATCGAGTCGTTACTGTCGCTCCCCTTGGCTCTTTTGTGTGCGAGCCTGGCGCGGGTTTCCAGGCGTTTGGAGCAAGACAGTGGGTGTGCTCTGCTCCGCCCAGCGTTGCGGAGAAACGGTGCGCGCGCCCCCCCCTTCGGGATGATCGATCCTTTTGGGGGTGATGTGCACGTTTCATGCAATTTTGCCTCGTTCATCGTCGTCAAATCAAATTACGCACGCGCACCAGTTTCAGGCGATCGCAAACATGGATCAAGGGGGCGTGGATCAGCGACGTGTCCCGTTTCCCTGGGAAATCCCGGATTTTCGCCGCCGAATGAGGCGGCACCGGCCGCATTTGGGGGAGGGCACCTCTCCCGATCCATGGATTTGGCGACCGCGCGCCAATCCATGGATCGCTAATCCATGTTTGCGCGCCCCCGATAGCTAATTACAACCCAACGGTGTTTGCAGCAAAAGGGCTGGGCTCCACACGCGCGCGTCGTCGCGCGCGTATGCCACAATCTTCCTACAACCATAGGTGTCGCATGGATTTCAATATCGAGTGTCCCGAAACCATACAGACATACTGATGTTGGCCACATGCTTCTTCACAAAAGTATTCGCGGGCTCCTTGCGAATTCTTCAGAAAACCATGGTTTTCAACATTCTCATCACATGCGAGCAATCGAGCCTGTCGCGCGCGAGTGCCGAAATCATTCGCACGCCCTTGCGCGCGTGCTGGGGCGGGTGGGGGGCACGATCCCTCCCAACTAATACCATGCGGGCCACTCGCTCCCGTCGGACGCGCGCACATGTCGACCTCCCCCCAAATGCCTTCATTGTCGACATGTGGACGCCATCCTCGTCATCGGCGTGAGCAGCATCGGTGCCGTCATTGGCCTTGCCGACGAGAGTGTCATCATCGTGGCCAGCACCGCTACCATCATCATCGTGTGTGTGTGTGCCGTTGTCGACGTCGCTGTGGTGCCGCGCCCGCCCGAGTCACAGACTCGAGGCGACGTGCCCGCGCGCGTCGGCGCGGCGCGGTCTGCGAGACGCGCTGGGACGGCCTCAGCGGTTCGCGCCACCGCGGATGCGTCTGTCGTGCCAGACAAGTTGGCCGATTTGCGCGCGAGACCGCGGGCGCTAGCGCGGCCGCAGCGATGTCGGGTGTAGACTGAGTCCCGCCCTGACACGTCGATGAGTGAATTGTCAGTTTTCGGTTCTTGAGATGGCGCCGCGGCCGTCATTTTCCAGGCTTGCTTCCGCCAGGTTTGGGCCCGAGGTCGTTTTCATCAAACCATGTTTTGCTAAAAGGGGTTTTGTCCATCCCCGACGATGTACTACCCAGCGCCAAGCAGTCATCCCAATCCCTGCCGCATGGGTTTTGCACGCAAAGGTGCGGGTGGGTGGGTGGGCTGAATGCGAGAGCAGTGGAGTTGACAGTATCAAGTTCGGCAGGGTGATCAGAGGAAGGGCAACGTTCGAATGTCAGGACCTAAGAGCCAGCTGGCAAATCGCTAGGAACAGGAAGTCAGCAGTAAACGCATGGAGGGGGAATGGCCGAGGATGGGGGGGCGAGGAATGAGGGAGGAGTGGGGGATAAGAGAGGATGTTGGGGACGGACCTACAGCCTGGAACCCATGACCATTCGAGATCGGACGCATCGGGATCAGACACTTCTTCCGAGGTGAGCCTGGCGACGCGTCGAATTCTCCCCCATGGCCTTTCACCCAGTGGAGATCGTCTTCTTCGAGGCCGAACGAGTCCAAGACTTGCTCCCACCAGTCGTAGCCGTAAGAGGAGCCAAAACGTTCGGGCCCAGCGTTTGCATCATCGGCCCCAGATCCTGACCCAAGCGCTTCGGCCACCGTCCGACGCTTGACGAGGTTTAGACCCTCATGGGCCCCGAGCTGCAGATCTTGGGGACCTTCTTGTATTTCGGGAACTTGCTCTGCCGAGTTCGTTTCAACTGATGCGAAATTCCGCTCGTGCCCGTCTTGGGCCGACGCGGCCCCGGGGTCCCAGAGTTGGGGCTCCCTCAGAAGAGGACACCGCTTTTGCAAGAGAAAACGTTCCGGCTCCGATGGGCCCCTCGACTTGTCAGAATTGGGGTTGCCAGGAGAGCGTGGCCGTTGGTCCGACAAACCTGGCGAGCGAGAAACAGCCATTCCTCACACAGATCCTCCCCACCCGCCCCCGTCTTCTGGTTGTCCGCCAGGGCCTGCCGACTGGATTCTTCCCCATCGCCGTCCGCGAGCGCCGCCGTCGAGCTGAAGCCTGGCGCTTGCTGGGCGCCCACTGAACCTGTCTCTAGGCCGACCGCGTCGTGTTGTTCTGCTCCGTTGATCGCCACCTCGAGTGCCCCAACCCACCGACACGCCTCTTGAGCTAAGCTCTTGAGGCCTCGGTAGACGCTCGCATCATCGTCTGTGATGCCGCAGGCGTCGGCTCCTCGCTTGGCAAAATCATCGTCTGTTGAATTCGCTCTCTGCTCCCAGACCGTGCTCGTTTGAGCCTCGATGTCTGAAACTGTGGTATGGTCCAGGGTCTTGAAAGTTTCGAAGCCTGGGTAGGAGAGCGTGGATGTATGGATGTATGGACGGAGGTCCTCCCAGGCCAGCGAGCAGAGGGAGGATGACAAGTGGACCAGACATGAGACATGGTCAGTGAGGGGTGAGGAACCGGGGGGGATGGAGGAGAACAGGGAAGGAAGGAGAGGGAGCGATGTAAGGGCAAGGCAGTCGCAGGCCACATCTTGTAACGCCCAGGGGTGCGAGGCTGGTGGCACCGAGGCGAGGAACATCTTGCCTGCCGTTCAGTTGTGCTTACACGCGTCCTGATTCACCAAGCGCGTTCCTCGACTCACAGAGTGCATACTCGCAAACGTCAGGGAAAAAACACAAACCGAGAACAGGGGTGCCTCGGTGGAGTGAATCGTACATCCCCCGCGGCGGATCCAGGCCATCTGCGAGCAGTTGCTTTGCGAACGGTGGAGCGCGCTGGTCTGCGGATGGCCGTCGACAGTGGACAGGGGAATGAGAGCGTGACCCGGACAGTCGATGTACGACTACACCGTTTACCTGCCGCACAACTCCCCCAACTTGCCGAACTTCACGACGACCTTCACGGACGCCCCCCCCTCCCCGAGCGGCGGCGCCCCCTCGCTATCTTCGGAGACCATGGCCCTCCAGAGAGTTGCAGCATAGTCTTACAGACCCGTAGGCTTGGCTGGACTCCTGCAAGCCTCGAATGGGATCCAGATTCAAAAGTCCCGGTGTTTTTTGGGGCCCTCCTAGAAGTTCAGCGGCGGGGAAGGGGGGCACCCCCTCCATGGACTCCCCTGGCGGCCCCCTGCATGGGGGGCCCTCCAGACCGCGGGTGCTCATCCTCGAAGATCGTGACGAAACACCCCAGAACTCCCAGGACGGCTTGTCTCGGCCTGGACTGTGTTGTTGGACGGTCCTGGGGCCCTTGTGCTTGTCGCGGGACGTTGGGCTTCTGACGAGGGGTGGGAGTCGCGAGGGGCAACTGATGAACTATGGCACAATTCCGAAGACGCGCGCGCGCACGTCGCGTGGCTCCTGTGGGCTGTTGTTGCTTCACGCGCGTGCCTCCCGCATCCTGGTCGTCCTGGAGGTCCTCGCGTTTGGGCGCGTCCGCCGCCCCCTTTGGGTTGCCCTCCGGGGCAGCGGCATTCTGGTCCGCTCGCGCCCGTTGAAGGCCTGGGTGGCCCCGCACCCCGCTGCCCCGCCACCTCCCCGCAGCCACTCCCCGCCGCTCGCGGAGCTCACCGCCCACCAAGCCACCCCGACCCTACCCTAGGGCCCCGACTGACTCCCCATTCTCCACTTCCATTGGGGGGGGGTCTGGGAACACTGGCAAGGCGCAGAGAGAAAACCCGTACCCCCCCCACCCGAAATTCGGGTCTTCGGGTTGGCTTGGGGTGGTCGCGGGTGGTCGAGCTGCCCCCGCCGCCCCTCTCGGGGTAGCCTACTGGGCCATGACAGGCCCGCCCCTTCCCCCTCGTGGAGGGCCCCGCTCCCCCGCCCTGGCCCGCCCTCCCCCGGCCGCTCGAGGGAGGTGTGGCCGCCGCCCCGCTGAGTTTCGAGCCTTGGATCTTCGAGCCCTCGAGCCCAGAGCCCCCCAACCTCCGAATTTCGATCCTCGAGCGTCGAGCCCAGAGCCCTCGAACCTGTGCCGACCGACCGACGAGGTCTCTTCGGGCGCGGCTCGGACAGGGATAGGGATGACTCATTCCAGAGCGTTCCGGAACGCTCTCCCGGAAGGCTCTCAGAGCGTTACGGAACGCTCCGAGAAGGCCGCGGCGCCCTACACATCCTCAAGAACCGCTCAGTGATCCCGTGATTCCCGATCTACCCTGCTCTGATTTCGCCCCTGCCCGGTCTTGGAGCATCTTGGGGGCGCCTGAGGCTGCCCTGGAGCCCTGTCACCAGCGTCGACGGGAAGGGGTCTACCCGCATCGCTATAGGTCGTGGAAGGCCCTCCCCTGGCTTCGGGCCTCGTCCCCCCCCCGCCCGCCCGCGTGCCCTGCTTCCTGCCAGGAGATGTGCCAGCCGCTCTGCGAGGCCGGCAATGCGCCCGCGCGCGCGGCGCCGCGGCGCGCTGCGGCGATCGGGGCACGGGCAGGACGCGACAGGAAGGACCACGTGTGGCTCTGGAGGGGCTCTGAGTTTCGGGCCGTTCCTTGGGCCTATGCCGTGGAGCCTGCTCGTGGCCGAGGCCCGTGGCGGCCAGAAAAACGAGTCCTTAGCTTTGCCTTCGGCGTTCCTTGGGTAGCACGGGGGGGGGATGTGGCGGGGAAGCCTCGAAACTGTTGCGTGCCGCCGGTTCTGGTCCCTCCGCCAGGCCGCGGCGCGCTGCTCCATCGGGTTACGGCCAAGGCGTTGAAAGCGGGACCACTTGGGGCTCCGGAGGGGCTCGGCTTGTCGGGCCGTCCCTTAGATTGTAAAGGCCTTACGGCCAGAGCCGCCGACCCTGAAGGGCGACGGCGACGACGACGACGACGACGACGACGAAAGGCATTAAAAACTTCAGGAGGGTCTCTGGCTTTCGCGTCGTTCCTTATCCTCCTCTTCCTCCTCCTCCTCCTCCTTCTCCTCCTCCTCCTCCTCCTCCTCCTCCTCCTCCTCCCCATCCCCATGCTCACCCCCTTCGAGACCACCACCAAATTGCACCCCCATTTGGGGATATACCCCTCGAAACCTAACGGATACAGCCCACATCCCCATCTAGGGGGGTAAATCGGCCAGTGGGGCCCAGCCCAAGCTTTTAGGGATGGGGATCGGTTGAACGAGACTCAAGGTCTCGACGTTGTGTCGGTTCTCGTCCGGTTCCGGAACTCGGGGTACATTCCAGCAGTTGCGCCTCGCAGAGGGATTTCTTGATTTGACCCGATCGTCCCGAACGGCCGCTGGAGGCCTGAGTCATGGCCCGAAAGCCGATTGAGCCTTCAGGTCCTATCTCGGTTCGAGCGATCCGACTCGAGCTCACCCCGCTCGATCCAATTATTGGATTTCGATCTCCTGGCGATCCGGTGCGGCCCGATGCAAGCACGCCGCAGTTGTGTGTATTGGCGCGGCCGATTCGAGTAGATTCTATACGGTACGAGTGATATTCGTTTCGGTTTTATTGGTACGGTTCCGACTGGTTCCGGGTTCCCTCGTGGACGTTTCCTGTAGCCGATGGATCCCACGAAAGACGTGGCGAGCGTCTCACCAGTCGGAGGGGAACGTCGTGTTTCCCATCTGCTATCCCCTCCCTCTGCCGTCCCCACCCCGCCCCCCCTCCAGGGATGGGCAGGAGGAAGGAACGAGCGATGCTGACGAGGAGGAGGAGGAGGAGGAGGAGGAGGAGGAGGAGGAGGAGGAGGAGGAGGACGGCGAGGAGGAGGCTGAGGAGGGAGAAGGGGATGAGGGGCATGTAGGCGGAGGAGGGAGGGGGAGGGGGAAGGATGAGCTGGATGACGTGGACGAGGAGAAGGAGGAGGAGGAGGAGGAGGAGGAGGAGGAGGAGGAGGAGGAGGAGGAGGAGGAGGAGGAGGAGGAAGCGGCCTCGCTGCCATCGCCCCCTCTCCAACTTCCCGTCCATGCTGCCGACGATGTCGTGGGGTGGGGGCCGTGGGAGGCGCCCAGCGGCTTGGGCTGGGAGCTCTGGCCAGGGGGGCGGGCCGGCCCTGGGGTAGGCGTGGGGCCCCGCCTGGCGTGTGGGCCCTGCCCTGCAGCATGCGCGGCTCTCGCCACCTCGCTGGAGGCAGGGGGCCCTGATTGGGGAGTCTCTCAAGGCCAAGGGGGTCCTCCTCCTCCTCCACCTCCTCCCTCCTCCCCCTCCTTCTCCTCCTCCTCCTCCTCCTCCTCCTCCTCCTCCTCCTCCTCTTTCTCCTCCTCCTCCTCCTCCTCCTCCTCCTCCTCCTCCTCCTCGTAAGGCCAGGGGTCCGGGCGCCTCCGCAACGCACCTCCGCACCAGGAGAGGGGCTCTCCTGGGACCGCACCCGGGGGGGGCCCCGAACGACCCCCGGACCTGCGGGGCAGCGCTCCCGGCCCGGGCGCCCCAGCACTGCGCCGTGCCGTCGTCGGGCCGCGAGCCCCTGGAGCTCCCAGCTCCCCCCTGCGCTCCGGGGCCCGCCGAGGGTCGCGGATCGCTCGCCTGACGGCAGGGGGGTCGGCCCCGCGGAGGTCGCGGGCAGTTGCGGGGGAGAGGATTCAGATATTCACCAGCCTGGAACCTATCCCTATCCCTATGTTGGGCATCGCCGCGTCACGATGGCGATCTTAGGAATTCCCTCAGTTTCTGAGGGTGCATCCCTAAGATTGTCATCGCCTTTTGGCGTGTCAATCTCAGGGATAGGGATAAGTTCGAGGCTGCTTAGACATGGCCGCCGCGGGCAGACCGTGTCAGGGGCCGCTGCAGACAAGTTGCGCACCGCTGGGGGTCCCCAGGTCTCCACGCGGTCTGTCGCCGAGCCGAGCGTTGCCCAGGCCGCGTAAAGGTTGCGGAGGTCGCTGGAAGTTGCCACGGCCCGTGCGGGAACTTGGTCCTGAGGATTCAGATGCGGCTCTTGCACGGGGTTGTTTATTGCGTGTGGCCGGGTCCACGAACGACTAGTGATGTCTCACGAGGGGCGATGTCTCACGAGGGGCGGCGCCGATGTTCGAAGTGGTCCTGTGCATCGTCTCTAGGCCCCGAGAGCCAGAACAGTGCACCGCATTGGAACGGTCCCGGAAGGGAATCCAAGCTGTTCTTTGTCGGAGGCTACGTGGGACACGGGGCGTGGAGCAGCAAGTTGGTTCAAGAGACAAAAACCCACCCCCACATCCACCGGGAAGAATCTTGCGTCTTGTCGGAACGCTCGTGGACGCAGTTGGCGCGCTCCCACGGCGGAGAGTACAGAGCGCCACGGGCTCGGCTTCGTAACTATGTTTTTTTGTTTTGTTTGGTGAGCGCGCGGCCGCGGAGGCGGGCAACGGAGGGATCCGCGCCAGGGGCGCGCACCACTTCACTCCTGGTGCAGGCGGTCTCGGGCTCCAGAGGGGGAGGCCGGACAGGTAGGGGGCCACATGCGAACCATACCCCTACCCCCCACGATTTCTGAAGGGGAGGGTGGGGTTCACATCGCTCGGGAGCTCCCGAGCGAAGTGACACCCCCCCCTCAAAAATCGTGGGAGGTAGGGGTAGGGTTCGCATGTGGCCCCCTAACAGGGGCGCCGTCCTCGTCGAGGGGAGCTCGGCAGGTCCAGGGCTCCGCGGGGCGACTCGGGCGCCTCGGCGGGGGGGAGGTCCCGCACGGCTGCCGGCTGTCGGCGGCGAGCCGAGGGAGCGAGGCGGCATGGCAGCAGCGCAGGCCGCCGGCGCCTGGGAGGCAGGAAATCCGTAAGGGCTTCGCCCCCTGCCGCCGGCCCCCTCTCTCGGAGAATGGGCCATGGAAGAGCTAAGTCATGAGGCTTTGGCGCTGTCGTGCAGCAGTATCGGAACTTCATGCGAGGCCGATTCGCAATCGGCAAAACCAACTGATCACAAAAGGGGTTACCACACAGCGCGATTGGTAAGACGTGTATGGTTTACGAGCTTGGTTACCACACCTTGGGATTAAAGGGCCGAGGGAGTACTCGCAGTTTGGGTTACCACGCCTTGCGATTGATGTGCGTGAGGGGTGGCACCGAATTTCAGAAATGTGGCAAATCCCCTGTGTTTCAGAAATGTGGCAAATCCCCTGTGTTTTTGGACCCTGACCCCGCGGATCTGCGTGAGGGGTGTCGATTTCGAGCCCCCCCAGCAATTCAGACAACGCGCCCAGGGGGTGCTACCCGAATCAATTAGTTACCCAGCAAGAAGCACAACGTTGGTTTGGGCCTCCCCCCCCCTCGCGCGGTCAATCAATTAGTTACAGTAACCAGCAAGAAGCAGAACTGTAACACTGGAAACTACAAGCTACAACTGGTACAGGAAACTGCGAATCACGGTCCTACAGCCTGGTGGCCCCACAAGGGGGCCGGCGGATTTGACGCTCGGAAGCCGGGCAAGGGCTGCTAAATCCGTGGTTGCTAAACTCGTCCTCCGGGAAGTTGGCTTCGTCCTTCGGGGAAGCAGCCCGTTGACTGTTTCGCGTGCCGCGCCTCATTCCGGGAAGTTGTTTTTTTCTTCTGGGAGGGCCGTTTTAGCAGCCACGGTTTTAGCAGCCCTCGCCCAGCTTCCCAGATGCGCTCCGACTGCTTCGCGGCCAGGTCCTGCCTTCGGCAGGTTGCGCTGTTCGGGCCGGGCGACAGGGGAGGAGAATACAGCCAAGGCGCCGAAAGAAGGGCCGGAGTTTGACAGACCTCCCTGCCTGACACGTCGATCAGTGAATTGGCCGTTTTCGGTTCGCGAGAGGGCGTCGCGGCCGTCATTTTTGCGGATCCAGGTCTGTCGATTTCGGTCCTTGGCCGCTTTCATTAAATGCAGGCTTATCAAAGGGAGGCTTGTCCATCGCCGAACGGACCACGCGGGCGTCTGGAGGGGCTCAGTGTTTCGGGCAGTCCGACGACTGCAAGCAAGGGGATGTCTCGAAAGCTGCTGCGGGCAGCTGGTTCAGGCCCCTCCGCCAGGCGCCCTATGCGATACGTGGCCGCCGTCGGCTCAGGGAGGCGTCGGGAACACTGGCCGCGTGTTGCCGATTCGTTAGCGGCCCCCCCACGCTTTGCTGTCCCCCCTCTCTTTCGTTAAGTATCGTTTGCAGTCGAAACAAACCGATGGTAAGGATGGGTCAGCTTCGCAAGGGCCACTTGGGCGGAAAGCTCGGATGTTCGGTTCGCGACCCTCTCACGGGCTCCTTTGGGGGCCGTCTTGGGGTCTTTTTGGGCCGTCTTGGGCGCCTCTTGGGCCGTCTTGGGCCCTACTAGGGGCGTCTTGGGGGCCCCTTGGGGTGTCTTGGGCCCATGTTGGGCGGCTTGGAGCGATCATTGGGCGTCTCGGGACCCTGTTGAACCGTCTTTGGGGCCTCTTGGGGCCCTCTTGGCCCGTCTCAGGGCCCTCCTGGTTCCGAAAGATTCACGCGAGAAGTCGCGGGGGAGCCTGGGAGAACCGCGTCAAGCCCCGGGAGATTTGAGAATTTGGGGTCTGGGCCCCTTAAAAGGCGCCTCAGGACTGAGGCTCCAGGGTCCAGGGCTTAGTCAAAAGGACCAGAGGACACGCCCACTCCGTGCTCAGAGGCACGGTGGCGGATCAGGCTTGACGAAAACCAATCCCTATTCCCATCCCGATCCCCACCATCCCACTATCCCAGATGAGGATACGCCGCTCGAAGCCCGGAGGGAACAGCACCATATCCCCATCCCATCTAGGGGGGATACATCGGCCGGTGAGGCCCAGGCCACGCCAGTGGGGATAGGGATCCATTAAACGATGCTCATCCGTCCGACCCAAACTTGATGCGCTCCACCAGCTTTCCAGTCAGATCTGCTGCCCCACCAGCACGCTCTCGGAGCAGTTCGGTCGATCTCCCCTGGGAGGTCCAGGGCGAGCGCGCGCGCGCGCCATGCGAGGGCCTGATGTGGGGAACGGAAGTCGCCGAGAAGCGGCGGAAGCTGATGCAGGCTCTTCATCCCCCCCCCAACAGGAAGGAGGATCGGAGACCGAGGAGGAGGATCGGCGGCGGGCCCGGGTGGGAAGAAGGAAGGCGGCGGGGCTTCTCGGAAGCCCTCGGGCTTTCTGGGCAGTTTTCTGCGTCCTCGGGGCAGGCTCAGGCAACTTCTTTGCAGGCCCGAGGCCAGCCGAGCCATCTAAGAAGGCCCGCCCCCTCTCATTTTCCCCCCGGGCTCGCCGCCGAGAGGATCGAGGGCCGAGGAGGAGGAGGAGGAGGAGGAGGAGGAGGAAGAGGCGCATCGAAGGACGAGATACCAGGGAAGAGGTCGAGGTTTTGGGCCCGCGCAGTGAGGGGTAGGGGATCGAACGGATTTGGGACGTTTGTGGGCCCTATCAAGCCTCCTGGTACACTCCTCCTCGAAAGTTTGGCCAGAACGCTGTCCTCGAGTTGTTTGGGCGAAGACAAGCTCACTCCGGGGAGGGGCAGGGGGGGCTCTCCGTGGATGTGTATCCAAGTGCCCTGACACATGTTTTGTGCAGCAGATGTGCTACCATGGCGCCGAAGTTGATCTCAAGATTCTCCTTATCATGCCTCGTGTCTCCTTTCTTCTTGCCTCTCACTCTCTCTCTCTCATATTCCGTCTCCTCCTATCCGATTCCCCCTGCTCCAAATTCTGCAATGCGAATTGTAGTTTGGCGGCGTTACAGAAGCGGTTCTCTACGTGGCGGCCTTACACATGATTATCTTCTGTACGCCTGCAAGGAGGAATCATGCTGTACCGGCCTCAAATATTGTTTGTATGTGTGTGCGCGTTAGGCTTCACAATCGGTGAGATCGAGTTGGAAGGCCGCTGCTCAGTTGTACCTGGCGCTCGAACTTCTGGCAGGAAACCTTTGCTGATCCACAGCAGCGCAACGAATGTTTTCTCCAATATCGGGAAAGGGGGTTCGAACGCTATGGAGTTTGTCTGACTGTTGATTTTTTCTTCTGTCGTGGCAGTTTCGGTAGCATCACATGTGTTATCATTGTTGTTTCATTGTTTTCCTTGTCAAAGGTTCCACTCTCAGAGGCTTCCGATTGCTTACGTTCAGAGGAGCCCTACACATGGTATTCATCGTTGCGGCGGCCTGATAATATTCTACTTGTGAGGCTTATAGTAGTTACTTGCGCGGCGGCCTTGAATCCATATTCGAAGCGTAATGTACATGTCATTGCGGCGTCACAGAACTCATTTCATCTCCAAAGCTCTCGGATCCATATGCGCTTGCTTCCGCCTCTCCTGGCTCCGAAGTAAGCGGGTCCTTGTAGAAACGGGACCCGAGGTTTGCAGGTGGTTTCTCGTTGTTTCTCGTTTTTGGGGGGAATTTTCGATGACAAATCAAGCCGCTCAGAAAAGGGGGGGACTTACCCCTACCGAGGATGGACGCGGCGACAGTTCACAGCTCGCATCCCCCCAGGGAGCCGCGAGGTCTCAATTGGGTCCCTGTGCAACTCCACTACGCGCGACCTCCCAGGAACCCACGACAGCGGGGACAGCTTTGCATTTCGAGGCCCCCAACGGAGCCGCGAAGGGGTCCCCGTACAACTCCACCTCTTGCGACCTCCCAGGAGCCCACGGACGCGACGACAGTTTCACATGTCGCATCCCCCCCAGGGAGACGCGAGGTTTCTACTGGGTCCCCGCGACCTCCCAGGAGCCCACGAAGTTGGCGACAGCTTTACATATCGCAGCCCCCCATGGAGCCACGAGGTTTCAACTTGTCCCCGTATAAGTCCCATCCGCGAGACCTGCCAGGAGCCCTCGAAAAGGATGACAATTTTGCACTTCGCAGCCCGCCGGAGAGCCGCGCAGTTTCAAGCGGGTCCTCGTGCAATTCCACCCCGCGCGACTTCCCAGGAACCAGCGAAAGTGGCGACAGCTTCACACTGGCCCCGCCTCCCAGGAGCCCACGACAGAGGCAGAGGGCAGGAGAGAGGATATAGGAGGCAGGAGCGGTGAGGAGGGGGGAGCAGGAGAAGATGCGACCGCTGTGCTTTATTTACAACGCGAGCCCAACACAGGAGGATTGGGCACTGCAATGGAATCAGAAAACTTTTTGGTTATTCAAGATATCGTTGTTTCGCTTTCGATATGGATTACTGGTGGCCCGAGCCTGCTCCACGAGGAGCCCCAGAAGGCCGCAAAACGGCCCCAGTAGCGTCCCAGAGTCTCACATGACGGCCCCAAAGACCTCGCAGATGGCCCCCAAGCCGGCTTCTGAAAGCGTCGAACGGGCCAGCGTTCCAGAAGAGCACGAGGGCGTCCCAAGACGGTCCACCAGGGCCCCCCAGGACCCGTCAAGATGGCCCCGAGACGGCTAAAGATGGTTTGAAATTGGCCGGACAGGCCCAGCATGACCTCCAGACGGCCAATACAGTTCAAGATGACCCCCAGACGGCCCAAGCCCCCGGGGAAGCCCAATTCCTTCGGTTCGGCCTCCGATGGATCTTCAGGCAGAAGTTTCTCGAGGCCACGAGATATGTCTTGCACTTAAGGCGCTCTAAGTGCAGCGTCTTTTCCTGATTCCGATCGCCGTCCAGATTCATACGCGTCATCAGGCGAAAGCCTCTTGAGACCCAAAACACGGCTGTACCTAAGGCTGTCTAAGCACAGCAGCTTTCCACCCCCCCCAGGTCGCATGGTCGTCCGGCCTCCTACAATTCTTGACGCACGCGCATTTGGAGTGCCATAGCATGTCGGAGCAAGCGTGCAAAGATGCTCTGAAATCCTTGTGGGAGACGATTCGCGTGAAGTGACTGCCGAATCAAACCGGATGTCCCCCACGAGGCCGTAGGGGGAGCTCCCCGTGGGGCACGATCCATCTGAGGCATGCGTCGAAATGGGTGGGGGGACGCCATGCGAAGTTGCCCAGTTGGCCACAGGTAAGAGCTCTTTCTGGGGCACGATTCGCGTGAGGGTTTGCCGAATTGGGCGGGGGATGCTGTGCAAACCTTGTCTCTGGGGCCGAGGAGGGTCCAACCGCTCCAAAAGAGGCCCCTCACTACCACACTCGTCTCAAAGCGGTTGGTGTTGTTTCAGATTTTCAGTTTTCTGATTTTCTCCGACTAAATCGTGTTCTCGCTCTTCTGCCATGCTGCGAAGGAGGACCATATGTTGTTGTTGTTGATGATGATGATGACGATGTTGCTGATGCTGATGCTGCTGATGATCATGCCGATGCTGCTGATGGTGTTGTTGATGATTATGATCATGCTGAAGCGGAGGATGATGCTGATGATAACAATGATGTTGTTGATGTTGATGCTGATGCTGATGCTGATGCTGACGGCGGTGGTCATGGCGATGTTGCTGGTGATGGTGATGGTGTTGGTGCTGATGGTGATGGTGACGGTGATGGTGATTGTGATGGTAGTGATGCTGATGGAAATGATGATGCTTATGATGACTATGCCGGTGATGCTGTTGATGGTGATGGTGGTGGTGATGATGATGTTGCTGATGACGAGGCTTATTATGCTGATGATGAAGAACATGATTATTATCATGATGATGATGATGATGATGATGATGATGATGATGGTGGTGGTGGTAATGGTGATGGTGATGGTGATGGTGATGGTGATGGTGATGGTGATGGTGGTGGTGATGGTGATGGTGATGGTGATGATGATGATGATGAGGATGAGGATGAGGATGAGGATGAGGATGAGGATGAGGATGAGGATGAGGATGAGGATGATGGATGATGATGATGATGATGATGATGATGATGATGATGATGATGATGGTGATGGTGATGGTGATGGTGATGGTGATGGTGATGGTGATGGTGATGGTGATGGTGGTGATGATGATGATGATGAGGAGGAGGAGGAACAAGTGGAGGGATTGCAAGTGGAGATGGACAAGGAAAATGATAGTGATGATGATGAGAATGATGATCATGTACATGACCCCCACCGCCTGGTTCCCGCTCGGGGCAGCCGCCCTGCGCCCGGCCCGAGGCCTCGGAAGCGGCGGAGGCTCCCCGCCCCCTTCTGCGCCCGGGGCCCTCGCCCCCCTCTGCCTGGCGGCCGCGGCGGCCACGGCCGTGGCGGCAACGACGGCGGCGCCGGCGGCGGCCACGTCGACGGCCGTAGCGGCCACGGCCACGGCCGCCGCGGCGACGGCGGCGGCCACGGCGATGGCCATGGCGACGGCGGTTGCTTTGACAGCGACGGCTGCGGCGGCGACGTCGGTCGCCCCGTCCTCGTGCCAGGAGGTTTTGCCCGGCGTCTCAGGTGGTTTCCGTCGCCACTGCCGGGCGCGCCTCGAGGAGTTGAGCAGGCTCCACATCCTCCCCATTCTCCTCCTGGACCCAGGATGGGTCCTAGAGTGCATCCATGGGAAGCTAATGTGTACAATCATTGCGGTCTTCGGATGTTTTTGGCATCCAGATAGCGCCGCGCCGCCGTCCAGACCGCCGAAGACCGCCGAAAGACCGCCGAAAACCGCCGAAATACCGCCGCAATACCGCCGAAGACTGTGTCGGGCCCCAATGCCCGCGGCGGGGCGCGCGCCCACCGGCGGTTTTCGGCGGTCTTTTGGCGGTGTTCAGAGGCCAAGGTGCGTGGCGAGGGGTCCGTGATCGAACATGTAACCCAGGGAGGGCCGCCGTCGTCTCTTTGCGGGCCCCCCCGTGATCCGTCCCGCGCCCGGCGGGTGGAGCAGTGGCGAAGCGTCCGGGCCTGCCGACAGTCGGGGGCGGCCATAGGTGGGGTGTTCAGCAGGGAGGAGGGGTATCATGGCGGGGGCCATGATGTCTCCCCAGATTTCATGGCGCCTCTTGTTATTTCTGTACGTCCGCGGCCCCCCACTGGGCCGCGCACGTGCCGCCCGCCATGATTTACGCCCCCCCCCCCCTCCTCCTCGGACACCCTATTCTTGGACGCCTCCGACTATAGGCCGACCAGGAGGTGTTCTAAGAATTTTGTCTGGTTTGCACGAGACGTGGTTCATAGAACGCTTCTGGCTGGGACTGTCTCATTTTGCTGCATCGGGCTTTCTGTTCTGAGAACACGGCTTTCGCTCTTAAGAAATATTACTTGGCTCTGAGAGCGTGTCCTCGTAGGCTTCAGTCGGGCCGTCGGGCCCATCCCTTTACAGGAGGAATATTCAGAAATCGTTCAACAAGAGTCTGGGGACTATCTTTTAAGCGTTTGGTGACCATGTTGGGGGTATGCTGTAGTATGTTTCATGATTCGCCCAAAATCCTCCTGTAGGGGGACAGGCCCTACTTCATCGTAGGCCTATTGGCATGCCCGGGCGGTCGGTCCGTGCTGACGCGGGGAAGCCGCGCCCCCCTCCGCAGACCGGCGGGGTCAGCGCCGGCGACCTCGCCGAGCAGTGCGCCGCCGCGGCGGACCTCGCCGCCAGCGTGCTCGCCACGCACGCGGTGGGGGGCGCCCCGCCCGCCAGCCGCCGCCGCGCCTTCGCCGCCGCCGGCAGGGCGAGGGTCGGGCTTCGGACGCCCTCGGTGGTGCTCTCGGCGGCCTGCCCGCCCCTCGGCGGCGGGCGAGCGGTGGGGTGGGGGGGTGGGCCTTCCTCCCCTCCTTCCTCCCCTCAGGTCAGTGAGACGGGCCTTCCTCCGCCCCCTCCTCTTCGGCGGCCAACGGCCGCCGCGCTGCGCTGCAGGGCGCTGACCCTCATGGCGCGTCAAATATCGGGAAATAGCGGGAGGAGGCCTCCTCTCGGAAGGCGGCGGGGCTTCTCGGGAGCCCCCTTCGCCCCTCGGGAGAAGTCGGCCCGCGTCTCCGGGGGGAGGCTTCGGAGACGCCTCTAGAAGGCCAGGGGACTCTCGAGCCGTCTGGGAGGGCCCGCCCCCTCGCACTTGCCACCCCCCAGCTCGCTCCCTCGAGCCTTGGGATGCCCGCCGGCCGCTGCGCCTCGCCGAGGGCGGTCTGGCGGTGCCCAGATCGTCCCGAACGGCCGCTGGGGGCCCGAGTCAGTTGTAGGTCGGGCGCGTCCCTCTACGGGCAGAAGATTCGCAGAGGTAGTCAACAAATAATAGTCTGAGGGCGATGCTCTGTGTTTCGTTTGACTATTTCCGGGCACGGTTTGACTCCTCCTAATTTTTCGCCAGGAGTCCGCCTGTAGGGGGACGTGCCCGACCTCAAGGTAGTTGGGGCCCGGACGACGGGGTGGGGCGGCCCGCGGCCGCTGTGCGGGGCAGCCCGCCGCCGCTGGCGACGTCGCGGTCGTCGTCCTCGTCGCAGGCGTCGTCGCCCTCGTCGGCGCCGTTCGCCGTCGGCGCCGTCTGCGTGGCAGTGCCGATGGCACGGCCGTGCGGGCAGCGGCGATACTCGGAGAGTGATAGACCTCCTACCCTGACACGTCGATTAGTGAATTGGCCGTTTTCGGTTCGCTGGAGGGCGTCGCGGCCGTCATTTTTGCGGGTCCAGGCCCGTCGATTGTTGTCCCAGGCCGTTTTTCTTAAAGGGTGGTTTCCTAAAGGGAGGTTCGTCCACCGCCGAGATATCGTACATGCGCGCCGTACCTTCGGGAGTCCTTGTCCGTCCTGCAGATTGCGGTCTCCGCCTGCACCCAACGCTGGTCTGACGTGGCTTCGACTTGCACTCCACGCGGACCCGGTGTGGATTCGGCGCGGATGTAGTTGGCGCGATAGGGGCAGGCGCGCGATGGTGCAACGCAATCAGCACGTAACGTGTTTTTGTGTCGTGTTGGCATCGGGGAAAGGGCAAACCCAGACGGGGGCGGCCCTCCCTGAGCCTCCTGGAGGAGTTTCGCCGCCCGATCAGAGCACCCCCGCCCACGCGGGGCGGGAGAGGCCAGGCCGAGTCCTCCTCCTCCTGCTCCTCCTCGTCGTCGTCCTCCTCCTCCTCCCCCTCTCCTTCTCCTCCTTCTCCTCCTCCTCCTCCTCCTCCGCCTCCTCCTGTGTTGGAGTAGGAGTTCGACCACGCGAAGACTTCCGCCAGAAACCCAACCCTGATGCCACAGCATGTACATTGATGTTGTTGGTATGGGGGCGGCACGTTTTTCCATCGTATAGCTATCGAAACCTAAGAATCCCAGGGCACCCTGGAGGCAAAGCAGGGTGTTTCTTGTCATGGGTTTCCGCGGTACTTGCAGTCGAAATCGAGGCTATTGATTGGCAACCTTCCCAAGCCAGGTCAGGAGCGGAAGAAGGATGCACACGTACTTGAACCCACGCCAATGTCGAAAGTACGCATTGCGCGAACGTTCGTGTCACGAGTCTGGTCTCGCGGACTGGTGAGCTGTATTCATGTACGTGGTTGGGCGCGTACGTTCTTTGTGGGCTCCCCATCCTCGCGTCTTTGGTCCCTCCTTGGCAGCTTTCGCTGGCTAGCCCCATTTGGCAAACGCCAACACGGCCTTCCAAGGTCCTTGCATCCTTACCGCGAACCCGTCTCATGTGGCTTGACTGTATCTCATGCTGCATCTCTACCAGGCCGCCTCCCGACAAAACCATCCCCGTACACACGGAGCGGGAGGCAGGGCTCGTTTCGATTCCTCCGATTCGATTCGATTCGACTTCAGTGGTTTCGGATTCCAATTCGATTCGGCTTCGGATTCCGATTTGGCCTTCGGATTCTCATTGGAGGCTTACTAGCCTGCCGATTTCCGCCGATTCGACTTTTCTGGGCTCAGCTGCCGATTGTACTGGCCTCCCGCCAGTGCCGCCGATCTGGGGCGCTTTTGATGCTATTGTTGGGATGGACGGTGACGACGACAACGGACGTCCAACGGTCGACGAGTGGGATCATTACGACGACGACCGACGAACGGGTTGTTAACGACGACGGTTGACGACGACGATGATGACGACGACGACGGGGGAAAAAGGAGGACGAGGAGGAGGAGGATGACGAGGAAGAGGATGATGATGATGAGGAGGAGGAGGAGGAGGTCAGGGCGCTGTAGACCAGATTCTCAAGGACTGGGAAGTTTTTTGGTGCCCCCCTGCACGTGACCACGAACAGCATCCGAGTTTGTGGGAAGCCGAATGGGCACTTCGGGACATATCTGCTGAGGATATTTACAGTGTGCTTCATTGTTTCCCTCCTGGTACAGCGTTGGGTTGGGAAGCATTGCATCCACGGCCGTTGCGGTTTGCCAGCAGAGAGTCGGTGGACCGACTGGCGTGCATTCTCTCGGCCTGGAAAAAGCACCATCTTGTGACATCCTGCTCACTGTCATCATTGTGTTACTTCCCAAGCCCGCGGGAGGAGTCCGCCCCATTGGGCTCCTCAGTTCAGTTGCCCGTATTTGGAGCAGGGTGCGTCAGAGAGAAGTCCGTCGGTGGGAGAAGCAGGTCGACAATTCCTCGTTCTGGGAAAAGAGTTCTTCTACTTCGGCGGAGAGGGCCAGTTATATTCATAACCTTCTCGTATGCCATGCTCGTCGTAAAAGGTTTGTATCCATTTCCGTGTTTTTCGACATTGCGAAATTCTACGAGAATATCTCGCACGAAGAGCTTCGACGTACAGGGGCCCACTTCGGATTCGACCTCGGGCTCCTCAAGGCCCTCTGCACACTCTACAGGTCCCCGAGGCATGCCAGATGGGGGGTCAGTACGAGTGAGCAGACCACGGCGAACGGCACGGTCATAGCGGGATGTTCGTGCGCGACGGGGGTCTCCAAGTTGATGTTCCATTCGGTCTTGGGCAGTCTGGCTCGGGAGGCCCCACCCTGTAGGACGGCCAACGTGATCGACGACCTGACGGGCCACATCATTGGGGGTCCAGAGACGGCGGTCAAAGCTGCAGGTCAGGTTTGCGTTCTGGTACAACAGGGTATGTAGGAGGTCAAGTTGCTTATTTCTTGGGATAAATGTTTTTTTGGCTCTGCTCGGAGCCGAACTTGGTTCAGAAAGTCTTGGGGTCGGAGGGCTTCTGTCTTGGGATGGACAAGTGCGTCTTGGCTCACAGGGACCTCGGAGGGGACTCGAACAGCGGTCAGCGGCGGCGGCTTGGGACTCAACTCGCCAGAGCTCAGGAGGCCAAGAAGATGGGTGCCCGTCTGTCTATGTTTGGCTCAGGTTCTATTGTGTCCAGAATCTTCAGAGCGGCACCCCTCGCCAAGTCCATCTGGGGCACGGCAAACCTCGGCATTTCCGATACTTCATTGCGACAGCTTCGTGTTAGTGCAGCTCGAGCGGTTGGAGGAGTTCCTCGAGGGGCCAGCATCGGGCTTCGTTTCTTGGGATACCCATCGGCGTGGCGCAGATATCCGATTGTGGTCACGGCGGCGTTGTGCATTCGGGAGTTCGTGCACGTGGTTTGGCACAAGTCAGTGTCGAACGATGTTCTTCAGAGCGGCTTCGAGGACGCTCAACGCATTCTCACTCTGGCCAGGCCGTGGGCGGCGGTGAAGCAACTGGTGGCGGCGTTGGTGCTCACATTTCGTCGCCTAGGCTGGGCCCTCGACACGGAGACGGGGTCCTTCCGCGATGATGTCGGCAGGGTTTTTGGCTTTTTCGGAAGTTCTCGCCAACGTTCTTTGCACATTTGATTCAAGCTGGGGCCAGGAGGGCAATCGAGTGGGATGAGCAGGCCAGGCAATCTGTTTTCAAGTCCTGGAAGGGGCCGATCTTCTGGGCTCCACTGTATGAGTTGCCCTGCCAGAAGAATGTTCCAGGTTGGCATGACCATCAGAAAAGTTGTCTGAAGGCGATGATTGCTAATAATGTGTACTGGAGTCAGGGGAGGAACAACTCACATGCCAAGGAAGTTTCATGTTTGTGTGTGCTATGTCAGGGCGAGCCTGGCACTACTTTCCATCGTCGTTTCGAATGTCCAGCTCATGCAGTGTGGAGGCGTGAGGATCTAGATGGCTGGGTTCGGACTGCAGCAGGACGAATATCCACGTTGTCTCTGGAGGGCCAGGAGCTTTTTCTGCAGCGGCCTCTTTCCAGATCCTGGGAGGTTCATTTCTCGGCCCGAGAGGTGCGCCTAGGACCCCTACACGCAGAGGGTCAACTGGCCACGGGAGGGCATCGTGATTCAGGCCGATCAGCATGTGTATACTGGCGGATCTGGGTATGAGATGTTTTGGCCCTCTTTGAGGGTGGCAGGATGGTCTGTTGTTTTCTCTGACTACAACGGGGAAGTGGTCTCGGCTCTTTACGGTGTGGTGCCGATTACGGGGGCGCCAGACCAGATTGCGCGGGGCGGTGAAGACTACGCGGTTCTGGTGTTGCCGAGGAGTGCGGCAGTTGCCCCAGGAGCCTCAATGCACATTGGCTGTTCGGGCTGTCTGGGTTGTTCTCGGCTCTTCCGTAGCTCGGCTGTCTTGGGCCAGGGAGCTGAGGGCCCATTGGTGGAGTGAGATTGGTGATCGGCTCCAGGGTGCCTGCTTTGCCAAAGTGAAGTCGCACATGCCCTACTCGGCGGCGCGTGAAGGTAAGACCTGCCACAGAGACTGGAGAGGAAACCAGGAGGCGGATCGTCTTGCCAAGGAGGGTGCTGCACCGTTTCGAGCAGCAGATGAGGACCTGCTACTGTTGGGTGGTTTGCATGAGATTGCGAAGAGAATCGCCAGGTTTGGCGCGTTACAGCAGGCCGTGTTGTCCCATGATGAGAACAGGGATCACGTGGGCTTCGAGTGGATGAGTAAAATCGATGTGGTGCCCTTGGAAGGCCCCCCTATTCCTGCCTGCTGTGCCCATGGAACTCCCGAGGAGAAGGACCCCGAAGTATGGGAGCCAGATGAGTTTGTCTCGGAGTCTTGGGCTTGGGATAGGGACTACATTCGCAAGGCGGCTGTTCTTGAGGACGGAGTTCAGGTCGACTCGATGATCTTCTGCACGAGTTGTGGAAGCTATGTTTCTTGGGCGCACAGGGCTCACTGTAAGTCCAGATGTAAGTTGCGTTCAAATTGTTGTCCCAGGAAGGTTACGGGTACTCCGAATCTGGGGAGGATCGAGAAAGGTTTGCACCCGTTGACGTCCACCAGCCTCAAGGTTCAGGAGGTTGGCGGTCTGAATTAGATCGAGAAGGACCTACGGCGGCCCTTCCTTGAGGACTCGGGCGAGTCCAGGAGGAGTGAGGGCCCTGCCGCCGCTCGCCTGTCGAATTCGAGGTTTCGAATGAGGAGCGTGGCCCCTGGGATCGACTTGGTCCCCGGTCTGGCCCTTTTTTGGCCTGTCGAGGGATGAAGCGATTTCCATGAGCCGTTTGGCCCGCGAGCGGGCCCGCTCCCGTTCCGCGGAGGAGGATGAGCTCCTCCCCGATGGGCATTGACGGCCCGCGCCCGTTTTGGCGCTGCCCGTCGCCCCCCTCGCGGCCTGGGCCCTTTCCCCCCCTCTTTGCATGCGAATGTGGTAGCACCTTTTCCAGCTGTAGAGCTAGCGAGGAGGAGAGGAGGAGGAGGAAGAGGAGGTTGATGATGATGATGATGATGATGACGATGACGGTGACGTTTAAGATTATGTAGTGGCCTTCGGCCAATGCCGCCACCGTGCCTGAGTGGTGTCGGAGGGCTCTTCAGTGTTCGTTGGGATCTCGTGGTAGGTCTCTCGGGTGCCTCATGGGTACACTTTCGAGGCATCCTGGGAGCTGTTGTGGGGACCCTCGGGGCCTCTTTTGGGCCTCTTGGGGGCCTCCTCTGGGCCTCTTCAGTCCTGCTAGGGGCCTCTTGGGACCTCTTGGAACCTCTTGGGACCATCTTGGGGGCCTCTTGCGGCCTCTTGGGGGCTTTGGGAGGCCGAGGGCTCGAAATTTCCGTTGGGGTTCCCCGTCTGGTTCCCCTCTTGGAGCCGTCTTGATCGCCTCTGGGGCCGTCTTGGGCGTATCTTGGGCAGTCTTGTGGCTCTCTTGGGCCGTCTTGGAGCCATTTGGGGAGCATCTTGGGCCGTTTTGGAAGCTTCTGGGGCCGTCTTGGAACGTCGGGAAGCGAAAAGGCAGGAAGACCAGAATCTTTCCAAAAACGTAGGAAAATTAATGATTGTGGCCTCGAAGGGTCTTCTTCTTCTGAGGGCTCTAAGAGGCTTCTTGGAGCGTCTCGGCGGCCTCTTGGGCCACTGGAGGTCATCTTCGGCGTCTTGGAGCGCTCTTCGGGTGTCTCTGAAGCTTCTGGGGCCGTCTTGGGGGGTCTTGGGGCCCTCTTGGCCCGTCTTGGGGCCCTCGTGAGCCCGGAAAAGCCCCCCCTGGAAAGCGGACCACGATTCGTCCCCCCCCTCCCCCCCTTCCCCTGCAGAACCACCCGGCCCCCCCCCCCAGCAGAGCTGAAACTCAGGCTCTAGGCTGTAGGCTGTAGCTGAAACCGTTTCAAACTCACATGCCGATTCGGCGGATTTCCGCCGCTCCGATCTTTGTCGATCGCCGATCCGGCTTCTCGATTCGATTCTGGGCTCTCCTCTTCCCCGGACCTCACCTCGCCCAGGGGCGCGCCCCGCGCAGGCGAGCTCCGCCGCCCCGGCGCCGGCGGAGCCCCTGGAGGACGCGGCCGGGGAGGCGCCCCCGAAGGCGCCGCAGGCTCTGCGCACGCGCGCGCCCCCCCTCACCACCTCCTCCCCTCCTCCTTTCCTCTTCCCCCTCCCTCTTCCCCATCTCTCCCCTCCCCCCCTCTTCCACCTCCTCCCCCCTCCCCCTCTCTTCCCCTCCCCTTCCCCCTCCTCCATCTCTTCCGCCTCCTTCGCCCTCGCCCCTCTTTTTCCTCGTCCTCTTCCCCCCGCTGTCCCCCCCTCTTCCGTCTGCTCCCCCCCTTCCGTTTGCTCTTCCCGTCCCCCTCGTTGCCGCCGCCCTGGCCTCCTGCTCCCTGCCGTTCCTGCGGACGCTGCTCGCCCTCCCCGGCGGTGTTCCCCCTTCCACCTCGCCGGCGGCGTTCCCCGCCCTGCGCCGTGGAGCTGGCCCGCGCGGGCGCGCCGAGATGGCCTGGTCGGGTCGGACGCAAAAAAAAAATGAAAGAGCGCGCTCGTGGCGCACTTCTCATTTGAAGGAGTTTCACAGCTTCAAGCACCCCCCCCTCCTCATTTGGAAAAGGGGGGGACGGGTTCCGAAACTTCCCCCCTCTCTTTTTTGGGGGGGGCATATTTTTAAGCTGGGGGGCACCCTAGCTGGAGGGGGGCGCTTGAAAGCTTCCCCCCCTCCCTTCTTTTCAGCGCCCAAAATCAGCCCGGGCTCCCCTTTCAAAAGGGTGGTGCAGGGGGGGGGCTTCCGAAATTCCCCCCCCTTCCTTTTGTTTGGATGGTGTAGTTGGGGGCTCCCTGGCTAACGGAGGGGGGGCCTTGAAGCAACCGCCCGAAAAAGAGTTTCCTTTTTGGGGGGGCCCGGAGTAAGCCCGGGCTCCCTTTTCGGGGGGGGGGTCCGAAGCTCCCCTTTCGGGGGGGTGTACCTTGCCTTCAATTTGCTCTCGAGTGTGCCCCAGTCATGCGCCACCGCCTTGGCCAATCGGGGTTCCTCTTCAGCAGCAGTCTCGAATTGACTTTGCATGCGCACCTAAGAGAATTATGTGATCAACGTCGGCGAAAAGAGTTGGCTCCTGCTTGCCCTCCTGCCAGACTGCGGGCGCCCGAATGCCATCCTTTGCTAGGGCCATTTACTTCGAGAGGAAACTCTTTCTGGTTAATCTCGATGCCTGCCAGCGCGTGTGTGAGGCCTTGGGTCATAGTCTCGAACTGGTCGATTCCTCGAGCTAAAATGATGAAGCTGTCCGCCCAGATCAAATGGTCCAGGGCCCTCCTGGGGCTGTTGGACCTGCGCGTGGGGCAGTTTATGGTGTTCGTTGGGCTACCGTGCAGGCAATGATCGCATTACTCCTGAAGTGTCGACTGCGGGGGCAACGGCAGCGGCGCCAATGGCATGACGACGGATGTTCGATGCAAGCTCCCGACGTGCGTTGCCGCCTCTCGACGACGATGGACACAGTGACGATGACCACGACGACCACGACGTTGACCATTACGACCATGACCACCACGACGACAACGACGACGACTATGACGACCACGATGGCGACGACAACGACGGCGACGATCACGACGACCACGATGACCACGACGACGGTCACCACCACAACGACCATGACGACGGCGACGACGACGACAACTATCCTCACCACGATAACCACGACGTCCACGACGACGACGGCGGCGGCGACGACGACCACCACGACAGTGGCCGCCGCCGACGCCAGGCGCCTTCGGCGGCGGACGCCATAGCTGCCTTCATGGCGGACGCCCCCGCGGAGGCGGCCGCGCCGCCGTCGCGCAAGGCGGGCGCCGCCCGCCGCCGCCGCCGCCCGCGCGGGGTGGTGGAGCCGCCCCGAGTTTGTGTTTCGGGGGCTTGACGGCGGTCGCGGCGGCGGCTGTGAGGGCGACGACACGGCCGCGCGGCGTGGCAGCTCCAGGGGTCGACCGTTTTTTTCGTTTCGATGTCGTTTAGCAGCAAAGGCAGATTGAAGACAAAACGAGGGAAAACGAACACAACACCGAAAACGAAAAACTTTGTCTAAGGCGATCCCCGGGCAGCTCCTACCCACCGGCGGCGGCAACGGCGCCGACGAGTTTGAGCAGGTTTTCATTCGGGTGCCGAGGTCGGCCGCGGCTGCGGCGGTGGCGCTGGCGATGAGGACGGCGGCGGCGGCGGCGTCGACGGCGGCGGTCGACGGCGACGCGACGGCAGCGAGGCCGTCGCCGACGTCTTCCCTTCGTAGGTCTTTTGGGGCAGGCCGCCATCGTGGCTCTTGTCTTCCTCTTCCTCGTTGGCAGCCACTCCGCTACGCATTGCATTCGAAGAAGAAGGAAACGCCGTAAACATAAACTTTCGACGCTCCGCGCGGATTTCTTGGATCGGCCCTGGGCCCCCCCCTGGCGGCGCTTCTGGCGCCACCCCAGGTGGGTCCAGCGCAAGTCCACGGAAACCGCGCGGAGCGCCAAAAGTTTATATATTTACGCCGGTGCCATCCGCGCGCCAGATGGGGTATGGCTCCGGGACTCGACTCGTCAGCGAGGCGTGGCGCGGTTCAAGACAAATGCCAGGGTGGTCCTCGATGTTGGGCGGACTTTGGTCTCTGGGCGACGACGGAGGCGACGATGACGTGGCGGCGGCGACGGCAGCGGCGGCAAAGACGGCGGCGGTTCTGGGGGTCGTTCAGAGGTTTGTGGGATTTCAATGACTTTCAGGTCACGCAGGGTGAACGTCGTTGTCGCTTTCGTCGTCGTAGCCGCAAGGAGCCCACCCAGCTGCCAGGATGGAAATGAGAGAAAATCTTGAACAGCATAGCGGTGCGGAGGTTTTCAGATGACTTCTGGAAGAGTTCTGAGGCTCTCTGTTGTTCGACGTAGGTTCCGCCAGCCTTCTCTTGTCTTATGCATGTTGCCTCTCTTCTGTCTCTACCAGGTTCTGTATGTCTTGAGGGGGAGGGAATGGGGAGGGGGGAGAGGGCGGGATGGAGATCTGTGCAGGTGGAGGGAGAAAGGTCCAGGGAGGATTTTTCTTGTTGTTCGGATATGTTTGTAGTTTGCCGGCGGTGCTTGTTCAATGTTCTCTGAAGGTTTTCAGGCTCCAGTTGTTTGCGTTTGCGCCTTGTCGAGAAAAAGCCACGATGGGCATTTTGCATAGTTTCGGGCCTAAGGACCCTCATGGGTCGGTCCGACTCCAAGGGACGACGCAGTCGTTTTTTACAACGACGGGAGTAGGCCTCGCACAAGGAGAATTTGTTACGTAAGGGAAGCCCGGAAACCCGGGAGGCGAACCAGAGTCTGGGCGGCCCGAAAGGAAGATTGCAGAAGAGGGGAGGAACAAGGGAGGCGTGGCCGTCACCGTTCACCGCCTTTCGCGGCCGTCAGCGCGCACGAGGAGGAGGTGGCGAGGAAGAGGAGGAGGAGGAGGAGGAGGAGGAGAAGAGGGTGGTTCGATCCGGACACATGCCTCAGCATTGAGAGGCTGTTCGAAGGATCCAGGGCTACGGGGTTCTAGGGTGTCGGTCACGGGGCTCTGGCAGGGAGGAGCGAGGAGGAAGAGGGCAGTTGAGGAGGGAGAGGCGGAGGCTTTCCTGGTCCTTTCTTCCTTCTACAAAAAAGCACCTTTGAGCCGTCCTATCTTCCCTCCTCCTGGTGCTTCTCATTCGCGTCGACGACCGCGATCACGACCGCGAGCGAGGGGGGGCGGCTGGGGTGAGGGGGCGTTGGATCATGGAGGAGGAGGAGGGGTTCGGCTAGATTCGGCGATCGAGCGAGCGACCTTGAAGCTCACCTCGATGCCCTCGTTGGCCGTGCGCTGCAACCCGGGTCGTCACTGGGAACGAAAGACCACGGTCGGATCTTCAAAGTTCTTTTCGCACGAACTGATTTCAGCACCGCTGCTGATGAGAGGAACAATATGGGAGCTGATAAAATGTACCACAGCTTCGGAGGAGAAGTGGGCATGGAAGGAGGAAGGAGGGAGGAGGAAGGACAAGGATTCGGTATCCTGAGGCCGCGGAGGCCCGACACACCACCAACATGTCAAATTGCATTCCAGGATAGCCCAATCAGTTGCACGTGCGAAAAATGGAGGCAGCATGCTTGTGATGGGCGAGAGCAGAGGATGGCGAATGTGGTCCCGTTTCCTTTCCGCCATACTCTTCACGTTGCCGTTTCTACCCTCTGCTCTATGTAGCCTCTCTTTCTCGTTTTGCTTTGTTTATTTTCTTTTCTTTGCTTTGTTTTGTTATCTCTCTCTCTCTTTCTTCCTCTCGATACCTTCTACCAAATATATCCGATCATCTCTCTCTCTCTCTCTCTTTCGGCATTATGCTCTCTCAATTCTCCCTGCTATCTACCTCAAAGTTTACACACATACCATGTTTATCCCCAGACCACCTCTACTAAGCACCCGCTACTATGCAAGCAAGAACCTTGAAAGCTAGGAGCTTGGGAGCCCCGCCACCTACCTAACGCGGCGGCACATTTCTACCAACTCCTCGGCGCGGGAATGAGAACCCTTGAACAGGAACTTTGCATCCCGCCCGCAGACCGAAATTAGACCAGAACTTCGCCAACTTGTTACAACATCAGAAACACAGCGAGGAACCTGGCCGCCTACCGAGATCGGCCCGCCTCTATTGCCAAGTCTTGGCGTTTTCCGCGAGGACTCCGTTCCATGCGAGCACTGATTGGAAGACAAAATTGTTCTCGAATCTCAGGGCACAACAACGCTCGGTTGAGGGCGGGTTCGAAGGGTTCGCTATTGTTTCTGCTTGTTTGGAAGTTTGCTGCCACCGTGCACGGCCTCGGAGGCCAAGAAGCCAAGGAGGAACGTGCGCCCCTCAGCCCTCGAACCTCGCAGCCCAGAACGCCCAGGAACCAAAGAAACACTGCCGGCGAGTGCGCACGGGCGCTGCGGAGCTTCTCTCCCATCAGTTGCGAAGTTGGCGGTTTGTATTATCATCCTCGGTGCCGCCGGACATCGAGTCCAGAGAGCATTCAAAAACAGGGAGGAGACCGAACCTTCCGCCCCAGTGCGCCCACCCCCGCGGCGGCGGCGGCGCAGTCCGACAAGCCGCCGGTGCTCACCCCGCTGCTGATCGCGGGGGGCCCTGCGACGCCCAGAGGGCGCCCCGCCCCCGCGCCCCGCCTGCGTTTGCAGCAGGACGACGACGACCACACGCGCGGCAGTGACGACGGCGACGATGACAGCGGCGACAGCGGCGGGGACGGCTACCGCTACGGCGGCGACGACAACGACGACGACCACGACGATGGCGGCGGCGACGACGGCGACGGCGTCGGCGACGGCGACGGCGACGGCGACGGCGACGACGAAGACGGCGACGGCGGCTGCGATGGCGGTCACGGCCTCGGCGGCGGGGGCGTCGGCGGCGACGACGGCGGCGTCGGTGACGACGACGACGACGACGATTACAGCGGCGGCGGCAGAGGCGGCGACGGTGGCGACGGCGGCGTCTGCTGCGGTGTTGACGATGGCTCGTCGACGACGACGAAGGGACGGCGACGGTGTTCCTTCCATTATTGACCTGGCGAGCCGGGAGATTCTCATCTTCGTGCTTGCTCGCTCGTCCGCCGCGCTCCGGGGCGAGCGGACGGGGGGGGTGGGATGCGAAAATCAAAATTTCCAGGGCGGGGAGAAGAATCGGATCCGCGACCTCGTGCGAGCCCAACGTCCGCGGAGCCAACCGACTTCGGGCTATCGACCGGACACCCCTGCTGGGATATGCGCGTGGCTGCAGACGTATCGTTCGACGACTTCTGAACCCATGCCAGCGTTGCAGAAAGCTGGCCTGCAGGGATGGGATTCACAATCCGATCCAGAGCGTTCCGGAACGCTCTCAGAGCGTTCCGGAACGCTCTGAGAAGGCCGCGGCGCCCCCGAGATCGTCCAGAGACGCCGGATTTCAGTGAGATTTTCGATGGATCCTCACCCGGCTTTGTCCTCGTCCCGGCTTCGTCTCAAGCCAGCGCTTGATGGGCTTGTTTTCCACCACCACCACAAGTTGGAGGGGGGAAGGAGGAGGAGGAGGAGGAGGAGCAGGAGGACGAAGAGGAGGAGGAGGAGGAGGAGGACGAGGAGGAGGATTACGAGGATTACGATGATGCGCACCAGGGTGCGTGCCAGAGCGCAGGCGGCAGCGGCCGCGGGCGCAGGGTGGTGCGTAAACGCCACGGCCATGCCGTGGGGCCACCCTTGGAAATTATGGATAGCTCGCGGCAGGGGCAACGAGCGCAGCAGCGGCGGCTTGCTCCACGGCCATGCCGTGGGTCGCCGCTCGATTGTACGGAGTGAGGCCGTCGCGACCCGCACGGGCGCGCGTAAACAGGCCCTTATCAATATTTGCAAGATTATCCTTGCCCTTGCGGGTGAGACCACCGCAAGGGCTGGCGAAGTGCCTGGGGTCTTCAGTGGCAGTCTTGCCGCATTCGCGGCAGACATACAGGCTGTATTTTTGCATGTAGTGCAACTTGTGCGAGGCTTGCAACACGCGGCCACAGAGAGTGGCCGTCCCCTGTACTGGGACGACCTGATCGCTAGCGACAGGCTGCGGTGCCACAGGCTGGCACGGCAACGCACAGGCAGGGCGGATCTGTGCCTTATCTACAGTGGTTCCACAGCTCGAGCACCTGTACTTGCTCGCGTAGAGCACAAAGGCGTGAGGGCTAGCTAGCAAGGCGCGCTGCAACTGGGTGGCGCGCTGCCCCTTGGCTTGCGAGGGCCGCTCCGCAACCCACGGATCGACGGCCAGGGTATCAGCGAGCGCGCGACGGGCACGGCGCCTAATAAGAGCACACTGAGCGTCGTGCAAGTCGGTCGGGGGAGCGGCGCCAACTATGGCCGCGTCCCATGCGCGAAGGGCGGCTTCACCAGCCCAGGCGTCTGCACAGGCGTTGCCTAGAGTATGGGCGAAGGCAACAGGGTCACGCGAAACGTTGGCGGCGCCCTCGCTGTGTGAGGGCACCCACAGGACATGCACAGAGCCTGGGACTCTGTTCTGTACCGCACGGCCAATGCGCTGCCACAGATCTCGGTTGGCACCGTGGGGCTGCAGGTAGCGGCTCGACCTCCACCCGTCCAGAAGGGGCATGTTGTCAGTGACGTAGCGCAGGTCGCCAAACGAGTGCTCGAGGGCCAGTGCGAATGCTAGGAGCTCGGCACGCGTCACCGTTTGAAATGGGCCCTCCAAGCCCGGCAGGATACCTCCCCAGGGGACCCAGTCCCCAAAGCGAGGCTGCATGGCGATTACAGCGGCGCCCACCCTGCGGCGACGGGGGTCGGAACTGTACTGACCCCCCGAACCGTCGCCGTACAGGGTGAGGCGGCCATCCGAGTCTTCACACCCTTCCCAGTCCCGCCCAACCCAGCTCCACCCACCGTCCCCTCCCATATCTTGAAATGCAGGGTGCGTGTCCGCACGGGCGGCTAGGCCACGGAACCAGTATGCAGGATCAGCCTCAGCGCATGCAAGGGCTGAGGGGAGGAGGGCATCAGATTTCTCGTAGTCCTCATGGTCGCGGTTGCTGGGGCAAAGCCAGACCCGATGCATCAGGAGGAGGAGGAGGAGGAGGAGGAGGAGGAGGAGGAGGAGGAGGAGGAGGAGGACCCCCCCCTCCAACTTGTGGTGGTGGTGGTGGGAAGCACGCCCAGCAAGCGCTGCAGAGCTCCGGCCTGCAGGGCCCTGTGGGTCTCGCGCGCGGTGGCTCGCCGGAGGGTGCGCGCCTGCCCGCCTTGCGCCACGGCCGGGGCGGGCCGCCCCACTGGGCCAGGGCTCGGCGGGCAGGGCCCCGCGTCGGCGCGGCCCCGCCTGCGGTTCGAGTCGGGCCTGCCCTTCTGCAGGAGGATGTTTGAAGCATAGTCAAAAAGTTGTCGGGGGGCGACTTTTGTGACGCCTGTGCCTCAACAGGAGGAATCTTCAAGAATAGTCAAGACATGGTCTGGGAACGATTTTTGTTACCATTTTTTTGTGGGGGGGTCTGAGCATTCGCCCCACAAGCCGCCTGTAGGGGGGCATGCCCGACCTGACCCGTGTTCTGCCGGGCCGCGCCCCGCCGTGGGCTCGGGAGGCCACAGGTCAAGCAGTGGCGAAGCCTCCCGGCGTGCCTATAGCCCTACCAAACAATGTTCTAAGACCCTGTTGTGGTTTTCCACGAAATGTTCTTAGAACTTTTCTGGCTGGAACTGTTTGGTCTTAACGCATGAGGCTTATGTCCTAAGAACATTGTGTTTGTTCTTAGAACAGTGTTGGCTTCTAAGAACATTTCGTGGTAGGACTATCGGGATGCTGGGACGGTCGGTCCCTGTTCAAACAGGCAAGAGCCTCCAGAGGCGCGCCCAGGAGCCCAGGGCCTCGGGGCTGCTCTGCGCTCTGCCCCCTCGAGGGTTCGTCCTAGGTGGTCCTCCCAGAGTAGATAAGGTCGGAAGATCGCGCCGCATCGCCGATGCATCGCCGATGCGGCTCGATGTGCAGCCCGATTTGCTTCACGTCGACGTCGCCGAGGTCGACGATGCATCGCCGGTGCATGCGGCGCGGTCTTCCAAGCCCATCTACTCCGACCCCATCTAGGATCTAGGAGGCCCCTGCCTGTTCGTGCCGTTCTGGTCGTCCTCGTCGTTCTCGTCCTCGCCATGGTCCCTCGTAGCGGTCCTCGTCGTGGTGGTGGTTGTCGTCGTGGTATTACTCGACGTTGTCTTCTCGTCGTGCTCTTCGTCGTTGACGTCATCCTGGTCATCGTCGTGTTCGCGCTCGTCATGGGTCCTCGTCGTCGTCGTTCTGCTCGTCGCGGTCGTCGTCCAGGTCGTCGTCCAGAAACGTATGCGCCGAGCTCTTTGTCTCGAGATACATGACCGCAGGACTTCGATGGGACCTCCGGTCCGCCGTCGCCACCGTCGCCGCCGATGCCGTCTCCGCCGCCGCTGTCGACGCCGCCGTCGGCGCGCCGGCGCCTTTGCCGCCGTCGACACCGCCGTCGTCGATGCCCTCGTCGCCGCCGCCGCTGTCAAGGCCGCCGTCGCCGCCGTCCTCGTCGCCGTCGTCGTCACCTCCGCCGGCGCCGTCGTCGTCGGCCCGGAGAGACCGAGCGAGCGCGAGCGCGCGCGCGCGCACGCGAGGCTGGTCGACGGCGCGGCGCCGGCGAGCAGGCCGCTGCTCGACGGCGCTCCCGCGACCCCCGCGCTGACCGAGAGGCCGCCGGAGGGGGCGCCTGCGCGCACCCCGACCTCCTCGCGCCGTGAAGACAAGGCGAGGGTCGAGGTCCGAGGTGTGAGGATGCTCCTGAGGTCCCTCCTCCTTTTCCTCCTGCTCCTCCTCCTCCTCCTCCTCCTCCTGAGGTTCCTCCTGCCCTCCGTCCCCCCTTTCCGAGGTCTTAGGGTTTTCGTGCGTTCCCCCGGGGCTCTTGCAGCAGCCGCGCCTCGCCGAGGGGGTCTTGGGGGTGCCCGGATCGGCCCGCACGGCCGCCAGTTGCCCGAGCGGCATGGCCCGAGAGCCGAACACGCTCGCGCCGTGGCAAACTCACGGCGGGAGGTTTTTACAAATCTTCCCCCGCTGGGGGGCCTCACCTCTAGGCCTCCTAGATGGGGTCGGAGTAGATGGGGTCGGAGGATCGAGCTGCATCGCCGGTACATCGCCGATGCGGCTCGACGTGGGGGGGCCCGATTTGCTTCACGTCGACATCGCCGATGCAACGCCAACGTCGCCGATGCATCACCAGTGCATCGGCGATGCATCGCCGATGCATCGCCGATGTATCGGCGATGCGGCGCGATCCTCCGACCCCATCTACTCCGACCCCATCCAGGAGGCCTCTATTACCAGGCCCTAGGACCGCCAAGAAACGACCAACCAAAACGACCTGGTATGAGGAGCCCGCCCCGAGGAGAAAGTCTGAACACCTGGAATAATGTCGTGGTGAAATCGTAACATCGAGGGTCTGGGTAACAGTGACCCCTCGCCATAGTGGCCTTGGGTGCGGGCCCTCAGGGGTCCTCGGATGCGCTTGAGAGTGACCCTTCGTCGGAATGACCGTATGGTGTGGGCCCACATCACTATTGCCAAGTGCCCAGGGCCACTTCTTGCGCGTACCGGACTCATACAGGCGAGTTCTTCTCTCTTCGTGCAGGTCGGAGCAAATAAAATATCATAACATAACATTGCATAACCATTTTTGTCCCTGAGGTCCGCGCGGATTTCATGGGTCCGATGCCGCCCCTTAAAGCGATCCCAGTGCAGAGTCGAGAAATCAGCACAGACTTCCCGAGAAGCGATGTTCACGGCAGTTCTTTTCTTCCTCGAGAGATGATTCTTGGCCACCAGTTGGCCGCTCCAGAGGGCTGGTGAGATGTTTCTCCCGGCGGGGAATACGAACCGCCCCTCCTCCTTCTGCTCCTCCTCCTCTTCTTCCTCTTCCTCCCATCCTCCTCCTCCTCCTTCTGCTCCTCCTCCTCCTCCTCCTCTTCCACCCCCCCCACTCCTCAGGCCCTCAGAACCCGCAGATGCGTGTGTAAACAGGGCCCGTATGCCCTCGCGGTGGAGGCCCCCATGGACCTCCATTGCCTGTTCTGGATCGATTTGGACTCGGCGAATGAAGGCTTTGTCTGTAATGCGCCGCCTGGCTCGAAGCACACCGCACCTTCGAGACTCTGGCGGAGCTCCAGAGACACATCAGAGAAGTACACGCTCCGCCTGCACCAGACCTGGTATCCGACGAGCGGGATGGACCTGGCCAACCGCGCCCTCAGCGCGGCCGCTTCAGAGCGAGGTCGCGCCTTGCGCTCGCGAAGCGGCGACAGGCGGCGCCGAGGCGACGGGAGCAGCCCCCTCTTCTCCCGTCTTCGATGACGCCGTCGAGACGTCCTCGTTCTCGTCTCTCCTCCTCCTCCTCTGCCCTTGATGACGCAACGCATCGTTTAATCCATGGGACTCGGGGCCGACCTGGGGCCCAGTCACTGTTTCCTCGCGCTGCGTTGTGCTTTGACATGTTGTGTCTGTGTTGGTCCGTTTCGTTCCTGGAGCCCGCCTCTGGGAATTGAGGGGTCCCAGTTTAGTTGTGTCAGGTGCGCGGCGTGGCCCAGCCCCAGGGATGCCTCCGTTCTGGGCTAGCTGTGGCGCGCCAGAGCCCCCCCCCCCCCGCACCGTGTGACTGCGCCGCTGACATAGCGCACTCCAGGCACTTGAGCTGAATCTCTGGTGTTAGATACTCGTGTACCTGCAGAGCTCCGCCGCCGCCCTGCTCCGTTTTCCTCCTCTTTATCCTTATCCTCTTCTTCCACACCCTCTTCCCCCTCCTCCTCCTGATCGTCCTGCCCCAGCTTCTCCTGCTCCTCCGCGCAGTCGTTATCGTAGTCATCTTCGTCGTTGTTGCGATGGAAAGTGATGTTCTCTCTATGCTTGGGTGGGCTGACTAATGTTGGTGCCCCCTTCCCTTCAAAAAATTATGAAGTGGGGGTGTCTGTGCACGTGGCAGGATTTGCGAGCAGGTTCACACGAGGATGACAATGGAAATCAGCGGTTGTGATTGCAATCCTGATTGTAGTCGTGGTTGCACTCGTCATTGCAATCGCGGTTGTAGTCCCAATATGAATTCTAGTCGTGGTTGTAGTCGCAATGCTCGTCTTAATCGTCGTCGTCGTCGCGGCGGATCAGATTGTCCTCTAGTGCTGGGCGGGCTGGATAATGTTGGGGTTGTCCTCCTCCCAGGAAATAATCCATTGCGGTTTGCCCTACACGCGAAAGCATTGGAATTGCAATCGAAATCCGTGTATGTGTCTGCAGCTGTGATGGTAGTCGTGGTTGCAATCGTGGTTGCAACCATGATTGCAATCGTGATTGAAAGCGTCATCGTAGCCGACGATGTCCGGCGATGTAGTCGTAGTCGTAGTCGTAGTCGTCGTCGTCGCCGTCGTTGCCCATGTTGTGCGGCGGGTGCCGCGCAGCGCAGATAGCTATTGCCCACTATCTGTGGGACCCCAGTCCGCCAATATGCTCGTCGAAACGATAATTGTCTTCGGGGGGGTTAAGACCTTTCGCAGTTAGGGTTGCCCCTCTTCAGAGCTATCGCGGTTGGGGGCGATGACGTTGTGGATCGAGACCGTGTGCGCGGCATTTCTCGTGTTAAGTCCATTCTTTTGCGTTTGTAGCTTAGAGAGACGTGCAGACATCGAATTCACGAACAAGCCGCGTGCCGCGTTCTATTTTTGGCGTGGCGTTGCACGCACGGGCATTGCATGTTCGATGCTTGCTCTGTTTTGCCAGCGTCGTGGGGAAGTCGGAGCAGTGACGCCATACCGCCAGAGTGAAGAGGCAGCTCGTCATCAACGCCCCGGCCTCCATGGGCGCAGTAGTCACTGGCGGCATGGACGAGGAGCATATCGTTATTCCTCTTCGTCCTTCTCTTTCTTGCCATCCCCATTCCGAACGCCGAGCTTACTCAGCCAGGTGTTGTCAGGCACCGTCTATTTTGTGAGCGTCGATTGGATGTGGTGCGCTGGCGGTGGCGTCGTGGCTCCGTGCACGGGGAGGAACAGTTTTGGGCGAGCCCGCAATGGAGTCGCGTGACACATGTGCCTCCTGACGCATGGGGAGCAGGGGGAGGAACACATGCAGGAGGAAGAAGGCGCCTCAGACGAAGGAAATCGATAGGGATGATCTCAGCGACGACGCCCTCTCCCATGATATAGGAAAATGCAACAGAGCTGCAGTCCGCTCACATGCAACGGGTGCAACAAGAGGGTGTCTTGACCGTGCCTCCGCCACCGCGCTCGATACCGTCACTGTCTGACTGGCACGAGATCGGTTGACACTGGGTCTCAGTTTCCTATGCCTTTCGCCATCCGCTTATCCCTACACATCTTTATCCTTCCCCTCGTCATTATATTGCTGTCCTTATCTGCTGTCTGTTTCGCCTTCTCGTCCTGATCATACGGGTTTGGCTTGGGCGCCAGGGCCGCACCAGGGGGCAGGAGGCGGGGCGCCGCGGCCCCAGAAGTCTGCAGCGTTGGCGGTTCCCGAGGAGGTGACGGCCCTCGACGCAGGAATGGTACGGTGCACAGTTTTCCGGCCCTCAGGGAGGAACATCCACGCGCCATACATTTGGACGCCCGAAATGGGCACGGAAAGAATGGGTCCAATGCCCAACAACAAATGTTGTCCCAAACTAACAGCGGCCGCTGTTGGGCAGGCGGCCCTCTGCCTCGAATGGACACAGGCCGCGGCGGCGTGGACAGCGAGTCCTGTTCAAAATGAACATGAACTGCTGTTGGGCATTGTACCCATCCTTTCCGTACCCATGTCGGGCGTCCAAAATACAGTCGGCCCGGATTAGTAGGTCGACCCTGCCAAGTCAAGGGTGCCCTTGTGTCCTGTGCCTCGCGACCCGTGCCCCCTGCATTCCTACGGCAGTGTGGCCCTCGGAAGGGTCTTGTGTCCTCTCGCGTGTCCTGTCCCATCAAGTCCGACTGTACTCAGCTGGAGCTCGGCCTCGGGTGTGCCGAGCCACGGCGCGGTGCAGGGGCGACGCTCTCGCATGGCATCTTCGGGTCCGGTGCCTTTCGGGCCTGGGCCGGCGGGGCCCGATCTGCCCCCCGCCGGGGCGGAGCGCGCGCCACCCCCTCGGGCGTTGCACCTTTCGCGCACCCAGGGTGCCTCAGATGTGCCCCAGGAGTCGACTACACCTAAGAGCCCAGACCCCCTCGAGTCATGAAAAAATCACGACGCGAGGTTTTTCGCTAATTTCGGCCTCTGGGGACCCTTACCGGCCCTCAGGACCGTCAAAAAACGACTCAGGATGAAAAGCCGGTCCCGGGGAATGGGTCCGGACCTCTGGGGGTCGCGTCATGAAAAAAATCATGACGTCGGGGGTCTCGGAGTGACCTTGCGCCGGAGTGACCTCTGGTGCGGGCCCATCGGGTCTCCCCCTATCGCCGAACGCGATGCGATGGTGGCGTCTTGCGCGCTTGTGAGTTGGCCCCCCCGCGGCCCCCAATGAGCCGCGCACCCAAGGGCACTCTTACACCCAGGGTCACTCTTACGCGCGGCCGAAAAGGGGGCACCAAAGGGTGACGTTCTGTGGCCCCCCACTGATCGCCCCCCCCCACGTCGGGCAACGCCCAAAGCCTCCCCGGCCAAGGAGGACCAGTCGGGAAACGCCGCCGCGCGCGTGGGGTACAGCGGGCGCACGGAGAAGATGCACAGGCGCGCCGCGCGCCCTCGTCGTCGTCGCTCCCGGCCCTCTCCCCGCCCAATCCTGGGCTCCTTCGGGCCTGTTCGCGCCGCTCAGAGAGCGCCTCGGCCAAAGACTTGGCGCCCCGTCGCGGCCTCCGGGGGGCGTCGCAGGGCTCCGAGGCCGTCCACAGCGGACGGACGTCGGAGCTCAAGAGGCTCGGGCCCGGCGAAAGGGGGGGATTGGGAAAGGGGGGGGGTACGAAATTTGCTGCATGCAGCTGGTATCGGCCTCACCGAGGGGCCCATTCCTCGATGCATAGCCGCCTCCGGCACCAGGAGGCGCCGGGAAAATCAGCTACGTGAGCTGATTTTCCCCCCCCCCTTCCTTTGCTATCCCCCCCTTTCGCCCGACCCGAGAGGCGGTGGTCAATGCGAACGGGGTCAGCCAGAGCACCGGGTCCTGCAGGAGCCGGCAGGGCCAGGGGCGCACAGGCCCAGGCCCGCGCGCAGGATCCTGCAGGATTTTGCAGGATCCTGCAAAGATCGACTAACCCGGATGGTCAGTGGATCCCCGAGGAAGGGAGGGAAGCCAGTCTAGGGGAAGCTGGTCCATACCTCGCGGGGGGCCACGTCAGGTTACAGCGCGGGTGCTCGCAGAAGATGCACATGCGAACGGCGCGCCTTCGTCGTCGTCGTTGTTGTCGTCTTCCTGGTTTCCGGTATTCTCCCCGCCCAGTTCCCAGACCCCCGACGTCATGATTGTTTCATGTTTTCGGGGGCGGCAAAGAGGGGGGTGATGACTGGGGGGGGGGATATCATGGCGGGGGCCATGGTATTTCCCCAGATTTCATGGCGCCCCTTCTTGTTCCGCTACGTCCCTGGCCCCCCCGCTGGGCCGCGCACATGCCGCCAGTCATGATTTGTCCCCCCCCCGGCTTGGATACCCCCCTTTTGGCCGCTCCCGATGTTTCGCCACGTCAACCCCCAGAGGTCTCGGCCCATTCCCCCTGGACCGGTTCTCTTCTCTCCCCGAACCGTTTCGTGGCGGTCTCGAGGCCTGGGCAGGGCCCCCCGGAGGGGTCGAAAGTGGCGACACCTCTCCCCGTCGTGATCGCCAGGGGGCCTGAGGGTTCTGGGCCCCGCCCCGTTTTTTTCGGCGGTGGCGCCCACTTGTCTGTGTGGTTTCCAGTATCGTTTTCTGCAGGTTCGCCCTGGCCCCCCCTTGGGCCATATGGGCGAAGTTATTTGTTCAATGCAGATTCCATGGTGCGTTTGAAACGTTTGATTTCTCTTCAAGAGATCATATGTGACCCCTAGAAAGCCAGCGCCTGCCGTGGCGGCCTCCTCGCATCGCTCCAGCACGTGGGCAGGCGGCCTCCAGGGGGGGGGGTCTCGAGTGTTGGAGGGGGTCGTCGCGGAAGAGGCTCGTCCTGGTGGGGTCGAGGGCTCAAGAAGCGGGCCTCTGGGGGCCGAGTGCGGTCCTAGTTGTGATTCGCGGTTGGAGATGTCATTCAGGAGGGAAAAAACACAGACACAATTAATCGTCGACTCCCAGGAAAATATGGGAAAATATGGGCAGTGGGGGGAAAGACGAAAGCCCAGAAAATGTAGGGAAATATGGGGAATCCTGTTATTTGTGTGTGTGTGTGTTCATGTGTGTGTCCTGGGGCCCCTTCAGTCATGGCGCCGGCATCGCAGAGCGGATTCCGTTTGGAAAACAACAGGATGGGCCCGGAGTGTCTTGGAGAGTTGCGTTGCGGATTGCGAGGTGAGTTTCGTGCGGATTTTGTTGGGCCAGGGGTGAAGACCAAAACAAATCCACGCGATATTCATTCTTTTTTCATTCGCCGTTTCGGGTCTTTGCATTGACAGGAATCCACGCAACATTCCGCTGCAGCACGTCTGCAAGGTCGGTGCAGTGATAGATGTCTGGGCACCGCGGGCTGCGCCCAGAGGGGCTCTCCGCCCCCGTCGACTCTTCGCCTGGCCTCCTCTTCGCTGTCTTGGCTCACGCCGGGCCGCCAATTCACGTCACGGCATCGAGCTGTAAGAGACAGGGGTCAATGCAAATGGGAGTCAGCCAGAGCACCAGATCTTGCAGGATCCTGCAGCGCCAGGGGTGCACTAACCTGGGTTTGGGTGCAGGATCCTGCCGGATCGTGCGAGGCCTGACTGACCCGGGCGTGGATTGACCCAGGTCAGTAGATCCCCGATGGCGGCACGCGCAAGGAGTCAGAGGAGGAAAAGGTACCAATATCGCTACCTTTCGCCCGTTTTTCCCTTTTTGGGCCTTCTGAGAGGCCTTCGTCACCACCGCTGGATTGGCCTCGAAATTTTGGCCTGAACGCACCCGGGGAGAGGTCTGGGGAGTAGCGGTATCTGTACCTTTTGTTTTCCCCAGCGGGGCAGCCTTCGACATGGTGGTGGTCTGCGCAGAAGGCAGGGACCTTCTTAGAGGGGCCAGGCAGTGTCTGATAAGGTTTTTCCGGGGTCGGGAGGGCTCCAAAGAGGCCCTCTGCCTTCTTAGACGCCCTTTGCCTTCAGAGGGCCTGGTCCGATTCGATAGCGGCACTCCGGCGATCCGATGCGGTCCGATGTTCGCGTGGCGCTGTCACGGCCCGTTGCGCATCCTGGCGCGGCCGATACCCAGTTCGAGTTGACTCCGTGCTGACGCAGCCCGATCCGACGCACCCTTTCCGATTCGGTCCGGCCGCCCGATTCGATGTCACGGATCTTGCCTGCCACCGTCCCTGACCAGGGTTGTCCTGGGCCCTGGGATTTACCAGCCTCGAACGTATCCCTCTCCCTAAGATTGACACGCCAAAAGGCGATGACAATCTTAGGGATTCGCCCTCAAAACAGAAGGGAATCCCTAAGAATTGGCATCGTGATGAGGAGGTGCCCAGCATAGGGATAGGGATGTGTTCCAGGCTGGTAAGGATGATGCACGGCAGGTTCGCGCCGGTTTGACGCGGCGGGGCGTTCAAGGCTAAGCGTTGCCATTGACCCAGATGTGGCCCGATGTCGAATGATTTGGGCTGACGGATGGGGGCCCAAAGAATATACGCCACCACCACGTCGATTCCCCCCTTCCTCCTCTTTCCAGCGGGAGGGAGGTGGAGAGGCAGGTGGTGGTGGTGTATATCTCTTGGGCCCCCCAACGGAGTCAAGGTTGAACGAGTCACGCGGCGTCAGAGACCAGCGTCCACTTCGGAAGGAGGAACCAGCCGTATATAAATTCCTGTCCTCGATCGGGAGGTCAAAACGCCAACCCCACGGCTCAGCATGCCCTTGGCCAGGGATGTGGCATAGATAGTTGCCTTCTGTGGACCGTCTGGACGATCCATCACCGGACGGCTTGGGGGCCTGGGAGGCCCCGAGCGCTCGAGACGTCCTCGGGGAGAGGCCCGAGTCCCCCGGCAGTCCGCTCACCCCGCACCACCTCGAGTTCACCAGACGGTGTGGTCACCGGACCGCTCGGGGACCGGGGACCCCGGGCAGGTTCTTGGCCCGGGAGTTCAGCGAGGCGCAGTCGCCCGCTTTGTCCTACGAGGCGATGTGCAAGGTTCAGGCTGCCCGGCGCGGCAGCAGTCCAGGAGGAGAGGGAAGAGGACGAGCAGGAGGAGGAGGAGGAGGAGGAGGAGGACAAGTTTGAACCCAAAACGCGTCAACGATGTATCAATCAATCCTCCCTCCAAGGTCCCTGTAGGTCGCTACGCGAATTCATGTTCATGCTGGAAGTGCCCCGTTCCGTTCGAAGACGACCGTCTGAGAATCTTCGATCGTGCCAAAACACTACTCCTTGGACTTCACCGCCACGAATCAACTCCATTGTTGCGTCCTGACGATCCTGAATCGCGCCAGAACGCGACTCCTGGGATTCCATCTCCGCGAATCAACGTGACTGTGGCGCCATGACTGTCTTTACCAGAACATCATACCTGGAACGTTAACGGTAAGACCCCGCCAACTTTCCATGTATTGTCAAAACGAATGTGCGCAGCGCTGAGGCGAGAGCCACATTCTGAAAAAGAGCCGTCCTCCATCCGTGAGACTCTTGCAAACGTCCAGGACGGATGTGCTCGGTGCTGAGGCGAGGGCCACATTTTGAACACGAGCCGCCCTCCATTCGTGAAGCTCCTGGGTACTATTATGACGACTGCGCGCTGCGCTGAGGCGAGAGCCTCATTTTGAAAAGGAGCCTCCATTAAACATGGAAACCACTGCAGACTGTGAGGATGAATGTGCGCGGCGCTACTGCGAGAATCATGCCTTAAGATCGGCCCGCCCTCAATCCGGAAGACTCTTCCAAAGAGTATGCTTCAACATCATATGCGGTGAGCGCCCTACTGACACGTCTCGGGGTGCGGCAGGGAGGAGTTGAACCTATGGGAAAAAGGATGCTGGAGGCAGACGAACGGTTTGGGAGTATTGTTTTGCATATCCCTGTTGTGACCTCAGCCCACCACGGGGCCCCTGCAGACCTCCGGAGACCGCCCTCGAGGACAGTAGCCAGACGATATTCAACATAGAAGACCGTGACGGGCGTTAACAGCGAAAGGTCTTTTAGTTTTGGCCCCCCCTCTGCTTCTCTCTGCGGTGAATAGGACTGCTCCTAAAACCTCTTCCTCCTCCTCCCCCCTCTAGGGAATGACACGAGGATGCATACTTACTGTTGCTATGATTGTTTCTCTTACCACTACTGTGACTATTACATGTACTGTCAGTATTACGATTCAAATTGTTCTTACTCCTGAGGAGGGGAAGGAGGAGTATGGATGCGGCTACGTGCGAGGAGGAGGAGTATGGAGGGAGGAAAAGTGGGGTAGTGACAACAACTTCCTTCTGCGACGACTAGTATTTCTCATTACCACCACAACGACACCAACTACTACTACTACTACGACTACTACTACTACTACTGCTGCTACTACTACTACTACTACTGCTACTACTACTGCTTCGAATGATGATATGCAGTACTAAAACCACTACGGCGACCACCCCAGTACGGATACTATTATTCGCACTCCCACTGCTACGACTACTACCACTACTACTACTACTACGACTACTACTGCTACTATTGTTTATACTACTACTACTACTACTACGACTACTACTACTACTACTACTTTGGCGACTGCTACTTCTTCTACTACTACTACTACTACTACTATTACTACTACAACTACTACTACTACGACTACTACTACTACTACGACTAGTAGCACTATAGCTACAACTACACTTACTATCACGATTAATACTACAACTAGTACTAGTACCATTACACCAACTCCCACGACTACGATTACGACCACTACTTCTATTACTACGACTACTACTACTAGTACTTCTGCTACGACTATTGTTACAACTTGTTCTACGACTATTACTACTACTACTACTACTACTACTACTACTACCACTACTACAACTACTACTACTACTACTACTACTACTACTACTACTACTACTACTACTACCACTGCTATCACTATTTCCACTACGACGTCTAAAACAACTACGAGTACTGCCACTACTACTGTCTTACGACTACTATCACTACTACTATTGCCACTATTATCACCCTTATGACCACGACTACTTCTACTACCACTACTAGCACCACGTGGACAAATACCACGGCTTCGATTACGACCATTACTATCACTACCCCTACTATTTCTAATATTATTAGTACTACTAGAATTACTATTACGACTATTATTACTACTACTAATCTACTACTGAGACGGCTATTATTTCTACTACTACTACTACGACGACTATTCCAGCTACTATTACTACTACTGCTACTACTACTACTACTACTACTACCGTTATCGCGAGTCTTCTTATGACGCCTAGTTCGACTCTTCTTACTACTACTGCTTCTTCTTCTACTACTACTACTACTACTACTACTACTCCTACCCCTACTACTACTACTACTACTACTACTACTACTACTACTACTACTACTACTATTACAGCTATCACAGCTACAACGATTAGTACTACTACGGCTACTACGATCACTAGTGGTAGTATCAGTTCTTATGGTTCTGACTATTACTATTACTACTACGGCTACTACTGCCAGCAGCAGTTCTAGCACGGTCACCAGCATTACTAGCACTACTACGGCCAGTCTCATAACTACGGCTGCGACCACTATTATTAGCATTCCCCCAGCAACTACGACTACTACTACTTTTACGATCGAATCCTACCTTTGCTACCACGGTTGTTGTGATCACTACTTCTACTTCTACTATTTCTGCTACCACGGCTGCTGCTACTACGTCTACTAGGATAACTACGACAACTTCTACTACTATTGTTGCTGCTGCTGCCATTCTCATTACCACTGCGTTTATGAATACAGCTGCAAGCGCAACTACGTTTACGACTGTGGCTGCGATTGTTACCACAACGTTTACAAGTACGATTCCGTCTACGACTACTACTACTATGATTCTTACTATTACTACGACTACGATTGCCACTCCTACCAGTACTGCCGCTACCACGACGACTATTATTCATATGCCGGCTACGACTACCACTGCTACTACGACTACGACTACGACCCCTACTATCAGTCATGTGGCTACGTCTAGTTCTACGACTACGACCACTACTGCTATTCATGCGGCTATTACGGCTATCGCCACTTCTGCGACCACTACCGCTACTAGTATTTTTGTTGCTATTACGACGACGATTACTGCTACTACTACTATTATTACTACTTGTTTCATTACTGCTACTACTACTACTACTACTACTACTACTACTACTACTTCTACTACGATTACTACCACCACCACCACCACTACCACTACCACGATTGGTCCTGGTTCGAGTGCTGCTGCTACGACGACTACTACGACCACGACAATAACCAATCATAAGATCATTACGGCCACTACTGCTACTTCCACCACTACACTCCTACTACTACTTTTACTACTACTGCTAGTGGTCATACTGCTAGTCCTACTCGTACTACTACTACCTACCACTACCACCACTACGACTACTAGTACCACTACTACTACGATTACTTTGACCAATACGTACTACCCCTACTACTACTACTACTACTACTACTACTACTACTCCTACTACTACTACTACTACTACTACTACTACTACTTCTACGACTACCACTGCTACTACTACTACTACTACTACTACTACTACTCCTACCCCTACTACTACTACTACTACTACTACGACTACTACTACGACTACTACTACTACTATTACTACTACTATTACAATTACCACATCGATTACCACTTCTACTACTGCGACGACGACGGCGACGACTAGGACTACTACTACGACTACTAGATCCACTACTACTACTACTACTACTACTACTACTACTACTCTTACAACTACTACCACCTCTACCACTACTACTACTACTACTACTACTACTACTACGCTACTGCTACTGCCACTACCCCAAACTCCTACCACTACTACTACTACTACGACTACTACGACTACTACTACTACTACTACTACTACGACCGCTACTACTATTACTCCTACTACTACCACTACTACTATTACTACGACTACTTTCGCTTTACTAATACTACTACTACGTCTACTGATACTGCAACTTGTCCGACCACTACCACTAGTTTTTCTTACTGCCACTACTACGTTGTTTGCCACGTCTACTACTACTACTACTACTACTACTACTACTACTACTGCTACTACTGCTGCTACTACTACTACCACCACCACGACTACTACTACGACGACGACGACGACTACTACTACGACTACGACTACTGCTATTTCTATTCCTATTACTACGACTACGACGACGACTACTACTACCACTACCACTACTACTACCATTACTACTACTACCTCTGCTACTACTACTACTACCACTACTACTACTACTACTACTACTACTATTACTACTACTACTATTACTACTACGACTACTACTACTCCTACTACTATTACTAAGACTACTACGACTACTACTACTACTACTACTGCTACTACGACTACTACTACTACTACTACTACGACTAACACTACGACTACTACTACCACTACTAATATTATTATTATTATCACTTCTTCTACTACTACTACTACTGCTACTACTACTCCTACTACTACTTCTACTACTACTACTACTACTACTACTACTACTACTACTACTACTACTACTACTACGACTACTATTACTACTACGACTACGACGGCCACCCCTACTCTCACATATTCGATTTCCACTGTGACTACTACTACCACTCACTACCACCACCACTACCACTATCGAAGTGGTTGTTGTCGTTGTCGTGGTTGTTGCCGTCGCCGCGGCAGAGACCGTTGCCCTCTATCGTGGGGCGGGCTGGATCATGCTTAGGGTTTCTTTTTCCGCGGAAGAAACCATTGTGCGTTACCCTACACGCCAGAGGATTGGTGAGCATAGTCTCACGAGGCTTTCACTATGAAACAGTTGCTGCGGTTGTAGTCGTGAGGGTAGTCGTGGTTATCATCGCGATTGCAGTCTCGGTAGTAGTAGTAGTCGTAGTCTCGCCTGCAGCCGCAATCGCAACCGTAATCCTAATCGTAGTCGCAAGCGTCGTCGTCGTCTCGAAGGATACTATTATGCCTTTGTTGTTGGGCGGCCTGGATACTGTGGGGGGACTCTGTCTCCCACGGAATAGCGCCTCCTGGGCTACCCTGCGCGACAGAGGAGTTTTGAGCACGTTTGTAAAGGATTACCATATACATCGGCACATTCTTCGCCGGAAGCGTTGCTCACAATCTTTCTGAGGATGTGTTTTTGGAGGATGGGTTTTCTCAAGGCCCTCGTGGGTTCTGAGCTTCAACCGTCCTTCGAGGATGGAGCTTGTGAGGAAAATCAATCGAGTTTCTGAGTTACTAGGGCATGACCAGTATGAGTCGTCGTGGTCGAGTCGTAGCGTCGTCGCTGTTGCGCGTCTGATGCCTCGGAGAAAACAAGTAGTTCTTCCCCGAAGACGGGACCCCAGTCTTCAAATAAGGCCGCCGAAAAATACGCGATTATCCCGGATTGCGGGGGGAATTGTAAATACTTGTAGAGGCTAGTCTCGCGCCTCGGAGATCGATTTGGTCCGAGGGAACGTGGCAAAGAGATCGGGCAACGAAGGTCTCAGGTCGTGGTCTCTGAGGGAGCGTCCTCTGCGCACGCTGGGAGGAAGTGAGGGGGGGTAGTCCGAGCCGCCCCTCACCCCTGAAAAGTCGGGGGGGGGGGGTCCAAACCCCCCCCCTTGTTCAGAGTAAATGTCGGGGGGGAGGGGGGGCCGACTTGTCTAACCCCCCCACCATCAAAGGGGGTCTTCGAATTCCCCCACCGTCAAAGTCTGGGGGGGGGGGGAAGGGCTCGGATCCCCCCTTCCCTGGGCGCCGCCGACGATGATGGCGACGACGCCCGTCGCCGCCAAACGGCGACGACGTGTCCCGCCCGCGCGACCGACTCGGCCACGAGTTTGGCGACGTGTCCCGCCTGCCCGTCCGACCAACGGGTTCGCGGGCAGATGCAGACGACGACGACGACGACGACGCCGACGACAACGACGCCGACGACCGACGACGGCGACGGCTGGCGGCGACGACGACGACGGCGACAACGACGGCGCCGACGGCGTCGCCGCCCTGCGCTGGCAAACGACGAGTACGACGACGACGACCACGTCGGCGCCGACGACGACGTGGCCCATTCGCCCGCCCGGCCGACTCACGACGTCGACGATGTGTCCCGGCCGCCCAACCGACGGGCGCGGCAAAAAGCGACGACGACGACGACGACGACGACGACGCGGCGAGGAGGGGGTTCCCCCCCCCGACTCTCGGGGAGGTGGAGCTCTGGCCCCCGCCCCTCCCCCGGACTTTCGGAACGATGCGGGGAAGGGTGGGGGCCGGGGGTGTTTCCCGCAAGGGAGGGAGGTAGGGGGGCCCGGCTCATGAGAGAAGGGGGGGATCTTTAATTTTCTTCTCTTTGGCGGGGGAGGGGGGGCGGTGGTCCCAGAGCGAGGGAGGTCGGGACTCGGCACCAGTGACACGCACGCAGAAGACGCTCCCCCGGACCTCTCCTCGCGACGTGGTGTGCTGAGTGGGGCGTCCTCCAGGTCGCCCGCAGGGGCGCGACGATGCTGGCGCCTCGTGCGTCGCGGCCTGGGCCAGAGAGCCTACCGTCTCCCCGCGGCGGCGGCGCGAGGGCGCGGGAGATGGGCCGCGCGTCGCGCATCGTGGGGCGCGATGCGCGAGGTCGGGTGACCGGCTGTCTGTCGTGGAAGAAGAGTCCCAGGGAGGTTCGGGCTGTTCCCGGGGGGTGCCCGGATCCCCGCAGGGGTTGTCCAGGGCAGGTCGCCTTGTCGTCAGCAATCAGCCTGGAATGGCCAGGTTGTCCGAGGGGGTGTCTTTCTTTTTGTTGCGGGTCGGATTTTTGTTCCCATGCAACACAGCAGGTCATGGGGAATGGCGCAGTTCTTGCAAGCCCCCCGCGCGCAGCGTGACCTTGCCCCGAGGGCCCAGGCGCGCACCAGGTGCCCTCGGAGAGCGGGGGAGAAGGAGTGCGGAGGGGCCCAGACCTCCGACGCTGGGGCCGCGTCGCAGGCCGTCCGCGTGGACCGCTTCGTCGGACCGGTTTCAGGAGGGGAAGAAACACACAGACACAATTCATCGTCGACTCCCAGGAAAGTATGGGAAAGTATGGGATGTGGGGGGGAAGACAGAAACCCAGAAAATATGGGGAAATATGGGGAATCCTTTTATTTGTGTGTATTTATTTGTGTGTCCCAGGGCCCCTTCATGCTTTCTTGTCCCCGGTCGTGGCTCGACGGTCCAGGGGCCCTGATGGTCGGACGCGGCCAGGACGAGGCTTTCGGGAAAGCCCAGCCAGCTACCATGGCGCCCACGAGGCGCCCACAGTCGTCGACGCGGCGCCGTCGGGGAGGACCAATCCGATGAGTTATCGGACGGGGCTAAGACGACTATAAATCCGTTCCAGAGCGGTCCGGAACGCTCTCAAAGCGTTCCGCAACGCTCTGAGAAGGATCGCGGCGCCAGAGACACCTCCCAGAGCCGCCGGATCTCAGAGATTCTCGATTTATTTTCACCCGATGTTATCCTCGTCCTGGTTTCGTCTTAAGTCGCCCTCCAGAGGCCGAACATTCGCAAAAACCCTTGGCCGCTCCTGCGTGCTCCCCGCCACTCCCCCCTCCCCTCCTTTTCAGCTGGTGGACCGGCTCACTGATGACAGAACAGTGCTGGACCTGAACGCTGTTTTGCTGGACTTCGGCTGTGTTTCGTCTTCCGTTTTGGCAGGGAGGTGCAGGAGAACAGGTAAAGCAACACGTAAATCAGAACGAACACAACGCGAGCATCAATGTCTAGGTCCAGCCTGGTGGTTGATGGAACCCCCACCTGGCCAAGTCGACTAGCGATTCCCCGATTTTGTCGGTTCTCGAGAGCGCGTCACGGCCGCAGTGTTGGATGGTCGTGCGCCCACCACATCTGGTACCCGGTCGGTACCACAGGTCGTTGTCACAGCGTTTGGCTAAAAGGGGTCCTGTCCACCCCCGAGAGGAGATGCAGACAAGTCTTCTCTCCATCTCTCGAGTCGGTCGAAGGGGGGGGATTCGGAAGGGTATGTGAAATCTGCTCTTCGCGCAGGTGGTTTCGCCCCCGCCGCCAGGCGCCTTCCTCTGGCGCCTGGAGGCGCCCGGAGAAACAGCTGCCACGACCCCCCGCTCTTGCGACCCAGTACTCTTCTGTACTCATCTCTACTTCCCGCCTCCCCCTGCTCCGTCCCAAGACCCCTTGTCGTAGACGCCTTCCCCAGGGACCGGCTTTTCTTCCCGAGCAGTGTTCGACAGTCCTGGGCCCCGCAGGGCGAAAACGGCCCGAGCGAATCCATGGTGTTTTGTTAACACATATCCTGTAGTTGTGGATCTTCGTTTTGAAGAGACAGCGCCCCGCGTTCTCCTTCATCCTCCTCTTCCTCCTTTGCCTCTCCGCATTTCTTCCTCCTTACTTCCTCCTCTTCATTCTCCTTCATCCTCCTCATCCTCCTTCATCCCCGCGGTACACCCAGTGCAAAGCTTCGAAGCCCCGTAGGGAGTTCCACCGAAGGCCCCAGCGGCATTTTGGCGCACCCCTCACACGGTTCGTGGCCCCAGAGGCAGTTCCACCGAAGCCCCAGTGGCGGGGTTCGCATGGCGGTGCCGCCCCTTTTGGGCGCACCCTCCACACGGTTCGTGACTACATAGGGAGCTCCACCGAAAGCGGTCTCACAACATTACGCTCACACAATTGCATACGGTTGGGTCGTTCGCCAGGATGTCTTTCTGCCACGACACGAGGAGGTAATCAATCGTGGGTGCTGAACCTCCTCCTCCCCCATCCATCTCGACTTCATCCTCCTCGCACCTTCCGCCTCGATCCCTCCTCGAGGAGCGCGCCTCCCATGCTCCACCCGCCCCCTCCTGCGGATCCTCCCCGCCCCCGCATTGGGCATCTGCAGGGCGGGATCTGCGGTCGCCAGAGGTGGCCCTGGCCCGAAGCGCCCCCCTCCTCCCGCGCCACCGTGGGGCCCTGGGCCCCCCCCGCGGCCTCGTCAGGCCGGGGGTGCTCTGGAGAGGCCGCGTGGGCCTCTCCCCGGATCGCCAGGGCTGCTTTTCGGCAGCACCCGATGAGAGGGACGGTCCACGGAGTGCACCGCGCTCGGTCGAGGCGGTCTCGGCCCCATCGCTCCTCGCGGCCTCCCGCCATCGTCCCCCTCCTCCCGCCCCCCCCCCTTCCCCTCTCTCAGCATCCCCTCCCTCCCTCCATCCCTCCTCCTCTTCCTCTTCCCCCTCGTCGTCCTTCTCGTTTCCCACCGCGCCCTCCTCCCGCTCGGAGGGAGCACCCCTCCCTTTCGGCCCGCTCGCTCCGAAGCGATTGCGATCTTCCGACGATCCGATGCGGACCGATGTTTGCATGGCGCGTCTGTGCATCCTGGCGCAGCTGGTTCGATTCGATTCCGGCTCCGTGCCGACGCAGGTCGATTCGATAAGCGATTTACCGATTCGACGGTGACCGATCCTGCCCGCCGCCAGGGCGCGGGGCGCAGGGAATTGATTGCCGGCTGCTTCTTCGAGCTGCTGGCGCGGCCCCGCCGCGGCCGCCCGTGCTTGAGGGTGCCGAGGGTCTCTGGTCGCCTGGGGTGCGTTCTGTATGTTGTTGGCAGCCTCCTCGCGCAGATTCGCTGCGTCGCGGACGCTGTCTGCACCACCGACTGTTGCTGGGGTCCTCGGGGAGTTCTGCCGGTTTCGGGCCTCTGGGCGTCCCGGGCCATTGGCGGGCGGCCAACCGAAAACGACTCGGATGAGGTGCCTCTCATTTCAGAGCCATGGGGTCCAGGTCCCTTTTTCCACCAGGGCTCATTTCTCGAAGCAGCCACGCCCTGCGAACGGGACGACACTCACGATGGCTCACGCCAGCGCAAGACAGCAAGCAACGGAGCAGCCTGGAAGCAGCGCTTCCACAGCACACGCAGCACACAGCACCATCGGTCGAGAACATTCACCTCCACACTTGAGGGCTCCGGCCCGCCCGCGCTGGCCTTCTAGGCCCCGCCGCCCGGGCGGAGAACGGCGCGCTCCTCTCTCTCCGCTCATTCCCCTCACGCATTGAAAACGCACCCCTCTCGTGTTGCGAGAGTGGAGTTGCACCCAGACCTCTCGTCACCTCGTCTTCGCCGTCGTCCTCCTCGTCGTCCCCATACATCTGGCTTGTTGGAAAGATGTTCAAAGTTGGACTCCCAGAGGGCCTCTCTGGGCCCTGGTGCCCGCAGGAAGATCAGTTCGAAGGACCGCGTGAGAAGTTCGAGCAGAAGTGTCGAGAGCACCTGCGAATCCAGCCGCGACCCACCCCACGCCCGCCCCCTCAATCTGACCCGCATTCCAGGCCCCACCTCTCTTTCCGTGCTGACTTGAAGTGTCCAGCCCTCTAGCGGCGTTGGGCGAGGGGTGCCCCGCACTGCTATGGCATGCCGCCAGACCACTCTTCGAACAAAACCCTGCAAGCCAGCGGGACCTGGGTGGCAATCAAAAAGAATTCTTGACCGTAACTGTTGGATGACACATACTTGTTTGTGGTCCCCCCAATGGGCGGCGAGCGAGGGGGGAAGCAATAAGGACAAACCCTTCTCAGAAAGCTGCGGGACTTCGCAGAAGCCCTTCGGCCTTCTGAGAATTTTTCTGCGTATTCGGGACATCTTTCAGAACTCCTCAGAAGACCGGGGCACTTCCGAGCCCTTCGAGAAGGCCTTCTCCTTCTCAATCCTCCCCCCCTCGCTTGCCGCCGACCCAACCATTCCTCATCTTGCCGCCCGCCTGTTCTCTCCCCCCGCGCTGGCTCGGGAGACGACCCGACCGTTCCCGCGGGGCCCGCCGCCGTCGCCGTCTCTGTGGCGCCGAGGCTCGCGGGGCCGATCGCCGTGCGATTGGCTCGGCGGTTTCCTTCTCGGGGGCCTCGGAGGCTCTTGCCTGCATCTCGGCGGAGGCAAAGGGACCGGTACAGTGGAAGCCCATGCCAAGAAACACCCTGCTTGCCTCCAGGATGCCCTGGGTTTCTTGGGTTTAGATTTGCCATGGAAAGCGTGACGTTCCCACCCCGAAAATCAATGGACGTCTTGGGGTCGCAGGGTGGGGTTTCTTGTGGAAAGTTTCTTGTGGACTGGCGTCCACTGCACCGCTGCCCCTGGGATTCCCGCGCCGCCACAGCCGGGCTCGCCACGAGGGCCTCTGGCCGGAGCGCACTCCTGGGGAGGCCCGCGGTGTAGCGGCATCGGTGCCCTTTCGGCTTCCCCCCCCCGCATCGGGAGGAGCTCGGGGCCGCCACGGATGCCCTCCGTCGGAGGCCCCCGCGGAGGTGCCCTCGGGCGTCGCCCAGGGCGTCCATGGCCCGAGGTGTCCCCGGGGGCCTCTTCCTGGGCCCCGAAGGGGCGAGGCGCAGGGGGCCTTTCCAGGCGCTCCCAAGGTGGTGCGGGAGGTCGGGGACCCCTCTGGGACAGGAGCACCTCCTCGCTAGCTCCTCGCTCGGTCCCCGCGTCCTCGCGTCCTCCTCGGCCCTTCTCGCTCCTCCTCGCTCGCTCCTCGCTGCTCCTCCCTCGCTCCTCGCGCCTCGCTCGCGCCTTGCTCCTCTTCGCTCCTCTTCGCTCCTCTTCGCTCCTCGCTCTCGTCGCTCTGCTCGCTTCTCGCCGGAGTTCCTGGGGGGCACCCGGAAGTTTTGCAGGAGGCCTCTGCCCGGCAGGTGCTGAAGACAAACGGCGTTATCGGCCTGTCGCAGGACGCCCCGAAGGGTGACATCCGGATCTCCAAGGCCGATCTCTGAGCGGGGAGAGGAGAAGGGGGGTTGGTGAGGAGTAAGTTTGTGGCGCGAGAGTATATGCGGGGCTTCGGCGAGGCCGAGCTGTGCCCGATGGAAGTGGGTCGCCATCGAAGTGCGACTCACACGTGTGTTGATCGGGACTGGTTTATGAGCAGCGTGGGCGAGGTCATGCTAAGCCTGCTGTTCGCCATGTGAGTCCTACGGTGGTGAGGAGGAAAAGCCACAGAGACCGACGGGTCCGCGGGACCCCCGCCTGGTTTACACCGATGTTGGACCGAGTCGCGGGCAGAGCCGAAGAGATCAGAGCGTACGAGGAGCCGGAGTCGCCTTCCCCGATGGCGTCGTGGATCAGGGGGAAAAGGTGGGGGAGGGAGGAGGAGGGAAACCAGTGTAAACCCAGGGTGCATCAAAGATGTTGCGATGAACCCTTCCTCCAAGTTCCCTCTTCGCAGGTCCCTGAATTGAAATATGTACAGTGCGGGAAGTGGCCCATTAGAAGACAATCGTCTGAGAATCCTCAATTAGGCCAGAACGCAGTTCCTGCGACAGCAACGCCATTGATCAATGCCACTGTTGCGTCCTGACATATCTAAGTCGCACCAGAGCACAATTCCTGGGACTTCAACCGGGAAACAGTGTGACTACGGCGTACTGACAGTCCTTCTTTGTGCCAGAACATCAGTCTGGGGACTTCGACCAAACGAATTTGTGAAACGGATGTAAATTTCCAAAACGGCGAGAGCCACATTTTAAAAAGGAACCGCTTCCACCAGTGAAATTGTTGCAAGCTTTCAGAAATCATGATTGCGGCGCTACGAAGAGAGCCACAGTTTGAAAACGACCCGCCCCCCATCCGTGAAATTGCTGCAAGCTTTTAAATCGAATGAGCGTGGCAGTAATGCGAGAGCCACATTTTGAAAACGACCCGCCCTCCATCCCTGAAGCCGTAGCAAACTTTTGGGATTGATGTGTGCGGCGCTAAAGCGAGAATCACGTTTCAAAACGACCCGCCCACATTCCGCGAGATTGCTGCAAATGTTTCCAGACGAATGTGTGCGGAATTACGGCGAGAGACACATTTTGAAAATCACCCGCTTTCCATCCAGGAGCCCTATGCAAATTTCAGTCCTCAGGATCAGGATCAGAAATGGGAAGGAGTGTGACAGAGAGGAGTTGCTCATAAGGGAAAGGGATGGATGGAGGAGCGAGGGGACGAGGATCTCCGCGCAGTTCGGTTGCTTCGCAGCCGGCGGGGCGGGAGGATGACAAAGAATGGGTTGAGGGGGCGGGCGAAGGACGAGGATGCAAGGCTCCATCGCCCGCTCGCCCGGGCGCGGCCCCCAGGATGCTGGACGGCATGTTGCCCGAGCGGGGTTCTCGGGAGCACCCCGGCTCACGCCCAGGCTCCAACGCCAGGAGCAGAGGCCAGTGCGGAGGTTTCTCTCGCCGTTTTTGTTGGGCCTCGGGGAGCGCGGCGTCGGATCTCGGTGGGGGGGAGTGAGGAGGAGGAGGAGGAGGAGGAGGAGGAGGAGGAGGAGGACGCTACGATGTTAGCCGATCCAAATTTGCCTAACGTCGAGGAGGAGAGGGAGGAGGAGGATCATTGGGAGGACGAGGAGGAGCAGGGATCTGGGCTTCCCTGCTCGGGCCGTCCGCCATTGCGATCACGACCGGTGATTGTGTTCTGTCTCTCTGAATCTCTCGCTCTCTCTCTCTCTCTCTCTCCCTCTCCGCGGCCTGTCCGTGCCGAGGCGCGTTCCTGGAGATTCTCTCCGCGGCCGGCGCGGCTCGTGCTGAAGCGTCTTCTCAGAGGCACTGTGAGCTCGCCGATCTGCTCCAGAGCGAAGCGATGCGAAAAAACATGTTTTTTTACCGCGCGGGTTCCATGCGCCAGGGGCGTAAAATCTAAATAAGAGCCGGAAACAGAAGAGGAGACCCACCGAAGTCGTTTCCTCACGGGTCCCGGCGAGGGCCTTTTGTAGGCCAAAAGCGGTCAACAAAAACCGTGCGTCGTGTTTCTTTCACGACGCGAGGGGGATTGGTTTCGGTCGGGGGTCAAACATCACCACCCAGGCCTCTCCCGGGGTGCGTTCTGACCAGCATGTCGAGGCCAATCCAGCCACGGCGCCAGGCCAACATGCTTCCGTCATTGAATCTCGAGGCCTCTGTCATCTCCGCCTGTGCCGCTCCTTCCCCCCCCGCAGGCGAAGCAGTGGACCCGGTAACCTGGCGCGGGCGTCCCCCCCCCCCCCAACGGTGGGCGTCGCGTAATGGTATGGTGTTGCCAGAAGTAACCCTGGCCCAAAGTACCCCCAGGGTCTCGGGGTGGCCCAGGCGGCCTCCAGGGCACCCCTCACGAGGCCCAGAGGGCCCCAGGGGCTCCAAAATGGAGCGAAAAGCTGGGGGTACCTTGGGCCAGGGGCACTTCTAGCAACACCCGAAATGGGGGGGCGATAAGGACGTGGGCCGGGCAGCGAGGGCTGCAGAAAAAAAACCCAAGGGGCCTCTCAGGGCCCGAGAAGTGCATCCCCCCCAATTTTTGCCGTCCGATAACCCCAGGAGGCCTTTAGCTTTGGATCCCCCCCCCCCATTTTTTCCGGCGGAGAACAAACTCGCCCCTCCTCCTTAATCTTCCTCCGCTTCCTCCTCCTCCTCCACCTCCTCCCCCCTCCTCCTCATCCTGCCCCTCTTCTTCCTCCTGCTCCTCCTGCTCCTCCTCGTGGTCCTTCTCGTGATTTTCGTCGTCGTCGCAGCGGAGATCATTTTCCCTCTGTTGTTGGGCGGGCTGGGTAATGTTGGGGGGATCGTTCTCCCAAGGATAGTCCATGGTGGGATTCTCTACGCGCGAGAGGATTTGCGAGCATCTTCTCGATCGGCACATTATTCGCCTCCTCCCCCTCCTCCCTCCTCCTCCGCCCTCCTCCCTCCTCCTCCTCCTCCTCCTCCTCCTCCTTCTCCTCCTCTTTCTCCTCCTCTGTCTCCTCCTCCTCTTCCTCCTCCGCTCACAATATCCTCCCTCATCTCGCCGTCGTCGTCGTCATTGTGCGGCAGGCGCCTCGGGGAAGTTATTTATGTTCCAGTATTGGTGGTGCTCCTGTCCGTCAATCGGGGCGCCGAGGAAAATAGGTGCTTCCACCAGGGGGGGGGTTCTAAAGACCTGTACCGGTTACGCGACGCCCACGCCCCCCCACCCCGTCCCGCTCGCGCGGCAGCTCGACCTCGCGGCGGCGCCGCGCGTGGGGCGTTCTCGCGGCGCAAGAAGGGCCGCCGCTCGCCGTGGTCGCTGCCGACGCCGACGTCCACCGCCGCCGCCGTCGCACACGGCCGCGCCGACCTCGCCGCGCGCCGACGTAGTCTTGGCCGCTGCCGTCGTGGTGGGCGTCGGGCGTCATCGTGGTCGTCGCCGCTGGCGTCGTCCTGGCAGTCGTCGTCGCCGCCGTCGTCGTCTCCGCCTTGCGTCGTCGAGGTCGTCATTTACGTGGTCGGTGGAGGACGAAGTCGCCGACGTCGAAGGAGGAGATTTGGAATGGGGAGGGGGATGCGGGGAGAGGGATGAGAGGTGGGTGACCAGGAGAAAGGAACGGGTGGAGGAGGATGAGGAGGAGGGGAAGGGGAAGAGGGAGGGGACAGGGAGGGGGTTGGGGAAGGAGGATGGAAGGAGGAAGGGAGGGGGAGAAGGACGAGTTGGAGGGAGCAGGTGGTAAGAAGGGGGGGGAATCAGGATGAGCAGAAGACGCATTCGGTGGCAAGAGTATGCAGGGGGCGAAGGAAGGGGATGGGGAGCATCAATGATGAGGGGAGGGGGGAGATGATGACAGGGAGGAGGGGAGTGAGGAGGGGAAAATAGGAAGAGGGACGGCGGAACAGTAGGCGGAGGAGGCGGAACACGTAGCACCCCGCAGTTGACGATACGAGTGAGGGGGCGGCGGGGTCGTCGCCAGTCTGCGAAACCCTGAAGAAGCCCGCCGCAGGCGCCGAACGAATATTTATCTCACTCCACAACGAGCCCGCCGCAGGCGCTGAAGACTCGTGGAAACAATTTGGGCGGGTCGCGGGTTGTCGCCAACGGGGTCGCGGGGTGGGTCGTGGGCGGGTCGCGGGCGAAAGCGACGACAACACCACAACAACACAACAGCAATCCGCACCGCGGAACCGCTTAGAGACAGTGAATGACCGTTCGGCCCTGTCACTCTGATATACCAGGAAAGCGGAGGAGGGGGAGGAAGGAGACGGAGGGAAACAAGGGCGAAGGGAAAAGGGAGGGGAAGTTGGAAGGGAAAGGGGCGGTGCACGTTGAACCATGAGATTTTATGGGTTCGGGGCCTCCTCTTTCTCTCTCTCCTCCTGTCACTCTTGTCCCCCCCTCCTCTTCTTCTCTTCTCCTTCGTTCTTATTTTGCGTTCCTCTTCTCAACTCGTTACTTTTTTCTCCTTATCCCTTTCCCATCCTTCATCTCCCCTGTCTTCCCCGGCCACCTGGACTACGGACTTCCTGTGTTCAGGATTATGTTGTGTCTTGCTGCGTCTTGCGGCGAGCATTATGTACAAGTTGTCTTGAAAGA
>CAUYUJ010009557.1:468504-641004 GCA_963575745.1 Prorocentrum cordatum | reverse complement strand
GGGCCGGGTATCTTGGGTCCAAGCATATTCGAGCACCTTGGATCCTAAATCCGAGGATCGCCAGGCTGCGACTCGAAGATTTCAGGATCGCGATCCGAGGATCGAGGATCGAGCCTCGGCGCTCCTCGATCGCCACCGTCGCCGTCGTCAGGCCCAGGCCGGCATTAAGGGGGCTCGATTTTCGGATCGAGGATCCGAGATCTTGGTTCCGAGCATCTTGGAGCGCCTTGGATCCGAGGGTTGGGATCACCAAGCTTGAACTCGGAGACCTCGGGTTCGCGATCCGAGGGTCGATTATCCAGCCTCGGCGATAGTAGATCGCCCTCGTCGCCGTCCTCGGGCCCGCGCTGCCATCGGGCAGGGTCGAATTTTTCATTCGCGGATCGAGGGTCCGAGATCGTGGCCTCGAGCATCTGCGAGCACCTCAGATCTTAGTTCCGAGGGTCGCCAAGCTTGGACTCGAAGATCTCGGCCTCGACATCCGAGGCTCGAGGGCCGAGCCTCGGCGATTGTAGGTCGCCCCCCCATCGCCGCCCTCGGGCGCTCATACAGCCGTCGAGGAGGCTCGATTCTCCACCCTCGGATCGAGGATCCGAGATCTTGGCCCCATGCGTCTCTGTGCGCATTGGATCCTAGATCCGAGGATCGCAGCGCTTGGACTCGAAGGCCTTGGGATCGACATCCGAGGCTCGAGGAACGACCCTCGGCGATAGTTGGTAGATCGCCCCCTCGCCATCATCTGGCGCTCGGGCCGCCATCGCAGAGGCTCGATCCTCCGTCCTCGGATTGAGGATGCGAGATCTTGGTTTCAAGCATCTCTGAGCGCCTTGGACCCTAGATCCGAGGATCGCAACGCTTGGATTCGAAGATCTCGGCATCGACATACGAGGCTCGAGCATCGAGCCTCGGCGATTGTCGATGCCCCTCGTCGCCGCCCTCGGCCCCAGACTGCCATCGAAGATGCTCGACCCTTCATCTTCAGATCTGGTCTTGCGCATCTGCGAGCACCTCGGGCCTTAGATCCGAGGGTCGCCAAGCTTGGGCTCCAGGACCCTGGGTCCTCGACCCGAGGGGCGAGGGTTGAACTTCGGCACCTGGCGGTCGCTTGCTCACGCGCAAACGCGCGCGCGCGCAGACGCACCAGCGCGCGCGCACTCGCGCACTCGCATTTTCGCACACTCAAACACACTCACACACACGCTAACACACACACACCCACTCACACTCACACTCACAAATTCACGCAACAACAAAAGCACACACAACAGCAGCCACGACAGCAACAGCAACCAGCAAATCAGCAGCAGCAGCAGGCCACAACAGCAATAACACAATCAACGAGAGCACAAGCAACAGCTGCACAAACAACAGAGAGCAATCAGGCAAACAATACGAGCACAAGCAATCAGACAAACAACAACAGCAACACGACAAACCACAAGAGCAAATCACAACCGCGGTCAATTCAGGCTCAAGCATTCCGAGCCAGCCGACGACGCGGCGCTCCATGGCCGAGTCGGACAGCGACGGTCGCCGGTTTTTTTTGCCGAGCGGTCGGGCGGCGAGAGCGCCGTCTCGCCGATGTCCCTCGGCGAGCAAACGCAGGGCGACGAGCGGGCGCCAGGGGGCGCGCAGGCCGAGGACTTCGAGGAGGTGAAGGCCGAGGACGCCTACGAACAGCACGGGGAGACGCAAACCACCACCGCGCTGGTGGATGGGCGCCAGCGGGCCCGAGGACAAGAGCCCCGACTGCAAGAAGCTAGAGGACAAGAAGGTCAAGCTCGAGGTCAAGCTGGAGGGCATGAGCGTCAAGCTGGGGGCCAAGCAGGATGACAAGATGGCCAAGCTGGAGGACAAGAAGGGCTCCTGCAGAAACGAACGCATGCTCGGCCCCGAGGGGAAGAGCAGGCGCCTCTGCATGCCCGCAACGACGAGGCAGCGCGATGCCTTGCACCCGCCGCCGAGCCCTGGTTCGCATCCAGCCTCGGCTCCGAGTCCTGACTCAGCCTTGAGGCACCTCGCGAGCCGCTGGGGGCTCTGTGCGAGGTGCTTTCGGGCAGAGTGGGGACGAGGTGCTGGGGGCTCTCGGCGAGGCGGCCCCTGGCCTCGAGGGCGCCGGAGAAACGAAAAACAAGAGACATGAGCCAGAGCAACACAACCGACGACAGCAATAACACAATAACACGGGAGCAGCACAACGCGCGCAAGCAAAAGCGGCCACAAAAACAGCAGCAACAGCAACCAACACAACAACGGCACTACCAACAACAGCAAGAGCAACAGCAAGCTCAGCAGCAACACCCGCAACAGATGCAATCGCAAACCACAACAGCAACAAACAAGCACTAGCAATAAGCGAGCACCCATAAGCCCAGCGACAAGCTAACAACACAACGATGGCAACAAGAAGGCAACGGCAATAATCGAATCAGGGCGCGCCAACAACCGCCAGAAGCTTACAACTTTCCGTGGCCACGTTGGCTCGAGAATTTGCGTTTCGAGCCATTGCAGATTTTCAGCGAGGCAGACAAGCTCGTCGAGCCTCTGGGGTTTGGGAACTTCGCCGCCCGCGGCCCCGCGCTTGCGCGGGAAGCTGAGAACCTCGCCCTACGAGGCAGCCGAGTCTGCTGCGAGTTCCCGCAAGGAACTCGAGGCCAAGTGGCTCGAGGCTGAGACGGCCGAGCAGGGTGCCTCCTCCTCATCTTTATGTTCCTCTTCCTCTTCTTCCTCCTTCTTCTTATGCTCCTCTTCCGTCTCCTCTTTCGGGTCGAAGTTGCTCGCGCTTCGCGTTGACTAGCAACAGTTTCAAAATTCTTCTGCCTTATCTTCCACTTCCTTCTTCCTTCCCTCCCCCCCCCCCCCCCCGCCGCCACGTGGGTCCGAGCTCGTCTATCCCCGGGTTGCATTTTAGTCTCCCGCTGGGCCACGCGCGAGATGGAAAACGATTTGAAAGAATGTGTTTCTATATACGCATTCAAACTTAAAGTCCCAAATCAATTTGTTGGGGGAAATCGATCCTTGGGCCATCCTCTTCTCCCTTCCGTCTCCCACCCTTATTATTCTCTGTGTGTTCGTACTCCTACTCCTAATCGAGCTCCTACTTGCTTCCTGCTCGTAATCCTACTAGTAGTATTAAAGTCAACCCGCGTGGTCAGGATGAGCAATCTTGCCGAGTTTAGTTGGCCACCCTTGCATGATTGCCCCTTCGGCCCATCCCTGGGCCTTCTAAGGGCCTTGCAGCTCTACCGCGCATCCTTACTACGCGAGTCGACTGTAATACTATCAGCGAGTCGCGGCCGCGCGCCGAGGGCCTGCGAGCGCCGGGGGCAAGGCCCTCGCCCAGGGCGATCTTGGCCGAGGCGCCAAGCGAGTATTCGGCAAGGGCGGCGGACCCCAGGGCGCGAAAAAGGAGTACAAGGGAACGCGCAAACCCCGAGCTGCGCCCGCGCTGCGACGAGGCCCAACGCCGCACTTCAAGCTCCAGATCCACCTCGACTGGAGCGAGCACGCGGACGAGCACAACGTCGAGAAGTCCGCCTCCCTGCCCACTCAAGCGCAGGCCGAGCTGCAGGACAAGTGCCGCTGGGGCCACGACACGGTTGCCCGATGGCACGACCTTCGGGTTTCCCCCGAGAAGAAGGTTGCCACGGCGAGGGTCGGCAAGAACGGCCTCGGGGGCCGCGGGCGCGCCCGGGTGAACCAGCTCAGGCGCGAGAGGGGCCGAGGCGCCAGACTGCCCCGCGAGGTCCCAGGTGAAGTCGCTTCCAAGCGCCCGCTCGAGGGCACCGTGCACCGCCTGGAGTGCCGGTCCAAGCGGGGGCGCGAGCACGGCCACGAGGTCAGGGAGAAGACCAGCCTAAGCAGGCTGCGCTACGAGATGGCCTTCGAGCAGGACAAGCCGCTTCACCTGCAGAAGATCGGCCACAAGAGCTACAGCGCCGAGATCCTCAAGAGGGTGACCATGCGCCTGAGTACGTTCCGGATCACCCAGACGCGCAAGAAAGACATGCAGCGGGTGGGCGAGCTCACCACCCCGAGGCTGAACGCGGGCGGGCGCAAGGGTCAGCGCCCTGCCGACCAGAGGGAGCAGACGTGCAGCAAGGGCAAGGCCAAGCTGACCTGGGCCACGGCCGGCAGGTTGTATTAGTAGTATTAGTAATATGTTTCGCAGCAGTGGTACTAATAACGAACTACTAGTACCTGCTACTAGTACTGCTGCCAGTAGCTACTCGTGCTAGTACTACTCTTATTCTTCTTCTTCTTCTTACTACTACTACTACTACTGCTACTACTACTACTACTACTAGGGGCTACTACTATTTGTGAATACTACGAAGAACTAGTACTACCACTACTACTAGTACTTACTACTACCCGAGAGTACAACTAGTTATTATTACTACGACCAGCAACTATTAATTGCTACTCTCAGTCCTACGAATCCAACCACTACTAGTAAGTACTGCTGCGAGTAGCTACTACTACTTCCACTACTACTACTACTACTACGACTAGTACTACTACTACTACTACTACTACTACTACTACTACTACTACTACTACTACTACGACTACTACTGCTACTACTACTACTACTACTACTACTACTACTACTGCTAGTAAATGTTAGTTCCAGTATTAGTATCAGTGCGACTACGACTCGTAAGTATTACTACTGGTAAGTTACATCAAAATTTAAGAGAAATGGTGCGACCGACTACTACTAGTAAACAGCACCCAGAACTCTTACTATTTTGAGTAGCTGTTACTACTCCTTGTGTTACGTCTACTAGTTCATACCAGGAACTTCTATAACTATGAATTTTAGTAGTAGTAGTAGTAGTAGTAGTCGTAGTAGTAGTAGTAGTAGTAGTAGTAGTAGTGGTAGTAGTAGTAGTAGTGGTCGCAGTCGTAGTCGTAGTCGTACTACTACCACTCCTACGAACGAGTAGCTACTACTACCACGACCGCGAGGTTCGTGCGCCTGTTGGCGAGGGGCGGCTCCGAGGCCCCCGGCCTCTTCGCCGGGGGCCCCGAGACCTTCGCCCAGCGCAGGGGCGGCGCGAGCGCGGTCGTCGTCGACGCCGCCGTCGTCGGGAGCGGTCGTCAGGCTCAAGCTCCTGGGCGAGGGGCAGGCGCGCAGGCGCCAATGCGCGCGTCCATAACCTCCGCCGCAAGCGCCGCGAGACGCAGTCCGAGAAGGACGAGGCAGCCTACGTGGCGGAGAAGGCCAAGTACCTGGCCGAGCACCTCGACCTCAAGGCGCAAGCGGGGCAGGCCTCTTCGGGCGCTGGGGACACGTGCAGGATCACCCTCATCCACATCTCCGCGGTCGAGAACTGGTTGGGCCCGGGCAGGGGGCCGAAGTCCGCCAGGAAGCGCGGCGCGCCCCTTGCCCCCTGCGCCAGGCACTGCCGAGTCAGCGACATGAACCTCGAGGAGGGCACCTGGCGGCGCGGGTCACCTGCGAGCGAGCTGCGCGATGGCGAGGCGGAGCGCTTCCGAGTAGGCGAGCCCCCCGTAGGAGCATTGATCAAGGGCTGGCGCGACGCTCTGCCCGAGTTCTCCGAGGCGGACCGCGCGAGGGTCTTCGAGGCTATCGACGCGCGGGGGCAGCCGAGCGCCTGGGCGGACGAGCCGGCGGCACGCTGGACCATCGACTTCATCGAGCAGGAGCGCGGCCAGCGCCTCGCGTTCGCAGGCTGCCTCTCGAGCCAGTGGGCCGAGGCAGCGACGCCCCGAGCGTGGCTCAATCATGTCATCCACGCGCCCATGGCCCCCGACGTCACGAGCTCAAGGCCCGGCACCCGCGAGCGCGGCCAGCTCGAGGCCAAGATCCGAGAGGCCAAGGGCGGGATGCGCTGGGCCATGGGGCAAGTCTGGATCCAGAAGGCCAAGGGCGAGCCCCAGAAGCAGTGCAAGTCCCCGACGCAATGGGGGCCCTTCGAGTGCCTCTACTGCGTCTCCGAGGCCCACGCCCGCTTCCGCGAGCAGAACAAGGGCGCGGTGCCGCTCCAAGGGTTGCGAGCCAATCGAATGCTCGCGGTCTGGCCGACGGAGCAAGGCGAGCTCAAGGTCGTCGCGGACATGGGGCCGTGGAGCTATTCCATCGAGCCCGGCCGCGGCATCGGGAACAGCCTGGCGAGGGAGCGCCTCGAGGGCATCCAGAGCTGGCCCGAGGGCGTGCCTCCAGTGCCCGAGTGGAGCGCCCTCGACGGCAACTGCTTCCACAACGACGACTTGCCGAGGGGCTGCGAGCAGGACGAGGACCCTCGCCTCCTGGAGCTCCGAGAGCTGGACCTCGAGCCCACCGACGACCCGCAGGACGTTTCAGGCAGCCCGAGGACATGATCAAGGATATCCAGCCCCCGCGCGCCCTCCAGGAAATGATCGAGTCCTCGCGGGCATATGCTCGAAAGAACAGGTGGGCGCCTAAGTTCGCGGGCCAGTTCTTGAGCAAGAGCGCGCGCAAGTGGCAGCGCGAGACGGGCGCGACTGGCGGCGAGGCCTCGCTCGAGAACCTCAGCAGAGGCGTGGCAATGGCGAAGCTCGCAGGCAGGCCGCCGAAGGCGCGCGAGAGCTTCTGGTGGAAGTTCCAGCAGCTGAAGCAATCGGAGAAGGACGCCAAGAAGAAGGACAAGTCCAAGCAGAAAAGAGGCCTCGAGGATTGCCAGGGGCCCCCCTCCAAAGGATCCCGTGCTTGCGTGGGAGAGCGGTTCGGAGTCCAGCGCAAGCGAGGTTTTTGTTGCCTGGATCGGCCAAGGACCCCTCTTGTGCTGGCAAAATGCAGGCACGAGCCTCGAGGTCTATCGAGTCAGTCTTGTGCCGAGCGCCTGTTGGCAAGTTGCGTAGCCACGAGCCTCGAGATCTCTCGAGTCAGCCTTGTGCCGGGCGCCTGCTGGCAAGTCGTGTAGCCACGCGTCTCGGGATCTCTCGATTCAGCCTTGTACCGAGCGCCCAGGATCACCATTTTCGTCACCATCTTCGTCATCGTCATCATCATCAGAACTTACCGACCCCGGGGATATCCTCTTATTTCCATTTCAGAACCCCGAACTTTATTATCCCCCGGTGATTATTGTCGCCCGTGGTCGGTTATAGTATATTTTGGGGTCGGACGCGCGCCTCCAAGGACAACGTATAATACTACTATGTCTTTGTGCGTCCCATACCACCCTGCCGATGTCAGTCGAATTTATGTTTCCCGCATTGGCTGCCGATTTCCGCCGATCCGATTCATGTCGATCGCGGGTCCGACTTCTCGGTTGGATGTTGGGTTCCCCCGCCCTGGGCCTTAACGGGTTTTGTTCGGGAGCCCGAGTGGGGGCCTTCCTCGAAGAAATACTGGGGGGCACCGTGGGCCAGGGGTACTTCGATTCGGATGCAATTCCTGGGAGGTCAAATTCTGATTTAGCCCTGGTCCGGAATCCCGCCTAATCCGGTTTCATCCCGGTTAATCCAGCTCGATCCGGTTTAATCCCGTTTAATTCCGCTTAATCCGGCTTAGTCCCGCTTGGTCCGAGGCCCACTCTGGCGCAACAGCCCCCCAATGGGGCTAATCCTCCTTATTCCTTCCGACGAAGACCTCCCAGTAGTTGCCTCCGAAAGCAAAAGTTGTATCTACATCTGGTGCGTCTTGGAGGTCTTGCCGCCCTTCCCCATAAGCCAGAGGCGCTGTGGATATTGATTTGGGCAAAAGAAAGCTGGACCCCAGAGGCTCGAGTTCTATCCCCATCCGCTGTGCATCGGCCTCGTGGCGCCCCTCCCCAGAGAGTCCAAGACGCAGAGGAGGATTTTGAAACATACAGGTATCTCGCCCGCAGGGACGGGGGCTCCCGAGCGAAAGTCTCGGGGGCTGCGGGCAGCGACGAGAGCCCCGTGACGGCATTACCGAGCTGGCCCCCGAGAGGGGGGCGCGCTCCCCTGGCGTAGCCTGCCCGTTGGGCAGCCATGGGGCTCGGCGCCCACCCCACGCGCTGGTCTCGGCAAGACGAAGCCGAGACTATCGGGTGTGATGATCAAAGCGAAAGCCTCTGAAACCTGGCGGCTCTGGAGCATATATCGGGCGCCGTGGCCTTCTCAGAGCGTTCCGAAACGCTCTGAGAGCGTTCCGGAGCGCTCCGGAGCGATTTCATCTTCGTCCCAGCCCCGCCAGACTCGTCAAACCCCAGGGGAGGGAAAAACGCGACGGGTCGTGCTGGGGGGCCGTTGTTGGGCCCAGGGCCGTCGAAGAACGAGCGGCCACGGCATGGGGTCGGGGCCGGGAACATGTCCTTAATGTTACGTCATGTGTGTCGGCCTCTTTGTTGCAAATTGCGACCCAAACGCAGTGCGAAGATGTCTTTCATTTCCTGTCGCCCAGAGCTGGCCGGAAATTTACACGGTATACGTTGTCCTGTTGTTTTTTGTTGCGAAGCCCCACGGGAGAGGGCCCAGATGCCTTACTGGATATATAGGTGCAGCTCCCATAGGAAATTGACACGGGAAACTGACAGGGTCTCGTTGTGATGCTGTCGCCCTTGCAGGGTCTATGTCGATCTAGTCGACCAGATTGGGTATTTCTTCTGCCCAGCCCGACCCGCTTCGAACCCGAGTTGTTTGGGCGATCCGCTGCGGCCCGATTTCGCGCGGCGCGGTTGTTCATCTTGGCGTGGCCGGTCCGAGTCGAGTATGGTTCCCTGCTGATGCAACCCGATTTGACGCACGTTCCGATTCGATGCGATTTCCCATTTGATGTTTGCCTGATTCTGGGAAGGGAAGGAGGAACGGTGCAAGGCGTATGAACACAATCCTGAAGACGGTCTGATTACACATGAAGTTTTACCCACCTCTGGGCACACAGTACCTTCAGCATGCCGTCGTTTGAACACGTAACACAGTGAGGCGGGGCCGAACGGTCTTACAATGTCCTTGGTTAATACGTGCCCGAACGGGCGCTTCACAGTGCTCATCATTGTCATAGTGACGCGTGGACGGGGTGATCCGCTTATTTAGTGCGTCGTAGTTTTCGATGCGACTCGAATTCCCCGCCTCTGTCCCGATGTTTACTTCGCGCTGGTGGAAAAGAGGATGTCGAGGACAAGTATGCGGAGGAAGGACGATGGGAGAGGCTGACCTGCGAGCATCCGGAGGATGAGTACGGGAGGACTGAGAGGGAGCAAGCAGTTGCTTGGGGCGGAGGGCAGGACAATTGTTCAGATAGGAGCCGCGTAGGCCCAAGCTACCAGGCTCAATAAGTAAGTCGTCCCTGCCCTGCGCTTCGTCCTCCTCGTTCCCCTTCTCCCCCTCTCTCTCCCTTGGCTCGCTTCCGCGAGCGACGGGGAGAAGAGGGGGTGGGTGCAGGAAGGAGGGGGAGAAGAGAGGGAGGATTGAACACATAAAAAACGGAGGGGTGAGGGATCATGATACCAAAAAAGATGGGGCGGAGGCGCAGGTAGCTAAAAGAGAGATGTGAACCTGGAGCCCCCCCCCCTCTTGAAACCATTCTTGGCCCCAGGTATGCTTGAGAGCCCCTATAGGGCGTGCTCACGACTTCTGCCGTTATCGGGCGCCCCGCCTGGGGGGTCCTCCTGACTGGCCCCCCCTGTCGCCACGGCGTCGACGGCGACGGAAGAAGCCGACGGCGACAGCGATGGCGACCGAGGACGGCGGCGACGGCAGCGGCGACGGTCGGCACCGGCAGCCTCCACACAGTCGGACCGAGTTATGAGATCGAGGTCGGCTCGTGGAGGGTGCCCTGATGTTCGTCGTGTTTGTTGAACGTTCTTGCGCATCCTGGGACGGGTACTCTGAGATGCTCTGTTTGCTTCGGCCGACAGAGATGTTGAGGGATGTTCTTGAGGGATGATCTTCTGGCCCAGGTCTGACTGCACTCGAGGGTCGGCAACGGGGGCATCCAGACGACGGCGCCGACGAAGACGGTGGCGACGGGCTGTGGCGACGGCAGCGGCGGCGGTCGGCGACGGCGGCGTCAGGAGGCGACGGCGCTTGCGTTCGGCGCTCCCCCCCCCACTGAGGCTTGCCCGCGGCGGGCCCGGTGGCGGGAGCCGCGAGCCGCCCGCGCCGTGGCCGCACAGTTCGCCCGCCGAGAGGCGCCGCGGCGGGGCGGCCAGCGCCGACGACGCCCACGACGCCCACGACGCCGGCGCCGACGACGCCGACGACGACGACGCCGACTTCGCCACCTGCGGCCGGCAGCCACCGCCGACGCGCCGAAGCGGAGGTCGGTGACGCCGACGACGACGACGTCGCTGACGGGACTGGCGCCGACGGCAGGCGGCGCCGACGACGCCGCCGCCGAGGACGGTGACGCCGACGACGACGACGCTGCTGCCACCGCTCACGCCGAACACGCCCGCGGCGGCGGCGACGTGAATGAGGAGGAGGCAGGAGGGAAGAAGATGAGGAGCAGCCGGAGTGGTTGGGTGGGGATGAGTTTTGCCCCATCGTGCAGCACAGCAGGCTTGAAGGCAGGCTTGAAGTCAAGGGCGTAAGCAGCTTGCCTTTGTCGCGGGATACGTCTTGGCTATGTTCTCCGAAAGCGAGGCGGCAGGAACGACGGTCGACATTGCGACGTGCGACGGGCGTGGCCTGGACCTGCCGAATTACCGTGCATCGGCATTGCCACGTGCAGGTGGGTGGGAAAGAGGAGGAAATCATGCGAGAGAAGGAGGATACAGAGCATCGTCACTGGAAACACATCAAGCCAATCAAGAGCGAGACACACTGCGCCGCGAAAGAAGTAAAACACGTGCTTCCAGCGAGGGGCATCATCGCGAAGGCCTTGCTCAACGAAGTCGAGGAGTGGGGGAAGAGGGAGGTGGGAAACAGGGGGAGATGTCCAGCGAGCGTGGCCGAAACTCGTCGGGCCACCGATTCGGGCAAGGAGGGGGAGGATGCGAATCTCCCGGCGTCACCGTCGCCGACGCCAACGCCACGAGCAGTGGCTGATGGAACATCTGCCCAAGCGCGCCCTACCCACCAAAAGACCCCCAAGCTGGACGACCCGGGAGAGCAATGGCAGCAGGGGGCAGGGGAGGGAACGACACCCAGGGACAAGGACGAACCCGGAGCTGGGGGAGGAAAGAGGGCGAGCGACAGGGAAAGACCGCCACGAGGGGGGAGGGGGGGGAGTAGGTCGAAGCCGGGGTGACAACCCGAAGGACGAGCACGAGGGAGGGCCGGCAGCGGAGCATCGCAGCACGGCGGACAAAAAAAACAACAACAACAGCAACAAAAAGAACAACAACAAAAAAATACGACAGCACCACCTCGGAAGGCAGGCGGGCGGGGGAGCAGCCGGCGGTCATGCTTCTAATGTTGGTCCCTTGAAGCACATTGTAAACATCACAGATGAAGACTCTCTGCCAAGTTGGTCGCTAGAAAGCAGGGAAGAGGGGAGGAAGGGCGGGGAGGTAGGAGCTGGGGCCCGGGCCCCGCGTCCGCGGCCCACTGTAGTCTGGCCGCTGAATGCCACGTAGCACGGGTCCCGCTCGCCTTCGCCGTCCTGCGCGCCATGCGAGCGGCGCTTCCTCTCGCCACGGTGACGGAGATGCGATGAGGCAACTCCCGCCGCACCGTGGCCAGCTCTTTGGCCTCTGTGCTCGACACCGCCGTCGCCAGCGCGCGGGCCACGGCGCCCGCACCGCACCCTTCGACATGCCTTCTTGGGCCTCGAACGCGGTAAGTCGTGCATTTGAGGATGAGGGAGAGGAAACGGGGGAGAAGGACTGAAGGGTGAGGGGGAGGAAGACGGGGCTGGGGAGGAAGTGGTGATTGATGCGGACGGAGTTCGCATACTTGAGTTGTGCGCGCTGAGAGTGGACACGCTGTACATGCGCAGGGTGCCCGGAATGGTGAGAATATCATGCCCCTGCCATATCCGCCTGAGAGGGTTGGGACGGTGAGAAGCCGATGCGCCTGGTTTGGTTCTTTAGACCTGCGAGACCTGGGGATGAATCCTGCGCGCGTGCCGCACATTCTGGACCTGGCAGATTGGGGGACTTGGAATCGAGAGAAACCGATGCATCTGCTTGCGCGCTTTCGAGATGTTGAGATCGTCCCAGGCGACCCCGTGCTCCACCGCGAGTTTGACCAACTGCGAGCTCGCGGCACGGCTCCACGCGCACGTGGAGGAAGAAACGGAGACCTGCGAAGCATTGCTGTGCACAACGGAGCGGGCCCAGGCAACGCCATTGAAAAGCAAACGTTTCGACGTGACGCGGATACGTGAGGCATTGCGGCATATTTCAAAGCGCAGGGCCGCAAAGTGGGTTGGATGCGGGCAGGCCTGCCCGGTCCCATCGCAAGGACTGCCACAAAAGCATTTTGGAACGCAATTTGCCCTCATTTCCGCGGGTACCCATCCCGCCACGCAGCCGGCAACAGCCAGGGACCCGCCCCATTGGCAAGGGCCGTTGGGCGCAGTTGTGGCGGCTTCCGTGTCCGCGCAGAGATGCTTGCGCACGCTCGGGCGGGCTTTCGCATCGTTGGCCATGCGAGGAGGCGGGGCGGTATCGGGTGGGCGCAGTAGGCATTGCACGCCCCATCGCGCAATGAGAGGTTTGCCCCGAGCAATTCGGTTGAGTCCTCATCTTCCCCCGAGGCATCGTTTCCTCCTCACGCGCCTTCCTCATCTTTATGCCACTGCCCCTACTTCACATCCGCCCTCCTCGTCCTTTAGCCTCCTCCTGCTTTATCTGCTCTCTCCTCGTCCCTGCCGTCCTCATCCTGCCACGGTCCACTTTGTGCCCAAGGCAAAAGTGACAAGAATTGGCCACTCTCCACCCTCCTCGGCCTCCTCCTCGTCCTCCCTCCTCCTCCCTCGCCCTCCTCCTCCTCGTGATGCTGTTCCTGCACCGATTCCGTGACACATGCATTTGCCTCGCTGTATGAGGCCAATGTTTTTGTATCCATTTTGTCTGTTTTGTGGGGGGCTGCGTGCGCTGGGTTGCTAGAGAGTGTGGTTACGCGGCGGGTCGAGTGTTCTTCCCCCCCCTTCTCCAACATATTGCGCTGAACGAAAAAGCCTGACAAATGCAATGAGCTAGATCGGCTCTTGTTTGAAACTCGATGTCGCGTTTTCTTGGCGTCCTGCATTCGCGTAGCGAAGCATCTACTGATGTCCAAAACCTGTTAAACAATGATGTCCCGCCCCCCCCGGAACCCCAGTGTCATTAATACGCCGGCGGACAATTATTTGCTTAAGTGTCCCCTGGAGAAATATTCGACGGACGGCGAACATACGTGTGTATTGTAAACATATGCGCGCACGCGCATTTATTGGAAAATGCATCCGGATTTCTTGCGCGCAGATGTATAGGCTGCTCCGGTCGACGAATTATGTAGTTCTCGTCCTAGTGGAACAGTGTACGTGCGTACGCTTCCCACACAGCATGGGCCATGGCGGCCGCGTGCGTTTTCCCGCACAGCGGCCGCCGTGCGCGCGGCGGCCTTGTCCTCGCGCGCTGCGCGTTGTCCCGCACAGAATGGGCCAGGTCCGCTGCTCGCGCCCCTCGCGCGCTGTGCGTTTTCCCACGCAGAATGGGCCAAGGCCGCCGCGAGCGGCGGCCCGGGCCCTTCGCGCGCGGTGTGTTTTCCCACGCAGCATAAGGAGGACGATCGCAGAGTTGGGCGGCGGTTCGGAGTTTGACTCGACTCGGACCGAGGTTGGGACGAAGGCCGTTGCCTCACGCGCGCGGCGGCCCTGGCCCCTCGCGCATTGGGTTTTCCATGCGAAATGCGCGTGGGCCGCCGCGCGCGCGGCGGCCCATGGCCCCTCGCGCATAATATTTTCTATACAAGGTGCGCGAGGGCCGCCGCGCGCGCGGCGGCCCTGTGTCCTTCGCGCATGGCGTTTTGTCCATGCTAGGTGCGCGTGGGCCATCGCTCGCGCGGCGGCCCATGACCCCTCGCACAGTATGTGTTTCCGTACGAGATGCGCGTGGGCCGCCGCACCCATACAGGATGCGCCATCGCGAATTGTGTTTTTGCATATAAGATGCGCGTGGGCCGCCGCGCGCGCGGCGGCCCATTGCCCCTCGCGCGTTGTGATTTGTCCATGCAAAGCGCGCGTGGGCCGCCGCGCGCGCGGCGGCCCATCTCCCCTCGCGCGCTGTGGTTTTCCATGCGCGACGCGCGTGGGCCGCCGCGCGCGCGGCGGCCCTGGCCCCTCTCGCCCGGTTTATATGTGTATATATATATATATATGTGTAAATATTTGTGTATACATGATATATGTATATATGTACATGTATGTGTACATATAGATACATATATATATATGTGTGCATGTCTACCTATACATGTATATGTAGTGTATCTATATAGGTATCTATGTATGTACACACACATATATATACATATATATATATATACACTTGCCGCCGGAAGGGGATCGGGGCCGCCAGGCCGGTCCCTGCGTCCCCCATGGCCGATCCAGGGCTCCGGGAGCGCTCCTGTCCGGGCCAAGAAGCGGCCCAGACGTGCCCAGGGAGGCGCAAGTGGCCCCCAAACTGGTTCTTCACGGCCCCGGGGCGCTCAAAGATTTCGCCCCTGGGCGCTCAGGATGGCTCCCGCTGAGCCCAGGAAGCCGCTGCAACGTTCCAAGTCGCTGTCCAAGAGCCCCAAGCGGCCAAACTCATTGATTTTGCATCGGAGAGCGTGCATTTGTAGCATCTACGTCTTTTCGGTCTGCACGGCGTCCACGACGGTACAAGAGGCCCCAAAGACGGCCCCAAGACGGCCCAAGGGGCTCCCAACACGGCCCAAGAGGAGCCCAAGACAGCCCCAGAGGCGGCCAGCGCTCGATAGGCGGCCAAGACGTGTCCACGGAACTCCAAGAGGCTCCCGAATCGGTCCAAAACGGCACCAGGGCTCTGCAAGATCGCCCGTGGACACCCAAGATGGCTCCCACAGAGCCCAAGAGGCCGATACGACGCCCCAGGAGGTTTGCCAAGGGAGCCCAAAGCGCCCCAAATCACAGCCCGAGGGGCGGCCAAGGCGTGGCCAGAGGGCCCCATGAGGGTCCCAAAACGTTCCATGGCGGCCCCGGAACGCTCAAAGCTAGCCTTCGGGCGCCCAAGACGGTTCTCACAGTGCCCAAGAGACCTCCTCCCCCCCCGCGGCTCCCAGTGCATCTTGGAACCTTTCGGGCCCCCTCTCCCTAAAACCCCTTCAGCCCCACTTCCTCCCTTCCCCCCCCCGCTTTCTCACACCCCATCCTTCCCCTTCCTCCCACGGCCATTCCCCCCCCCATGTCCTCATCCTACCCCCCGCTGTTCCTTTCCTCCCCTTTTTTCCGCTCCCCCCGTTGCAGCGTCATTCTGGGAGCTTCAGGCTTGTGATTCGCAGAGCCCTGACGAGATCATCTGCCAACCGCTCCTGGCTGCGAAGAGCTGCTGACAATCTGTATTTGTCCTCTCCCCCCCCACGTCGCCCAACTGCTCTAAAGCAACAGTTGCCCCCCCTTCAAGCGTTCGGGTTCCGCCCCCTCGTCAGTCGTTTGCCCCAGTTGTTCCTCACCACTTTTTCCCCTGTCGTTCGTTCGTCCCCCCGCCCTTCTCCTCACCTGGCCCACGCCGCGCTTCCGGCAGGCAGTGCAGATACAGCCCCCTCGAGGAGGAGGACGTGGCGGACCTAGCGGCGGCGGCGGTTTTGGCGACGACCGCGACCACGGCGACGAAAACCACCGCGACCACGAGGAGAAGGTATGCGAGGATGTAGAGGAAGAGGAGGAGGAGGAGGAGGAGGAGGAGGAGGAGGAGGAGGAGGATTAATAGAAGGTGGAGGAGGGCTGTGTCAACCGGGCACCAGAGCCCGCATGTGAAAGGCCGAATTGAATAGAACGCGGACGCGGACGAGAAAGACGGCGACGAGGAGGACGGCTTACGACGTGTGCGACCACGACTACGACCTCGAGGACGACGACGACGGCAGCGACGGCGGCGGCGAGGGCCCTTAGCGTCGCGGCGCCCGCGGCGGGCCTGCTTTGCATGTTGTCGTTGTGGCTCCTGTGTCAACCGGGCACCAGAGCCCGCATGTGAAAGGCCGAATTGAATAGAACGTTACGACGACCACGACTACGACCTCGAGGACGACGACGACGGCAGCGACGGCGGCGGCGAGGGCCCTTAGCGTCGCGGCGCCCGCGGCGGGCCTGCTTTGCATGTTGTCGTTGTGGCTCCTCCTTCTTGAAGGTATGGCGGGGAGATGGGAGGGGATATCATCGAGGGTCGAGGATCGGAGGCGTGGATGCATCCACGACCTGAGCATCGTTTCACCGATCCTTGTCCCCACGGGCGTGGCATGGACCCACCTGACCGGTTTACCCCTCTGGACGGGAATAGCGGTTGTTCCCTTTGAGGTTCGAGGGACATATCCCAATGGGGGTGGTGGGATGACGGGGGTCGGGATGGGAATGGGGATAGGGATCGGGTAAACGATATTGTTGATCCCCCGCCTTGGGGATCGATCTTCGGTGACCTCGATAGGCGGTGGATGTGGACATTTGGGGCCCCTCGGGCCCAAACATTACTCATATCCGCCGCCCCCTGGAGTTCCAGGACGTCGGTACCCCTGGCGGTGGATGTAGATACATCCCCGCCTCGCAGAGGACGGCAGCGAGATATGTTTCAAGTTGTTCCTGTAATCTGTTTTTCGCGTCTGGGGCGTGCCTGTCGCCTCGAGATTTTGTCGGGGCGCACCCTTGGACAGGTCTGGGGTTTGGATTGTTGAGGGGGGTTCCGGGATCGATGGCTGAGATTGTGAATTGTTGTTTTTGTTCGGCTCTCCAGAAGGTTTTGACGGCATGCGGGATGTTCAGGATCGAGGGGGGTATTGCGCGAAATATTTGCCTTTGATTTTTGGGCCAATTCTTCAATTGTTGGCTTTTCGAGTATCCCGTGCGCAGCTACCAGCCGATCCAGACAAGATGCCCAGGCGAGATGCATTGATCAGGGAGGTGTAGGAGTACAAGGGGGGGCAGGCGTCAGACCGAAGCTGTGGATCAGCCTCAGCAGACCCAGGAGCCTACCATACATGCCTTCGCGGATCTTTCGGTATAGGAGCCTTTGGGCAGGTTGTTTGAAGCCATGTTGGATGCCTTTCGGGTCCTCTTGAGAGCCTTGGGGGGTCCTCGTGGGACCATGTTTACGGACATCGAGCAAGAAGAGGCGGGCACTCTTGGGATTCTCTTGGTCTACTCTGTAAGAACGGTTTTTTGAAGGCAGATTTGCCTTCAAAAAACCGTTCTTACAGATTAGACCAGTCTTTCCTCCTTGCAGGTAGAGTGCCCGCCCACCTGACGCCCGCAGAATCGGCTCTTGGGATTCTCTTGGCGCCATCTTGGAGCGCCGTCGGGCCCCTCGTGGGGCTTTATTGTGCCATCTTGGAGGCGTCTTGAGGCCGCGGAGGACCATCGAACACGAACGGGCGAGAATGCAACACATATCAGTTGTGTGCTCAAGTTATGCGAAGGATCTTGATGCTTCGGTGGCATGCTTGGGATGCTCCCTGTTCACTTGGGGCCGTCTTAGGGCCTCTTGGATGCAACTTGGAGGACACCTTGAGACATCCTTCACCATTTTTCGCCATCTTAGAGGCCACCTGGAGCTATCTGGAGCCATCTTGAAGCCTCGCTGGACCACACGCATCCCAAAGGATGCCCCCGATATGCCAACCACGCATCCCAACCATCTTGTATGAACTGGATGTTCGCTTTGAATCAGTAGCGCCGCGCCTCACCTCCTCTCCTCCTGTCCTACCTCCCGCATGTGCCTTCCACGTGTCCATGTCAGGACACACCTCACACGTTCCGTGGCAAATCGAAGGCAGCAGTGGCTGCGTTCGCACAACATCCCCCCACCCATGTCGGCACATCACCCACGCTAGTGGCTGTACAGCGAGCTCCACTGCAGGTCAGCGGCTGCGTTCGCATAACGTTCCTCGTCCAATTCGGCAGACCCTTCACACGCTTCGTGGCCCCATATGGAGCTCCACCGAATGCGCAGCGTGCGCATAGCGTCCCCCCGCCCATGTCGGCACACCCCTCACACGTTGCCTGCCCCACTGGGAGCTCCACCGAAGGTACTTCTGGCACCCTTCGCATACCGTCCCCTGCCCATGTCGTCACATCCCTCACACGTTTCGTGGCCCCATAAGGAGCTCAACCGGAGAGAGCAGTGGCTGCGTTCGCACATCATTCTCCCCCGGCTGACCCCTCACACGATTCGTGGCTCCACGGGGAGCTTCGCCGAAGGCCTCAGTGGTTGCGTTCAAATAGCGTCCCCTATTTTCGGCACACCCCTCACACGTTTCGTGGCTCCCATCCGCGTTACCCGGGCTCAGTGTCTCTCGTTGCGGGTGTTTTGAGGCGAGGAGCATCAATTGTTTTATTCGCAGTTGCATACGGTTGAGTCGTTCTTCAGGCTAATGTAATTTCATGCCCGTGAGAATAAACATTAGGGGATAATGAAGTTCGGGGTTCAGGGAGAGATAATAAAAGTAGCCCAGCAGACCTCAGCATAATCTCGAAGTAAGAGATGATCAAGAGGAGACCAAGCCGAGCACGTTTTGAGACATCCTTGGCGTTTAGTTTTCATAGAAATATCATCAACAATGGCTTATCTCGCTGGAGACATCCTCGACAAATCCCTTGTTTCGCTTGAGACATCCGCAAACTATTGCTTATTTCGCTTGAGACACAGTCAAACTATTGCTTAGTTCGCTTGAGACATCCTCGAACTAATTGTGTTTTTCGCTTGTAACGTCCTCAAATTATAAAAGAAGAAATATAAAAGAAGAAGAAGAGGAATAACTAAGAAAGAAGAAGAAGAGGAGAATAAGAAGAAGACGAAGAAAGGAAAAATCCAAAGTTCCAAATATATCAATTTTAATGTACAAACGCTTTATGAACATTGTTTTTTTAAGTGCTCGTGTAGGGTAGCTCATGTGCTTCATTTTCCATGGATAATCAACCCCAGGGATAAAAAAGTTCAGGCGAGCGTGAGGACAGATAGAAATATAAAAGAAGAAGAGGAACTTAGAATAATAATAAGAAGAGAAGCAGAAGAGAAGAATAATAAGAGAAGAAGAACGGAACAATGGAAAGTTCCAAATCTATCAATTTTACTTTACAAATGCTTTATGAAAATTGAGTTTTGTTTAAAGTGCTCATGTAGGGTAGCTCATGTGCTCCCCTTTCCATGGATAATCAACCCCAGAGATAAAAAAAAAGTTCAGGCGCGCGCGGGGATACATACAGATATAAAAAGGAAGATAATAAAACATATAAATTAAAAGAACAAGCTTGCTGGTTTAGCTTGAAACATCCTTGAGACATCCTTGAAACATTGCTCGTTTCGTTTGAGTCTGCCTCCCAAAATTATTGGTTTCGCTTGACACATCATGAAAAAGTGTGATCGCTTCGCTTGATGTTGCTATATCAACATCGCTTGATGTTGCTATCTCACCATAGCGTTTCGAGGTGATAATGAAGTTCGGCCTCAGCGCTCGCCGCCCAATTTGAATTTTGTATAGGGCGACGATAATCAACTCTAAACACTGAAGGGGGGGGTCCCTTTATTATCATCGGCATGCGGTTAAACATGTGTTTCAATGATATGGGCTTCGAGCGAAGGGGGGTCGTTGTTCAGCCCCGCCCTTGTGGAGACCGAAGAGCTGGCCTCATTGGGGCTCTCTCAGGAGGCTTTTGGTGCCATCTTGAGGCCTCAGGAAGCGGAGAGGCAATCATGCACAAAACATTAGGTTTCCTTACGGCTTGGAAGTATTAAAGCCGCTGTTGAGCATTTTCGGGAGGCTCGGCGGCTACTTGAAACCGTCCTGGGGCGGTCTTGGGATCTCTTGAATGCACATGGAATTTGTCTTGAGCCATCCATCTTGGATTTGTTTGGACCTGATTCGAACAATCTCGGGCAAACACGACCCTCTGACACCTCGCAAAACCCTCCGTCAGATCCACGGGTAGGATAGGGGGAGGGGTAAACCATTCCAAGCGGGGAGCGGTTTTTCTTCCCCTTCTTCCTTTGCGGAGAGTCCCCGCGGGAAGAGGGGGCTTGAAAGAGAAAGCCCGATTGACCACCTCCGCCTAGAGGGCTGGGGGAAGTTTCGTGTCCAGGGGCTGTTTCGTCCCCACGGCTGGACCCGCCTCGAAATGCTGGATCAGAACGCGCCCTCTGCATAGGTCGACTTTCGAAGGGAGCACCGAGGAGCGATGGCCGAGCACCGCCCTCACCCCCTCCTGGGCCCCCGCAGAACCCCTCTGGACTCTGCCCGAATTCTCCCCTCTTCGCCTCTCCCGCGCGGAGGCGGGGGGGGGGCTGTCGCCCGCCCTCCCTCTTCGCTCTTCCCCCTGTGGGAGTGAGGGGAGGCCCACCATAAGTCTGCAGAAGGACAGCACACGCCGTTCTTCCACGCCTGGACGTACCGGTGGCGGAATTAGTTGCCAGGTGCCGAGGAAGGATGAGGAGGAGGAGGAGGAGGAGGAGGAGGAGGACCAATGGAAACCTAAGACTAATCAGCGATGCTGGGACAAACCCCCTCGACCGAGGTGGTGAGCCTCGCGGGGCCCCTCTGACCGCGCCCGGAGCCGCCCTCGCCGCGCCGCTGCGAGGTTCCAGAGGGATTGGGGGCAGGAGAAGCGGCACCCCCGGCAGGGCGACCCCGCCCACCTGGCGCCGCCACTTCTCGCGCGACACCTCCTCCTCCTCCTCCTCCTCCTCCTCCTCCTCCTCCTCCTCCTCCTCCTCCTCCTCCTCCTCCTCCTCCTCCGCCTCCTCCTCCCTCCCCTCCTCCCCCTCCTCCTCCCCTCCTCATCCTCCTTATCCTCCTTCTCCTCCCCTCCTCCTCTTCCTCCTCTTCCTTCTCCTCCTCCTTCTCCTCCCCTCCTCCTCCTCCTCCTCCCTCCTCCTCCTCCTCCTCCTTTCCTCCTGATCCTCCCCCTCCTCTCCCCCTCCTCCGCCTCCTCCTTCTCCTCCCTTTCCTCCTCCTCCTCCTCCCCCTCCTCCTCCAGCCTGGGGCCTTCGTCGCCGCGCGCGAGGTGCGTCATGCTCAGGGCGTGCCTCCGCAGCCGCGCGCCGCAGCCAATACGCTGAAACAAGGGCCGCGTTGGGCTCAGGAGCGGCTCCGCTTTTCGGACCAGAATCTCGGGCCGATCGAAAGGGGGGGATACGGAAAGGGGGGGGTACGAAATTTGCTGCATGCAGCTGATTTCGGTTCTTCGATTCATAGCCGCCTCTGGCGCTGGGAGGCGCAGGGAAAATCAGCTACGTGAGCTGATTCTCAAACCCCCCGTTTGCTATACCCCCCTTTCGCCCGGCCCGAGAATCGCCATGGGGGAAACGGGTCCTGAGGTTTGTCGCCGTCTTCGGGCTCGCGCACTGGGTATGGATAGATATCGAGCTCCCAGGGGCCAGATCTTGATCCACGTCCAGTCCGCCTGGGGTTTCTGGGGAGTGGAGCCGAGAACTCCAAGCTGCAGTAGATGTGTGGACAGAAGTCTTAAGTCGGGCCTGTCCCTCTACAGGGGGGAAGTAGTCAAAATAGTCAAAGAATAGTCAGGGGACGTTTGTTTTAGTATTTTGGAGCATTTGTCGTGCATTTTCTGACTATTTCTATTTTTCTCCCGAAAATCCCCCCGTAGGGGGACAGGCCCGACCTAGCACAAGTCCTGCCCGCACGGGAAGCCCTCGCGGGGACGCCCCGCGGGGCCTTCGGAGGGCAGCGCAGCAGTTCGGGTGACCACTCCAGCAGGGCTCCTTGCGACTCCTGCGATGCGGTTCGGTTCGGCTCCGATGGCTTCCGATTCCGATTCGACTCTCTTTCGGAGTCCGATGTGGATCCCGATGTCTCAATGGAGGCCTTAATTGATTAGTAGCCTGCCGATTCCTGCCCATTCGGCTTCTCCGGACTCGGCTGCAGATTTCCGCCGATCCGATTCATTGAGATCGCCGATCCGATGTTCCGATGCGATTATGGGCTCCTCCTGCTCCTGAGGTTCTCAGGCGGCGAAGTTGTGCTGGTCCGAGAAGACTCCCTGGAATGAGTTCCAGCAGCCGCGCCTCGTCGAGAGCCTGTCAGGGCACGCGCGCACACACACGCGCGCGCACACTGTTTGCCGAGCGGCGAGGTTAAGCTGGCCACGCGCACACGCATACACTCACACTCACACGCACACGCACACACTCACACGCACACGCACGCGCACACGAACGCGCACACGCACGCGCACACGCACACATTCACATACACACACACACACACGCGCACACACACACACATATCCACACACGTAGTCACACACATGTGCACATACACACACACACACACGCACACGCACACGCACACACACACATATACATACATACACACGCACACTCACATACGCACACACACACACACACACTTGTCGAAGTGAAGTGCCTTCAAGGGGATTCGAGACACCAGGCCAGAATAGGGAATCGGTTCTGCCGTTCCACGAAGTAGGAGTATCAGCTACGCGCAAGAGTGACCCTTCATTGGAGTGGCTTTTGGTACGGAACCGCAGGGGTCCCCCTTTCGATGCATGCGATGCGACGGAGGCTGCTTGCGCGATTGGGCGTGTAGCCGAGAGTAGGATCGAAGAAAACATGCAAGAGGATTAGGGATCGAGGTTCGCGGACGTCCTGCGCCTTTCTGGGCGTCCAGACGCCAAGAGAGGTGTGTTTTGTGTCTCCTTGGTAGTCTCGGGGGGCTTCCGGATGTGCTGCTGTGTACCCCCAAGAGGTTGGAGGAAAGGGATCACCACCGCCATTGCCTGGACGGGTGTTAGAGGGAGTGTCGGTTTGCGGCGAGGGTCGGTTTTCGGACGCCCCCCCGGGGCACCCTGCTCACCCGCGTCCTGCGAGTCGCCAGTGTGGTGGTGGCGGTGAGTCTATCCCCTCTGGAGACCGAGGAGGGAGCTGGAAGAGGAGCGAGAGGCACCCAGCATGCTGGCAGATAGGGGGACTGCTCACCGGGAAACGCTGCCCAGCGTCCAGGGTTTGAAGTATACACGTGTCACCCCAGCAGCGTTGGCCAGGCAAGGTACTGACCACCGCTCTACATCTGTTTTGCTTCCGGCAGAGGGGAACCATGATCGAGTTCCCAGATCCTCGTCTCGTTGACACGTGGGTCGTCCCTTCCCCTTCTCCCTCCGTCCTCCCCCGCCCTCGCTCCTCCCCCATCCGTCCCCCGCCCTCGCTCCTTCCTCTCCTCTCGCTCTCCCTCCTCCCTCGCCCACTCCCCCCGGCTTCTTGCTCCGTACCCCCATACTTCTCTTCCCCCCTGTGGAGGTTGGGGTCAGGCGCTCGCTCGTGGTTCCCCAGAGAAGCGGCGCCACGCTAATGCGAAGAGCGCGCCTGCTAGCTGAGATTGGGTGTGATGGTTTGCAGGACCACGGTCAGCCATTTACTCAAGAGGCTTACGCCATTGCGCTGGCCCCCACCTGAGATGTGCGACTTCCGATGTCGTACGTGCTGTTAGCCGCTTCCGTTCGTTATGCCTGCGTCTAGTTGCTGCAGACTTGCCCCCTTCTTCCTCCGCGTCCGTTGCGGGACCCTCATGGGGCCTCCAAGAGGCGTCGGGGGCGGCCTCTCGGAAGCCGATTCGGGGCTCCTGGGGGCCTTTTTCAGGGCTCCTGCCTGCGTGGTGCCCGTACCCTGGGCTACCACGGGCGAGCGCCTGACCCCAGCTCTCTCGGGGGAGAGGAGAGAGATGGGGCCACGGAGCAGGAAGCTGGGTTGGGGGAGGGAGGGAGGGAGGGGGGGAGGGGGCGAGGGAGGAGGGGGAGCGAGAGGAGAGGAGCGAGCGAGGGCGGGGGGTGGACGGGGGAGCGAGGGCGGCGGGAGGGAGGGAGAGGGGGAAGGGACGGCCCACGTGCCAGCAGGAAGGTGGTCTGGGGACTGCTCAGGGGCCTCCTGGGGGGTTGCTGGGGGACCTTGGTGGTCAGCGTGTGGGGGAGGGCTCCCGGGGCCCCACCGAGTTCCCCACGTGGGTCTCTCTTGGGCTCCTCGTGGGCCTTCTTGATGGTTTTTGTTGTCGCCCGTCTTGGAGACGTCCTGGGCAGTCTTGGGGGCCCCCGTGGGGTGTCTCTGGGCTCTCCTAGGGGGCCTCCTGGGCCTCTTCGGGGTTGCAGAAGCCCGAAAAAGCGATAACGCGAATATCGCTTGACTTCGTTGGGGTGAATCAATTGTGCCCCTTGAGGTCTGATTCGGGGTCCCCTTGGGGCCCTCTGGTAGTAGCGTCTGGGGGAGCCGTCTGAGGGCCTTCTTGGGTGTTGTTGATGCCTCTCCGCCTTCTTGGAGCCATCCTTGACCCATGTCAGAAGGCATCTTGGGCATCTCGGAGGCTACGGATGGGATGGTGGATCCGGCACCTCCGAGGGCTCAAGAGGTTCGTTGGTGAGCTCGTGCACCACCCACCCTTGAACGGGAATTTGGAGCCTACGGGAGGCGGAGCAGGAGAGGGAGACCACCAACCATCTCACCCGCACGCCGTTTCACCTCACGCAAGCGGGGTTCGGCAGATCTCCTCCGCAGCTGCTGCGACTTCCCCGCGGTTCCTGTATGAGTTCCCCCTCCTTCTCCATCTTCCTCCTCCATCCTCACCTCTTCTTCCCTGAAGCCAGAGAGCAAACACAGCGTCACCGTCACATCGACAAGGCGATGTTGCTACTGAGCAAAGATGAGGTTCGCGCAGAACGGGTGGGTGGGTAACACGCGGAGCTTGCAAAGACGACTCTCTTGTATGGTCGGACCGAGGTATAACATCGAGGTCGGTTCGGGGAGGGTACCCCGATGTTCTTCGTGACTGTTGGATGTTCTTGCGCACGCCGGGGAAGGATCCCCTTGGATGTCCTGTGTTTTTTTTTGCAAGCGGAGGGACTCATGTTCTCTAAGAGTCCTCTTCTGTGCTAGGCCCGACCGTACAGGATCTGGCTTGAATAAGGAACACTTACTTTTCAAAAGGGACTCGGTCGTTCTTTTGATTTGAATTCGTTCCGCTACCTTTTTGGCGGCGAGCCCCCCTGGTGTTATTTCGGACTTCCTACAACTACTTGGAAGAAATGGGGCTCCGTTCCTTGTTTATCGTTCTTTAGGTCAGGCCGAATACTGTAGTCGGCACCCTCCATTCTCCTCCCAGGCAGTGCCCCCTCCCTGCCCCCCCCCCCCGCCCCTCCTCCGCAGCGGCCGCCGGTGCAGCGCCCTTGGCGCCCGCTGGCGCGCTCCTGCGCCTCCTCTCCCTTCCCTCTCCGGGCCTGCCCCTCCAGAAGCAGGCCGGCGCAGCATCGGCAGCCGCCCTCCCCCCCCCTCCCCAATCTTCATTCGAGAGTAGTGTGTAAATGGCCATCTAAAAACTTGTGACTCATGATCACGTGAAAGCTTTGAATTCTAATCCAGCCCCTTCCCTTTCCCCACAACGCCTCCTCCCTGCCGTATCCCCGACATCCCCCATTTGCCCGCCCTCCGCATCATTCGCCCTCCTTCCGTCAGAAGAGAACGCCGAGGGGAGTCATTCGAGGGCTCCCGAGACCGTATTCTTCTCCTCGCTTTGCTGCTGCTCGTCCTCATTCTGTTCTCAAGCCGCTGGGGCCCAAAACATTTTGGCAGGTGCCCGAGCCTCGACCCTGCCACGAGGGGGGCTTGAGGGGCAGGTCGTCGCCCCCCCTCCACAGATTCGGGAGGGAAAAAACACACAGACATAATTAATCGTCGATTCCTCAGAAAATATTTTTTAAAAATTTGGAAAGTGTGTGTGGAGGGGGGAAGACGGAAATCCAGAAAATATGTGGAACTACTGGGAATCTTGTTATTTGTGTTGACTAAGGGCTTCGAAATCCACTGGAATAATATTGGGAAATACTGTGAAAAGGGCTGTGTTATCCTGGGAAAATATTAGAAAATATTGAGACATCCGGAATATCCGTAAGGGCTTCGACCCCTGCCGCCGGCCCCCTCTCTCGGAGAATGGGCCATGGAAGAGCGAAGTCATGAGGCTTTGGCTTCGCCGTGAAGCAGTGTCGGGACCTGTTTGTTCTTCGACCCTGACCCCACGGATCTGCGTGAGGGGTGCCGCCGAATTCAGAAATGTAGCAAATCCCATGTGTTTTTGGGCCCTGACCCTGCCGACCTGCTTGAGGGGTGCCGCCGGATTTCAGAACTGTAGCAAATCCCTTGTGTGTTTGGACCCTGACCCTGCCGATCTGCGTGAGGGGTGCCACCATATTTCAGAAATGTGGCACATCCCCTGTGTTTTCGGACCCTGACCTCGCCGATCTGCGTGAGGGGTGCCACCGAATTTCAGAAAAGTAGCAAGTCCCATGTGTTTTTGGACCCTGACCCCGCCGATGTGCGTGAAGGGTGCTATCGAATTTCAAAAATTGTGCAAACTTGTGTTTTTGAACCCTGACCCCGCCGATTTGCGTTAGGGGTGCCACCGGATTTCAGACATGTAGCAAATCCCTTGTGTTTTTGGACCCTGACCCCGCCGATCTGCGTGAGGGGTGCGACATGATTTCAGAAAGGTCACAAATCCCATGTGTTTTTGGACCCTGACCCCGCCGATCTGCTTGAGGGTGTCACCTATTTTTAGAAATGTAGCAAACCATGTGTTTTTGAACTCTGCCGATCTGCATGAGGGGTGCCACCGAATTTCAGAAATGTATAAAATCCATGTGTTTTTGGACCCTGACCCCGCCGATCTGCGTGAGGGGTGCGACATGATTTCAGAAAAGGTCACAAATCCCACGTGTTTTTGGACCCTGACCCCGCCGATCTGCTTGAGGGCGTCACCACCGATTTTTAGAAATGTAGCAAACCGTGTGTTTTTGAATTCTGCCGATCTGCATGAGGGGTGCCACCGAATTTCAGTAATGTGGCAAATCCCATGTGTTTTTGGACCCTGACCCCCCCGATGTGCGTGAGGGGCTGGTGTTCCCCAGCCCCAGCAATTCAGACAATACGATTTGGGCATGGTAGACATGTCCGTTTTGGGCCTCCCCCCCCATCGCGCTGTCCATCAACAAGGAACAACAAGCAGCAACATGTCAACAAGGATTAGTAGGCAGCAAGAAGCAGAACTGTAACAGCGGAAACTGGAAGCTGCAACTGGTACAGGAAATTGTGAACCTCCGGCCTACAGCCTGGTGGCCTCACAAGGGGGCTGGCGGATTTGTGTATCCCAGGGCCCCATTCACAGATAGTCTTCTTCTTTCTTCACGTTTGCAGTGATGAAGTGGATCGATCTGGCAAAGATCCGATCGAAATGCCAGGGTTGCGGACGTGACGAGAACAATCATACCCTGCCACAGCATGAATTCGTGCGTGCGTTGCGGGCGCCAGGTGAAACAGTACAGGCCGCAGAACAAGAAAGGCCAGGACCAGGGCCGGAGTCTGCAACTTAGTGTGCTGAGCAACCCGTCGAAGGGCGGGACTGGCGTTGGGCATCTCGCATTGGGCAAAGATGCGGTCATTCTACACGAGAGATCGATCGCCGTCGCGAAGGATCCCCTCCTCCAGGAGATTTTGAACCACGAGCTGCAGAAGACCAACGCGGCCTTGAAAAGTACAGTCGTCACGGTAGCGGACCAGATCAAACATGCATCGGGCGTTTGGAAAGACGCATCATTCCGTCATGACCATGCGGTGCAGGTTGTTATCCAAGGGGAGGAAAGTTTAGAACGGGCTATTGCCAAGGAGAAGGAGACCGCTCTCATTCTTGCCCGCGTTGAGGACGCGAAGAAGGTGGCATCGGCGACTTTGGCTACGCAGTCCGGCGTAGCCCAGGAGACCCCAGCCCCCTCTCCGGCTTCAGCGGCCAGCGGAGAGGGTCTTCAATCTGGACGTCGACGAGGACTTTTTCAAGAAGCGGGACACGCTCGAGCTCGAGGGCAACGAGTCGGATAATCTTAGTGTGACGAAGGGCCTCGTGGATGGTAAGCACGAGGATCCTGCGCACAGCACAGCCCAAGAGGACCTTCACCGAGCGCATGAACAAGAAGCGCAAGGGCGTTGACGGCGGCATCGCAGTTCCAGAGGCCTCAGCGGCCATGGAGGCGGCGGCGGCGGCGGCCAAGCCCGAGGGAGCCCAAGGCTCTCAGGGGCCAGGCCAGCCGTGCGGCGCTGCTGCAGGAGCGCCTCAGTCGCATGGCATGAATCAGAAAAGGATCGAGGAGGCCGCCGACCGCATCTCCGAGGCGGATTTGGCGGCCGCGACGGCGGCTCGGGAGACGGCCGAGGCCCGGGAGGGCGCGGGCGGCGGCTCGAACTCGGGCGGGGGGTCGCCCAAGTCGCCCAGCGGAGGGCAGCCCAGCCCCGCAGCCTTGCCGAGCCCGTCGAATGGCCCAGCTGCAAGAGCCTCGGCTGCAGGAGCCGATCCAGAGTCGGCAGGTGGAGGAGAATGACAGCGCCATGTTTCTCGCTCGCGTCATTGTTGCGGGCGCGAAGGCCTGGGGCACACTGTCCCATCATCCAGTTGTCCAGCGCATTCCTCTCGCTGAGATGCGCGCGGGCCTCGGCGAGAGACCCGAGAGGAAGGAGAAGGCGCGCGAAGTTGTTTTTCGACTTCTGCGACCCTGCTCGACCCCCAGGGCAGGCAGTCCAACCCGGCTCCGAGCGCCGCTCCAGCGAAGCGGGCGACTGGATGCTAGCGTAGGGGCATCGGAGCATTTTATCGCTGGCGGGCCCAAGGTCTCCGCTCTTCGCGACGGGCCACGCGCTGCTGGGCGGTTTCCAAGTCGCTTTCGCGGACACGAATGGTTACTCTTTCGTCGCCGTGTGTTTCTACGGCTTCTCTGGGGAGGGCTGGTCGGCGCCTAACATGCAGCGGTCCTGCGTCGTTGATGGGGTCTTCTGATGCCTCGGATTGCCCGGGGAGACCTGGGGCGCGAACCCGAGCGGCCTAGTCGAGCAAGGTTCTGTGGAGAAGATCAGCGGAACAGTTCGTTCATCCGCTTACGCGCGCGCCGCTCGCGCTGCCGGCAGCGAGATAACTGGCGCGTTGCGTGATTTCGCGATCTGCAGTTTCAGTTCTGCGCCGTGCGTGGTTGATGTCGCCGACGTCATCGATGCGCCGAGGAGAACGCATCGCGGGCTCCTGTTGAGGTTGCGCGGGCAGTGCTTCCAATTGGCCACTAAGGCTTTGGCTCCCCGCCAAGTCTCCCCAGGCCCCGCGGCCCCCCCCCTCTTTCCCCCGACTCTGAATCTTCTGCGGCCCGGAGGCAGCGCGCTGCTCGGGTTTCAAAAAGGCTCGCGGCAAAGTTTTAGCAGAGCGCGCGCAACTTTCTGGAGATGCGGTCGGCGAGGAGGCCCCAGAACCCAGGCGGTGGGACAGGCTCGCAGGATTTAGGCGAGGGGCCGCCCCCCGGCCCGCCAAGGCCCTCGCGCTGGGATCCTGGCCCAGGGCCCTTACGCCCATTTGAAAACCTTGGCCGCGTTGGTTATCCCGACGAGGAGGAGGGCCCCTTGGCCGAGGAACGCGTCTTCGGGGCGCGTGGCAAAGCCGCCGAGCTTTCTTTGATCTCTGGAAGTCTGGGCCCTGGAGCGTCGCCTACAAGTCTAAGCCTTCCCGGTTCCGAGCCCCGCCCTCCCTTCCGAGTCTGCAGCGGCCCCGTCGCCTCAGCAGGCGCGCGTTGCTGGGTGCAGGTCAGGGCCCCCAGGCCCCTCGGCAAACCGCCAGCAATGCAGGCGCTGCTGATGCCCAGCTTCCAACGCTTTTCATTTTGTATTCGTTTTGGGCCAGGCGTCGTTCTGATGCCGGCTCCGTCTCCGCCCCCCGCACCTGGCCCGTGGCCGGGGGGTCGCTCGCCGACCGCGCGCGGGGCCGAGTGCGTCGACGCCCTCGGCGGAAAGCGCACTGCTTGGGCATGGGCCGCGGAAAGAACCATCGAGAGTCACCGCGGGCAGGGCGCGGGCGAGGGGCCGCGTCGCGCGGGCGGGCCCCGTCTCATCGTCGAGGGGGCACGCGCGCCTGTTTAGCGCAGCGCCGCCGATGGACCGCGCAACTGCTCGCCGGGGCAGAGCGCTCACTATTCTCGAGGGGGCGCCCTATCGCAAGGGGCGCCAGAATGGGGCCGAGCAGCGCCGGGCTTCCATTGCATCGCGCAGTCGTCTTGTCTCAGATTGTTTTTGCTCCACGGTCCATCTCTCTTGCGCGGAGAAGTGGGCCCGGCAGTCTTGCTTTGATCTTTGGGTCAGCCAATCGAGACTTCGATCTTTCAACTCAAGGAGATCATCGACGCATCAACGCGCGCTACCAGGCGAGCCAGAGGTGAGACATTCCTTTCTTCACTACAGGAGCTTCGCGTTTGGATGGCCGCAGAGTCGTTGATTCCAGTGCTGCACATGTCTAGTAAGTCCAATGCCCCCCCCCCCAGTGGAGGAGTGAGTACTCAAAGGAGAAGTGCTACATCACTCCAAGTCCACACATTGGCGTAGTCTCTGGGTTCGTCGCTCAGATCCCGCTGGCATGAGGTTGTCTCAAGTTGTGGATGACGTACGTTCTGCAACTGATATGCGCAGCATTCGAGCCATGTCCGGCGCTGCGATCCAGGGCGCGGCCCGCGCGATGACACCCCGCGCGGGGCAAGGCGTAGACCGCTCGCCCCCCTTGGATATCGAACGGGCGCCCCCCGAAGGCTTGGGTGAGTTGACCATGCATTTGAACGGTGCTGAAGCGTTTCCGACGTGGCCATGGCAGCTCTCGCTGTCTACCGGCCGCGCGCGCGCGCAGAAAAGTTTGGAGGAGACCGCGTCATAAGACGTTGTCGATAATTCCGCGTAATTGGTCGAGACAAGAGAGCCTCGGACCCGCGGGCGGCCCGCGGACTCTCCGCCTTTCTGTGTCGCAGCCGTTGCAGGCAACGACGCGCCGCGGGAAGGCCTTGCTAGAGCAGCCAGCGACGATTCGCACAGTCTCCGGTGATCGATTTCACCAATGGGTCGATGGATGTGCAGAGTTTTCACGGCAGCATATGTCGGATGAGAATGGCCGCCAAAGCCCTCGAGCTGCTCTACTCGGGGTTTGCTCCTTCAGCGGCCCATCGCGAACTTCAGTTGCGCCTGGCCGCCAGAACTACGCCTTCGCGCGACTCCTTCTGGGCGGCCCCCCTGCCAACGACGGGCGTGATTCAGCGTCTCCGCGGCGGGGCCGCGTTCGCCAGTTGCATGATCTACTTTGTCCTTGAGCAGATGACGAAGCCGCGCCCGCTGGTGGACATGCGGCTGCGGATCGATGACTTGTCACAGGTCCTGGCGGGCTCGAGGCAAACTACTTGCAGCCTTTTGGTCCTAGTGCCGTCCCAGACCAGCCAGGTCCTCGACCAGGATGGGCTCAAGGTCGCGGCCAAGATCGCCGCCCCGTGCTCGAAGTTGCAAGATGCCAAGGTCATACTTGTGAAGCCGAAGGCCGAAGGGGTCGCGGTGGTGCCCGTCCTCCAGACAGCGGACTTGGGCATCTACATGTGAGGAAGACGCGAAGCGAAAGCGACGGCCAGGAGGAGAGTTGCCAAGTCCAGCCAGATGACCTCCAAGATCGGTCGGTCCGCGCGGGCGGGCGTCGAGGAGGCGTCGCCCCGCGGTCCGCCTGGAGCAGGCGCGTGCGCAACCAGCCGGACACTGCGCTACGGCCGCGAGGTTCCAGGCGTCTTCGGAGGCAATATGACCAGTGCGAGAAGGAAGTCGGGGCAGGTAGCGAGTTTTGCTCGCCGTGGCCGCTGCCGAACTACCGCGTTCGACTTACGTTGCCACCACATGAGTCCAGGCTGCAGGCTGCCAGCCAAAGAGCCCATGCCCTGGTTGACAGCGAGGCAGGCATAGCCGAAGTTACATTCAGGAGTCTCTCGGGCATGCCCGCTTGTCGTGTCCGATCTTGCGGACATCCCAGCGTATATGCGGTCGCGGCATGCGCGCGTGCCGCTGTCGGCGCTTGCGACGCACCTTTTGAAGCATCGTTGGGGCCCGGTGTCGCCGACAGAGTGGGGCACTAGGCAGGTGCGGAAGCCAGATCGTCAGGCTTTCATCTTCGACCAGTGGGGTCCCTTTGGCGACATCTCCTCGATGGTGGATGAGTTTGAGCACGCGGTCGCGTTCATCAATGAATGTGTTTCAGTATCCAGCCATTGCTGTGGATAGGACCTCCAAGACGGTGCCGACAATGTATCGTGTCGTCGCTTCCTGCACATCCTGGAAGAAGCCCGAAACGGCCGTAGCATCGCTTCGAGAGGGGTCTAGTCCCACCGCACCATGGACGAGGTTAGAGGTATCTATGCAGCAACCTGCGCGACATGAGAAGCGCCGGTCTTCCGCTACATAGGTCGCGGCTGCGCCGTTGCAGCGTCGAGTCGAAGGCCCACGTCCAGACAGACAGCCTGACGCCCGAGGCCGCGGCGCAACATGAGTCTCGCGCCTGTTGTTGGTTCCGCGGGGTCATCCCTGAGCGCTGGGCGATTGTCCCTTCTCTCCCCCGAGCCCCTTTGGATCCTCAGTGGTCTCAATGAGCTTTGTTCGCCTGCCTTGGGCGTCGGGCCCCCTACCAGCCCTGACTTTGTTTTCGGGGGCGCCGGCGGGGGGCAGACTCGGGGGGCGCCCGTCCACGCAGGGTCGGGGTTTGGCTTGGTTTGCGTCTGTTGTTTTGACCCCTCGGGGCTGGACAGATTCATATCCACCGCCCGCAGGGGTCCCAGTCTTTCGGTTACACTGGCGGTGCATCATTTTGGACACATCCTCGCCCCGCAGTGCGGTCGGACCGAGGCATAAGATCGAGGTCGGTTCGGGGATGGTGTACCCATGCTCTTCGTGGTTGCTGGCTGCTCTTGTGCATCCCGGGGGCGCCCTTGGATGCTCCGTGCGTCTTGGCCGACGGAAGGACGTCCTTCCGTCCCTGGCCCCGCGGTGTGTCTCGGCCTCCCCGGCAGGCCCGGGGACGGCGCCGCGCCGCGCCGCCGTCGCCGGCCCCGGGCAGGAGGCCGCGGCGGCCCGGGCGCCCCGCCCCCCCCTGGGCGGCGCGGGCCCCGCCGCGGGCGGCCATGAAGGGCGGCGGCGGCGGCTACGGCGGAGCAGCGAGGCCCAAGAATAGACCACCACCACCACCAGCTCCCTCGAAGCCTCTCCCAGGACAGAGGAGGGGAAGGGGATGGTAGGAAGGGGGGAGGGGTGATGGAGGTGGTGGTGGTGGTGTATATTCTTGGGGCCCGCAGGGGCAGGGGGGCCAGAGGGGGCAGGATCTCTACCCGGGGGCCGAGAGATGAAAGTCGATGCAGGCGGGGTTCAGTCAGAGCGCCAGAGGTTTCATGATCCCACAGAGCAGCCAGGGCTGCACTGACCCCGGATTTTGTGCAGGGTCCTGCAAGATCCTGCAAAGTTTGACTGACCTGAATGTGGATTGGATTGACCCGGGTCAGTAGATCCCCGGCTTCCTAGATGGGGTCAGAGCAGATGGGGTCGGAGGATCGCGCCGCATCGCCGATGCATCGCCGATGCGGTTCGATGTGGAGCCCGTGTTCCCCCACGCCGACGTCGGCGATACATCTTTGACGTCGCCGATGCATCGCGGATGCATTGGCCTTGAACCCCGTCATTCGAACCCCGTGTAGGAGGCCTCTGAGGATCTCTAGGCCTCCCAGGTTCGAAGGAGAAATACTGGCATCAGCATAAGCTTTTGGAGCTCCGCCCGAGTTCACTGGATCGGCGCTGGGGTCCGCTCGGCGGCGCCCTGTGCGCCGCGCTTGGTGCGCGGAGTTCGCCAGGGAGGGAGGGGTCCAGCGCAGATCCAAGAAGTCCGTGCAGAGCTCCAACAGTTCATGTGTACTCAGTTTGTTAGTGCCTCTACAGATGGGGTCGGAGCAGATGAGGTCAGAGGATCGCACCACATCATCGATGCATCGGCGGCGCGACGCTAACGTCGCCGATGCATCGGTGATACATCGACGATACGCCGCGATCCTCCGACCCTATATGCTCCGACCCTATCTGGGAGGCCTCTAAGATCGATTCGGACGAAAGGTGCGGGGGGTTCTGGGAACTGCTTGGGCGAAGGAGGAGGAAGCATGCACGAGGAGGATGGAGGAGGACGGAGAGTGGTGTGAGGGAGCATCGCGGACCCAGGATCGAGCATGTGTGGAGGGATCGAGGATCCTCGGCTCGTACGATGAGGGGGAATGGCTAAAGGGTCTCGGTCCCCAGAGGTCCCGACCCTAGAGGTCCCTGGGCCCCAGAAAAGGGCCTGCCGTCGTCGTCGTACTGCCGTCGTCGTCGTCGTCGTCGTCGTCGTCGTCATCTGTCGCCGTCGTCGTCGTCATCGCCGTCGTCGTCGTCGTCGCAGGAAGCATTGGAACATCTTCGCCTGCCGTCGGCGTCGTCGTCGTCGTCGTTGGCGTCCCCGCCGTCGGGCGGGTCCCTCGACACTGGTGCGCCTCCGTTGCGGCGGGAGGCGCCGGGGAGGCCAGCTGCGTGCGGGCGGCCTGTTCCTTCCCCCACTTTACGACACACTTTTCATTCGTCTTGATGGGCCACTTTCCACCACTGCTACAATGGGCAGGCGAGGAAGCAGGAGGAGGAGGAGAAGGGAGGAGGAGAGCCTCCCCATCCTCCCTTCTCCCCCGTGCTACCTATGGTGGTGGTGGTGGTGGTGGTGGAACATCTGCCTACTGGCCTTCGGCTAATCCCGCCGCTCTGCCTGGCTTGTGGGCCCTTGTGGGTCACAGGCCTCATGGGTACTTGTTTGGGGTGTCCTGGGAAGCTTTGGGGGGCTCTTAGGCCGTCTTGGCGCTTGGAGACCTCTGGGACTGTTGTGGGGTGGTCGTTGGGGCCTATTGGGCCATCTTGGAGCGTCCGAAAGCTGAGAAGGCGAGACCGCCACAATCTGTCAAATTTCTGCCTCTGGAGGCCCTCTTGGGAGGTGTCTTGGAGGCCTCTTGGGCCATCTTCAGGCCATTGAGGCCATCTTGGGCGTCTTGGGCCGATCTTTGGGCGGCTCGGCGCCCTCCTGGACTGTCTTGGGGACCTCGTGGGGCCCTCTTGACCCGTCTTGGGGCCATCTTTTGGCCCGAACGCTTGACGCGCCACCGCTGCCCAAAGCCCAGGGAGCACGCGGGCAGCCCCAGGAGTGTTCGGAGTCTGGGCCCCGGGCCCCTGAAAGGATCCTACATGCACGCATGAATCTGGAGCTAGGAAAGGGGTGTGGCACCAAGGGGTGCGGTGCCCACACCCCTTTCCGACCTCCAGAATGAACTCTCTAGCTGGCCACACGGACTCTATGCTGCGGTCTCCCGAGGCCCAGCAACGAGCGACAGCGAGAGCAGGTCAGGACTGAGGCTTCGAGGATCCGGCAAACGACCCGAGGACGCGCCCTTTCCGTGCCCAGCGGCCCTAGACTGGCGTGCCGAGGGAGAACGGCGTTGCCCCGTAGGGCCGCCGTCCGTCCTGCGCCGCCCTCCGTGCCTCGGGCCATGCTGCGCCGACCCCCCCTCGGCTTGCTGTGCATCTTCGGGGGGCCTCTCCCGTCCTGCAAATGGCAGTATTCCCTTGTACTCCAACGTGGGTTCGACGCGGACGTGGATCCGACACGGATCCGACACAAATTCGATACGGTTTCGACACGGGTTCGACGCGCTCTACACGCACTCGACACGGATTCGACGTGGATCGCGGCGCGACGGGACAGACTCGGCTCCCTGAAGATGCACTTCAATTCCTCCTAGGCCCCCCTCTTCGGCGCACGCGAGTGGGCGGAAACTCTCCGACGCGACCTGCTGACGGCGGGCGGCTGCTCCGAGAGAGCGCGCCCGAAGGGCTCGACTGGCCCTCCCCCGACATCGTGGCCCACCTCCCCGTCGCAGCCGACACCACCGTAGCCCCGCGCGCTATGGGCCGCGGCCCGCCCGCCTTTCGGCGCCACCCAAACGTACTTGTACTATATGTGCATCGCCCCCCCCCCCCCCCCCGGGGCGACGCGCGCACCGAGAAATCGTATGGTATATGCGTCGTGGCGGGCGCTTTCTGGCCACACCGCTTGGGAAACGATCTACTACAAGATGGGTATACTATCTGTTCGGTCCGGACGCGCACCTCCAAGGAGGACATACAGTACCAGTATGTCCCTGTGCGTCCCAGCCTCTGCGCGTGCGCGCACTGCGCCCCCGCCGAGCCAGGCGGCCACAAGGGCGGCCAGAAGGGCGGCGGCGGCGGCGGCTACGGGCGCGTGGAGGCACCCGCCGGCCCGCCCCGCCGCCGGCCAGCTGCTGCCACCGCCGACGACGGCGACGGCGACCTCCGACGACAGCGGCGGCAGCGATCGACGAAGACTGACGAGAGCTGCTGGCGACGACAATCGCGAAGACCAGCGATGACCGGCGATTGGCGATTGCGACCCTCGACCGACGACCTTCGGCGTCTTTCTTCGACGACGGCGACGACCGACGATGGCGGCTGTGGCGGCGAAGAACGCCCTAAGGGCTGGTCCCTTCTCCAACGCCCGCCTGCCGGCGGAGAGCAGGGGAGCTCGCCGCTGCGATGTCCGAGGATCGGGAGGTTCTCTCCCTTTCTCGCCATGAGCCTCCATTTCTCGCCATGACGCAAAAGAACACGAGTTCATGATAATTCATGACATGGTTGCAGTATTTCCAAGGTTCCCCACTGCTCCTCGCGGGCTCCCGAAACGAGGTCCGCTGGATCATCCTGAGCCAGTCGTATCGTGACATCTGTTCCGTCCCAAGGAAGTCAGTGGCAACGATAGGGGGGATAGGCTGGGGGGGATGCATCGACCCCCAATCGCCCATTGATCGTCGATAGGGGCCCGATAGCCCCAACCTGGCCAGGAAGGTGTGTTTTCACTATCGGAGGCCTATCGCCGATCTATCGGCGATGTATCGCCGATTCCAGGTCGATGCGTCCGCCCCTATGCCAGTCCCCCCCTATCGTTGCCCCCCCAGGAACCAAGCAGGTCCTGGGGGAAACATGCCCTCCTGCTTCCCGGGGCCATCGACGGGCAGGGCAGGGCCGTAAGATGATGCCGCATGGGGCCTGTCCCAGAGGGCTGCCCTCATGGGTCCGGCCCCCGCTCCACTCAGAATCCTGTCGGGACCTCGCAAAGGGGGGGGGGGCCACAGGGGGGGTGAGTTCGTTCTGTTGGCGCATCGGACCGCAGAAAAACGATGCAAAGCGAGGTCTCCGGCCGCCGCCGGATCCCGAGAGGTGTTGACAATCGGGGCGCGCGGGGGGCATCGTTTTGCGGAAATTCGATGCACCAGCGGATCTAACTCACCCCCCCCCCTCAGGGTCCCCCCCCCTCAGGGTCCCCCCCCCCCCTCAGGGTCCCCCCCCTTTGGCGGATCCCGATCTTGGAGCGTTGTCGGGAGACTTGATTGCGCCTCCAAGGCGGCTTATCCTGTTTTTCTGTCTCCTTCATGGCAGCCTCTCTCGGATAGCAGCGTCGAAACCTGGCCTCGGGAGGATGCACACGTGACGAGAAGAATGGGGTCGATTGTTACGCACAGCAACCCCTGCCCACTGCCGGCGTCGCCACGGACGGTGTCCGCTGGGGACGCGAAGCGCCCGCCCGACAGCTGCCGACGTCGATGTTGGACAGCATTCGGCATTTGTCGTTGGGCATCCTTCCTCCTCCTGACCCTCCGTGTCCTGATCCTCCTCGTCCTGTCCCTCCTCGTCTGCATCCTCACGCCCTTCCCTTGCGACTCCTCTCGCCCGCCCCCCGTCACCAGTCTGGCCGTGCCGGTGGCTGGGCCTTGCAGTCCGTCCGCTGCAAGACCGACGAGGCGGGAGTTCTTGAGCCGGTTCGTCTGGTGTCCTGCGGCCAGGAGTCTCCTCCTGGAGGCTTGCGGCAGCGGAGGCGGAGGAGGAGGCCTTCCCCCCCCAGAGGCAAGCCGCTCAGACATTGTCATGAAGGGAGGGGGTCCTGACGAAACGGATCCCAGACCCCGTGGTTTTGCGCTGGACCTGCTCTTCATCCGAAGTTCTTGCTTCAACACCCCTTGGCCCGTGGAGAGCTCTGGTGGCCCGACAACTGCGAAACACCACCAGGCACACGATTCCCTCATGTGGAACATCGCCCACTGCTCCTCCTCCTCCTCCTCCTCCTCCTTCTTCTTCCTCTTCCTCCCTCTTCCTCCTCCTCCTCCTCCCTCTTCCCGCCGCGGCGGCGCCCCCCACCCGAGGACTTCGAGGATGTTGACGACCGCGACATTGGCAAGATAATCGGCAAAGGCCCGCGGCGCCACCCCCCCTCTGCGCAGGCCTCAGGCGCGGGCAATACTTACATCCATATCCAGAGCGTCTTGGACTTTCTTGGAAGGGGAGCCGCAAGGCCGAGGCGCACTGGACAGGTATAAACGTCGCGTCTTGTGGGGCCAGATGTTCATCCATATCCAGTGCGCCTCATGCTTCTGGGGAAGAGAGCCCAAAACTCCAAGACGCACTGGATGTGGATATACAGTGCCGTTTTGATACATGCCCCACGTGCGGATCCTGTATTACACATGCAGGGGTTAGTATTAAAAACAACGATGAGTTCATGCAGATTTATTCGTAAATTAATCATGTGTCAAACTCATACATTAAAACATCCCATGCATGTAAAGCTGCCCTGTAGACAGTGCCCGCATCGGGCGCCACCACGCAAATCATGACGGAGACGCCCGCAGGCCGCTCTCGGCCCCGGGGGCCGTCACGCAGATTCCAGCTGCGCCCACGACCTTCCGCGTCCGAAGGTGCCCGCAGCCCCTGGCAAGGGGGGCGCCACTCTCAGCGCCGCCCAGAGGAGGAGGAGGAGGAGGAGGAGGAGGAGGAGGAGAAGGAGGAGGAGGCCTGGCGGTGCCAGACAAAGCCGATGTGCGGGGCGACAGGGACGCAATTGCCCCAGGAGCGGGAGGGTGGGGCGAGAGCGCGCGCGCCGTCCGCGTCGGCAGGACGCAAGCGCCCACGCCTGCGACGCGCGAGACCCCGAGGCGCCGGACCCGCACAGGCGGGATCCCAGCGGCGCGCCTGCACGAAGCGCGTGCAGCGACACAAGCAGTTGAGTGCGCGGCGAAAGCGCAAGCCTCCCTGGGGCCGCCGACTCGGGCGCTTCTTGGGCCGTCTTGGGGCTCTCCTTGGGCTGTCTTGGGACCCTCTTGGGGGCCTTCTGGGCCGTCTTGTGGCGGTCATTGGGGCCTCTTGGGCCGTCTTGGAGCGTCGGAAGCTCGACGAGTCAAGAACCCGAAGGCATTGAAACGCCTTTCGGAGGAGCAAGGGACCTGGGGACATTCCACGTCGTGCCACAAGGGCACTGTGGCGGATTGTTTTCTGCAAGGGATGGAGGGGGAGTGTCGCCATGGTCCCTGGTTTTGTCACTTTTCGGGTGTGTCGGGGGTGCATACTCAGTTACGGAGCAGTGATGAGCCCCTTCCCGATGTGGAGAGGAATGGTTTGGGGGCAGAGGTGAAAACAAACTCGTCACACCAGCTTCGCCCGGAGAGCTTGTGGGATTCCTCCTAATACGTGTCCCTGTCTTCGTGCGCCTCGTCGCCCTCTCCCACTCCCTCCCCACTTCTCCTCGCCCCCCTCAATCTCCCATTCCGCCCCTCCTCCCCTCCCTTCCCAGCCCCCCTCCCCCCCCTCCCCTTTCCCCAGCCCCCCCATTCCGCCACTCCTCCCCTTCCCCAGCCCCCCTCCTTGACCTCCCGTTCCGCCCCTCCTCCTCCCCTTCCACAGCCCCCCGCCCCTCCCTCCTTTCCCTCCCCCCCCACCCGACCTTCCCCTCCTCCTCCCGCCCCACTCTCCGCATCCACCTCCCACCCTCTCCGCTCCGTTTCCCCCTGCCTCCGACGCCTGTGCTCGCCCCGACCGCCGCCCCCGCAGGCGGGTGCAACATCAAGGACCTCCAGGCTTCTGCGCGGCCCACCCATCCCGCCTCCGTGCCCCGCCCTCCCGTTCATCGTCGCCTCCTCGCATCCTCCCTTCTCCCTCCTCCTCCCCCTCTTTACTCCTCGCCCTCCTTCCTCCTCGCCCTCCCCCCTCCGTCTCCCTCCCCCTCTCCTCCTCTTCACTCGTCCCTCGAGGCTCGCCCCCCTTCCTCGACGTGCAGTGAGGTGTGACTAGCAGCTCGGCCCTGCAAAATCCAGGCACCTCCGTGTCCCGTCCAACACGTCGTGGCCGGGAGTCCTCTTCGGGGTCCTCTGCAAGTTGCCCCGGCTGTCACGCCCCCCACTATCATCAGCGGGACACCACCATCATCAGATTCATCATCATCAGCATATCATCATCATCAGGATCATCAACATCATCATCATCAGCATCATCATCATCATCAGCATCATCAACATCATCATCGGGACACCATCATCATCACCACCATGGCCATCATCATCACCATCATCATCAACATCATCAACATCATCATCACCATCGGGACATCATCATCATCACCATCATCATCATCATCATAATCATCATCATCATCATCGTCGTCATCATCATCATCATCACCGTCACCATCGGGACGCCGACGGCACACATGCGGGACACCGGGGGGACACCGCGCCCCACCGGACGCCGGAAGGAAGTCATTTGGTCCGGCCGCGCCTCAGCCACAGCGGGACACCGGGGGGACACCGCGCCCCACCGGACGCCGGAAGGGAGTCATTTGGTCCGGCCGCGCCTCAGCCACAAGAGACTTTTCTTCTCGCCTGCCCACGCAGCTTCGCCTCGCCCGCACGCACGGCTCGCACGAACACGAAACCGAAATCGATGTCCCAAGAGGGGGCTCGCCGTTCCACTTCGATCTCACCCCCTCACCTCCGATACACACATATATATATATATATATATAGGGAGAGAGGGAGTGAGAGAGAGATAAAGATGCGTACACACACATATATATATATATCCACATCTATACAGACATACCGACCAAACTACCCACCGACCTACATACATACGTATGTGCGCGCATACATATATACACATACGTACTTATTTTCTTTCATACATACATGCGTACACATACATGCATACATACATACATAAACACACATATACATACACACATACACACAAACATACCTACCTACATACATACATACATACATACATACATACATTCATACATACATACATACATACACACACATACAAACATATATCTAATTATACATACATACATACAAACATACATACATACATACATACACGCATACACAGATACAGATGTTATACACATACGTGCACACCTAAATGCATGCATGCATGCATGCATACAGCCATACATATGTATGCACGCACACACTTACGTATACGTACACATACACATATCCATATACATACATACACAAAGACATGCAAGTATACCGATGGATATACATACCTACCTAAATACATACACACATACCCACATACATACACATACACGCGTGCATGCATGCATACGTACGCGTGCATGCTTGCATACGTACATACAACCATGCATGCATGCATGCATGCATGCAGACATGCCTATACATATACACGTGCATAGATATACACATATGTATATACACATACATGTGAACACACACACACGTACACACATACATGCATATACATACATGCATACATGCATACGTACATACATACTACACACATACAGCCATGTACACGAATGCATCCATACCTACCCACCTACCTATCAGCCTACATACACGTATACATACATTCACACACATACATACATACGGACGTACATACACACATGCACACACATGCATCCACGCATGCATGCATGCATGCATGCATACATACATACTTACACACATACATGCATACGCACACTTCTCCATATAGAAGAAACAGATAAAGAGATCACCACGAGCCCGTCCTCGATCCTCGAGGCCCGAGGGCACACCTTCGCGCTGCAGCCGAGCGAGCTCCTCCCGGTGAGGGACGGGCGGCCGCGCGCGGGAGGCGGGCACCGGCTGCCGCATCATCACGCCGGACCGCAACGAGTCGGGCTCGGAGCTCCTCCGGCCTCCGCCCTCGGGGCGGACGTCTCGAGCAGTGGCGAAGCGTCCTGGCGTGCCTATATTGCTACCAAACAGTGGTCTGAGAACCTTCTGTGGTTTCCGCGAAATGTTCAACATATCTGGCTGGAATTGTTTTGTTTCAACGCATCGGGTTAATGTTGTAAGAATGTTGTTATTGTTCTTAGACCATTTTTATGTTCTAACTGAGAATCTTTCGTGGTAGGCCTATAGAAATGCCGGGACGGTCGGTCCCTGCTCAATCGTCGACAGCGGCGGCGGGGGAGACGACGGCGGCGATGACGGCGGAGACGGCGGTTTTCCGCCACGCGCAGAGGGGGGCAGGGGGAGGGGGGCAGGCTTCTTAGGAGCACCCCTGCTTCTCAGAAGGCGCGGGCCTTCTCTGCAGATGCAGGGCTGGCGCCTGCCAAGAAGCAGCCTGGTTCTGAGAAGCGTTCCCCCCTCCCCCTACCCCCTTGTGCGCGCCGCCAAGACTCAGAGGAGTAACAAATACATAGATTGGTGCCCTTCCTTCTGTTTCGCCTTTTTGGGCCCGCTGGGAAGCCCTCGTCGCCACCGCTGGATGCGCCTCGAAATTCGGGTCTGACCGCACCCTTGGAGAAGTCTGGGGAGTAGCAGTATGGGTATCTAGGGGTTTCCCCAACGTCGGCGGCGATGACGGCGGAGACGATGATGGCACAGATGGCGGCCCAGGCGGCGGCAGCGGGGACGGTGTCGGCGACTGCGGCGCCAGTGCCGACGGCAGAGCCGCGAAGGCGGCGACGAGGATGGCGGTGACTACGGCGGGCGCAGGCGACGACGACGAAGGCGGCGACGTCGACGTCCTCGTTTCGGAGGTTGGTGGGCTTCATTGCACTTTTTGTTCGCAACAGCTGGACGCGGCTAGGAGAACTGAACATGAGGGTCCCCGGACGGGGCCATGGGGACAAGTGTTGACAGGAGTTGGTCCAGGCGACGGCGAATGCGGCGGTGACGACGTCGGCCATGATCGCGGTGGTGACGGCGACGAGGGGAGGCGGTGAAATACGGAACAGTTCGGATTTGGAAGGGACTCGCTTTTCCTCATGGGTCCTTACGTAAACTGCTGCTGCTCTAGCGCTCCTCGTTCACCTGTGCCCTTCTGGGGCCCAAACGGGCCTTCACTCCTATCATTCAGCGTTCCTCGTTGATCGTAGGTCGAGCATGGTGATTCGCCTCTCCCCCCCTCTCTCCCTCCAGCTTCGGCCCGAGAGCTAGGGATGCGACAACCCAGTTGTCGCGAGCGGATTCGGGCTGGGACCATCGCGCCTTCGAGGAGGCGTGGCATCGGCGTGCTCGCCGCTAACGTGCTTACGCGCGTTTCTTGCTTCGTGCCTGTCGAGGGGCGTCTTCCGCACGGATGCGGACGCGCCTGGTCAAGGCGGCCGTGCTCCCCGACGCCCACCACGGGTCCGCGGCAGGCAAGATGGCGTCACCAGGGCGTGCCAGGGCGTGCTGCAGGAGTGTGGTCCCCAGGGTGGCACTGCAAGTGCGAAGGCTGCGGGTATTATGATTTCGGCGAGAGGGACACCTGCCGCGCGCTGGGTTGCAAAGGGAGGCGGCCGCTGGTGCGCAAGGCAGGAGCAGGCGCGGTGCTGGGCGACTTCGTGGTGCGTCCGTTTCCTCCTCCTCCTGCTCGCCGTCGCGGTGGCGATGGTGCACAATTAGGTGGCGCTGGCAAGCCGCTCAAGCCAGCTGCTTGGTGCAAAGGAGATGGGCGTGGAGGTGGCGGGCAGCCTGCGAGAGGCGTCCTGGAGCTCCCCGATCGAGCCATTGAGGCGTATGCGGACATGGCCGACTTCGAGAGCGTGGCCAGCACGTTGGAGGACAGGATCGTCAGCCGAATCAGGACGCTGCGCAACCTGCGGGCGCTTGGCGTGGGCACGAAGTTCTTAGACGTCGACCAGGCCAACAAAGCGCAGCGCCTGGAGGACGAGAAGGCAAAACAACTCCAAGCTGCCCGCACCTTGTTGGACAAACGAAAGACCGTGGCGATCGAGGCGCTGGAGGCGGCGCGGCTGCAGCGGAGCAGCGTGGCCGACATCAAGGCGGAGCTCGACGAGGCCGTCGCTAAGGCGAAGGAGGAGCTGGCTGGGCGAGAGGCTGCTGCGCCAGCGGAAGCCCCTCCCAGCGCAGAGGTGCAGCTCGCCGAGAAGGCTGCGAAGGATGCCCAGCGGTTCGCCGCGCTCCTGGGCGAGCAGGCCAAGAAAGTCGCGGAAATGGCGCGGGCGCTGCGGGACCAGGAGTTGGGCGCCGCCAAGCAGTCGGTGGTCGATCTGGTCGCGAGCATCAGCGAGCAGGCGCAGGCCGCCAAGGAGGTGGCAGCCGCCGCCCAGGCGGCGGCGGCCCCCTCAGAGGCTGCGGAGGCTTCCGCGCCCGCCGCGGTCGCCGAGCAGGTGGCTGGGGGCAGTGCCGCAATGGAGCAGGGACCCGAAGGGTTCACGGTGGCGCATTTCGCGTCGGTGGCGGAGGAGTTCTGCAAGGGCGACGCGGACAACAGGAAGTGGCCGCAGGAGCTGCACCTGCACGCGGGCAAGACTGTTGCCGAGGAGGCCGCCGCCAAGAAATTTAAATGCCGGTGGCGAGGAACCGCGGCGGATCTGCATCCTGAACTTTAACGCGTTCAGTAACCTGGACCGGTGCTTGGAGCTGAACGCCGCGCAGGATTGCGACCCGCCTCTCGGTCGAGAGAGGCGCTGATTCCGTGGGCCAGCTCCGGGCGCGGGGCAAGCGAGGGCGGTGTGCCGCCGCGCTTTCTCGGCGGCAGGGGGATGGAGCACTGGGGGGCTGCTCGCCACGGTGCGGGCCGAGCGCGGCCTGGCGGAGATCCGTCGCAGCCAGGCGCCTGTGGTCGTGCCGGGCAGGGCCCACATCAGCTGCCACTCAGGCACCTGCCAGGGCGGGCTGCTTCTTTTCAATGTCTACCACGAAGCGGGCGTGAGCATGATTGCGGACAACTATGAGGCTCTGAAGTTGCCCGCGCGGCGCCTCAAGCAGCACGGGAAGCCGTGCGTGGTCGGGGGCGACTTCGACATGACAGCGGACGTTTTGCAGCAGGGCGGCCTCCTGCTACTGTTCGACGCGGACGTCGCGCGGCTGGCCCTGGCGACGCGCGCCGCGTCGGGGAGGGTCATTGATTGCTTTCTGGTGTCGCGTGGGCTGAAGGTCAAGGGCGCGCGCGCGGTGGAAGGCGCGCCAGTGCATCCGCACTCGCCGGCGGCGCTGGACGTGGTGGCGCAGACCGAGCGGCCGCGGTTCCAGGATGTGCAGGTCCCTCGTACCTTCTCGATGTTTAGGCCCCCAGGGCGCAGCGGGGTCGACCACGGGCGCTGGTGGCAGAGCACTCGGCAGCAGCTTCAAATGATTTTGGGACAGTGATCGAATGGGGGAGTCGTCCACTGGCCGCGCCGTGCCCGCGAGTCGCGGGCGCCCTCGCAGGTGCCGGAATGGGGTGTCTAGGGCACCTGTGTGACGAAGACGCCTCGTCGGCGGCCTGGAGGCGGTTTCCGCGGCAGGCCGAGCGCGAGCGGGTCGACATCTACCAGCTGCAGGGCGTCGGCAGCCAGCACTTCGGCCGCGCAGAGCAGGCGGCCACCAAGTGGGCGCAGCGGGACCAGGTGCGCTCCAGCAGGTCGCCTCGTGCATCTGCGGAGGCTGCCTGGCTGGCGCGGGTAGCAAACTGCCTGCGCGCGGGGGCGCGCGCGGATCAGCCGATCGAACGCGCGGCTGGCACGGCGGGTCCCCCAACGCGTCGGAGCGGGGGGCGCGAGCGGCGAGCTGCTGCTCGGACTGGTGCCCGCAGCCGAGCGCGGCGCAGGCGGCGGGCCTCAGGCGGGCGCTGATCCTCTCAGGCGGCGTCGGCGACTTCGCCGCCCAGCAGGTCTCGCTGCTTGCCGCGCGGGCGAACGCCGACGCGCAGGATCTGGCGCAACGCGACCTCGACGAGCGAGGGAGAGCATTCGACGAGCGGGTGTCGCAGCAGCTGCGAGGTGGCGCCGGCGGACTACACGCAGTGCCCAGGACGCCCATCGGCCGGCACGAGGGCCCCGAGGACGAGGCTGGCACTGGTGCGCCATGCCACCAGGCGGCACAGGTGAAGCAGCCGGAGAAGGAGTGGAAGCGCTGGTGGCGCGCCGAGCGCGACAAGATGTGCCTGCGCTGTCCCGCCGACCTGGGGGGGGGGCGGCCGCGGCGACCTGGATCGGTGCGCGCTGGGCGGTTGCAGCAAGCTCGTCGAGTTCAGGTGACCTAGACAGGCAAGGGCCGCAAGGCTGCAGCCCGGCGGTTGGCAAAGACAGGGCTGGGGCCCAGCGTGGCCTTCGGAGTTGGGTGGGGCCACGGGATGCGCCCAGTGTGAGTTGGACAAGGCGAGGACCATCACCGTCACCGCCATTTCGTCCAGCACGGCGGGCAGGCCCCGCACGTTGGCGCTGATGTTGCACCCGGGGTTGGACCCCATCTTGGGGCTACGCTGGGCATTGTCGCGATGTTTCCCCGCGCCGTCTGGGGCGGCTGGATGCCGCGGCACATGGTGGAAACCTGCCTGACCGAGTGGCGAGCCACCAGCTGGGCCCGCGTGCAGGCCCCCTTGTCCGCGGTCGCCGTAACGTTGCGCCGCGCGGGCGGGGGGGTCATTGATGCCGAGCGCCGGCGGTGCCACGACGGCTCGGAGGCGAAGATATTCGACACCTCCCCGTGGGTGATCAAGAAACTGCTGTGGCGTGCAATCGAGCGCTGGCAGTGGCAGAAAGTCGACAACGCGCCAGGCTGCGCCCATCTGGCGCGCGGAGGGGTGCTTGAGTCCAGGGTGCGGCCCATCTCGACGGGGCTCGTCGCGAGTGTGGAGGAGCGGCTGGATCTCGGCGCAGGGCGTCCTGGAAATTTTCATTTGGATTTCGGCGACGGGCGCCGTGGAGATTCTGGCCTGGATCGCGGTGCAGGGCGCCCTGGAGATTTTGGCCTGGATCTCGGCGACGGGCGCTCTGGGGGCGAAGCTTTCGGCGAGGCTGGCAGGCGTGGGAAGGTGCTGCTCGCGCCGAAGGAGCGCGTCTACATTGGCTCGCTGGTTACCAATGGCCAGTGGGCGCAGGCGAGGAAGGCGGACAAGGGCATGGCGAGTTCGGGAACCTGCCTCCTCTGCTCTGAGCGCGGCACGTTGCTGCGCAGGCATTGCGATTGCCGCAGCTGGCAGGGCGTGCCTCAGCTGCCCGCGCACCTGCGGCAGCTGCGCGAGCGCGCCGACTTGCCCGAGGTCGGGTTGCTCCTCGAGAGGTGTCTCTGGCCGGCGCAGGTCGGCCTCGACCGGCCCCCCAGGAGTGCGCAGGTGCGTTGGCGAGGAGCGCGCGACGGATAACGCGCCGTCGGGCGAGGCATTTTTGGACGGCTTGGCATTTGAGGCAGTTTCGACGGGTGCACCCTTGTAGCTTGGAGTGTTGTCGCGCTCCTCCCGACGGAGGGCGCCTTCCCGACGTCCAATTCGGGCCAGCTGTGCCAGCCGTGCGTCGGCACCAACGGAGGCGAGCTCATGTCAATCGCCATGCTGCTGCGGTTGATTCGAAGTACGTCTTCAATGGGGTGCTGAAGCAGGGCAGGGCCATTACCACCATCTCTTGTTATTCCTGGGCCCACTGGTGGCGGTTGGCTTGGGATCTGATTGACGATATTTGTGGGGTTGGCGAGCTGGGGGTCCGAGTCTGATGGGTTCGAACTCACTGCGCTGCGCGGCAAGTGCAGTCCGGGGCCATAGCCTACAGGTACTGGCTGGACAACCAGTATGCGGACACGGCCGCCAAGTATGCAGCGGGGTATGGCTGGATCCCGGCCAGCCAGCGTGCCGAGCTGGAGGCCGAGCGGAAGTTGGTCGACGGCGTCGCCATGTGGTGCAGCGCGGTTGGCAGCTGGGTCAATTGCCGCGACGCCAACCACAGGCAGGCGCGGCCGCGGAGGGCGGTGGAGCGGCCGGTGGAGGCAGGCCATGACGTGTCGCAGCTGACTTGCGACCTGCGCGGCCTGCCAGGTCGGCAAAAGGTATGCTGACTGCAGATGGGCGCGTCGAGTGGGGGAATGCCCAGGCAGCGTGGTCCCCGCGGCGGTCGCCGCCAATCGGCTTCTCCGGCAGCGCGGTGAGGCCCGCCACCACCTGGTGCAGATCGTGCCGCTGGACGTCGGCCAGTTGGTGCGGACCCTCCCCGCGGCGGCGCCTCTGGTGCGGCTTCATTGGCGCGGCGACGGCCTGCAGTTTCGCCAAGCCGCGGGGCGCGCCGTTGTGCTCAGGGCAGGCCGTCTTGAGCAGGTTCGATGCCAAGCTTGGCCCAAAGGTGGGCCCCCGCATCCTTGTCGACATCGTGCACCTCGATGGCGATGACGCCGGCAACGAGATCGCCGGCGAAGCGGCGAGGCCTGCTGGGAGAACTCGCGAAGAGAAGGTGGCTTACCTTCTCGCGGCGGCCCGCCGCGGGCAGGCCGCGGCCGCCGCCGACGTGCGTGAGGGAGGCTGGCCCGACGAGTCTGCTGGCTTCGCCTCGGATTTTGGCGGTGGCGGCCCTTTGAGGCCTGCTGGGGCTACAGGCCTTCCTTTGGGTGCGGTGCCGCCTGGCCCGGGGTGAGTGCGGCCTCGCGTGGCGCCTGCTGGCCTCAGGCGGCAGGCCCCATGCGGGGTGCAGTCTGTCTGGCGTCGAGGTGCCTCGTCGCCATGGGTGGCTCGCGGGCGCGTGGGGCGCGGCCGCGGGCGCGGGCCAGGCATTGCAGTGTCCGCCTCCAGGTCGCGCGCGTCCTTTCCCCCCTCCAACTTATGGTGGTGGTGGAAGACAGGCCCATCGCATGGGGCAGGAGCATGCTGCACGATGGCGCGAGCCTGGGGCGGGAGCGGCCCCCTCGCCGCCCACTCCTTTTGGTCCGGCCCTTTGCCCTCTCCTGTGCCCCCTTTGCGTGGCCGTTGCTGCTCATGCGCCCCTCTCCCTCCTGATTATCCTCCTCCTCCTGCTCCTGCTCCTGCTCCTCCTCCTCCTCCTCCTCCTCCTCCTCCTCCACCTCCTCCTACTACCCTCCTCCTCTTCCTCCTCCTTCTCCTTGTCCTGCTCTTCCTCCGCCTCCTCCCCCTCCTCCTCCACCTCCGCCTCCTCCTCCTCATCTTCCTCCTCCTCCTCCTCCTCCTCCTCCTCCTCCTCCTCCTATCCTCCTCCTATCCTCCTCCTCCTATCCTTCTCCTATCATCCTCCTCCACCTCCTCCTCCTCCCCTTCCTCCGGCGCCTGCCTTGCCGAGGCGTGCGCTTCTCCTTGCACGGCGGTCGGCGATGCGATCGAGACGCATCCTGCCGACATCATTCGGGCGGCGGGAGCGGAGGTTCGGGTGGGTGGGAGAGTTCCGCGTGCGCCGCACCGAGTGCAGGTATGGCCGCGCCACAGCTTGTTTTTCTGCGCTCGCTGCGGGTTCACGGCTACGACCGACCCCCGCCGGCTGCTGGTGGAGCGCGGCGAGGCCTCAAGGAAGGGACGAGAGAACTTGGCGCGGATCCGAAGGGGCCAGCACCCAGGCCGTCGCGTCCCCGAGGCTGGGGCTGAATGCGATCTGGGGAGAGCTAAGCGCGAAGCTGCGCTCCGACGTCCCCCAGGCGTTTTGTACCCTGAGCCCTGGGGTCTGTCGTGAGTGCTGACCCGCCGCATGTGGATGGCAGGCAATTCCGAGGCAATTCCTCCTGATCCTTCTCTCTCGCCACGCCTTCCCCTCCGATCGATCCGATTCGTGATCGGTTCTGGCGGGGTCGACCTTGCTTGTGTTTGACGGTCCGACGAACCGATGCGGCCCGGCGAGCCGACAGTCCAACGGCCCGCCGTGTCGCGCATCTTGGCGAAAGCGGCCCGATGCGATCTCGACTCCGTGGGCAGCTCCATCCGACGCTCATATTGATTCGACCCGACTTCAAAATTAGAGGTTGTCTGCTCCTGACCCCCTTGGCGACCCAGTGTCGTGCGGCGTCACCACGCGATGCGGAGCGCAGTTGGGCTTGATCAATTAGGTCGACGTTGCAAGATCAAGGGCGTCCCAGTGTCGCCGCGAAGGTCAGGGCTCCTGAAGAGAACGAGTCCAAAACCCAAGTGGATTCTGTGGGACCAGCTCTGCATCTTGAGCCGTTTTTGACGATGCGCTGCCCGGGAAAGGCCCTGGGAGACCGAAAACAACGCAAATTCGGCCAGGACCCCTTTCGATCAGGACACGCTTCCTTCATGCGAATTGTTTCCTGCGTGCCGCTTTTTACGTTGTCTTTGTGTCTGCAGCACGGGATGCCCTCGAAAGAGGCATGTGTCCTCCCAGGTGCCGTTTGCAGTCAGGCCAGACTGCGCGTGCGATTGAGGGTCCCACGGCGCATTTGACAAGTTAGGCCTTGTGGTGCCCCCCCCCGGGGGGGGGGGGGACATGGGCGACAGCAGGAGCAGGAGCGGCAAGATGGCTGGCGTAGTTGAGAATCACTGGACCACGGCTGGGAAACCCGAGCGGTGGTTCGCCATCCCGAGCACACGCAACACCAGGCAGACAAGCCAACGTAATTGAACATAGAAAGGAGATGGGGGACATCTTCTAGAGTGTATATCATAGACAACGCTTCGGGTCATAAGCAGATTTGGGGGGATGGGCACAGCTGTTGGTTTGCGAGTGGCGTCCAATCGGGAAGGCAACCTTATTAGCTGTCGCTCGACGTCGCTATCTGCCGATCTCACCACATACTCCCCGATTAAGTTACCGATCGATGGACCCAACTGTCTACGTATCATTGACATCATGGTCCATGTATCGACCTCACTGTCCATCTACTGGTCACATTCCGTAAGTACCGATACCATGATAAATCGATCAATCGAATTCTCCAGCATTGATTTCAAGATACATCGCCTATGCCGCCCCCTACACAGCTTGCTGTTGCTCGTACTTCCTCAATGGTTCGCCATTATGCGTGGACTTGATTTGTCCGGATGAGTAATTTCTCCCCGTAGCAGTTCTACGATGCTCATTTCGGTTTTGGTGCCGATTTCAATTTCAATAGATTTTCAGGTTTTCATTGCGATTGCCATTTGATCGTTATGGGATTTGCATGTCGATGTTTCCGTGCCGATGATCCGTTTCGATTCTCGCTTAGGGTTGCGTGTCGATTTGCACCTGTATTTGAGTATTGATGTGGCTTTCGAGCTACATGTTGATATTCGAATGTATGTGCAGTGTGATGTGCATATCGATTGCATTTCGATGCGTGTGTGGAAGTACATGTCGATGTACCTTCCGAGGCCCATTTCGATTGCAGATGAAGTCACAAGGTGGATTCACATTTCGACATGCTTCCCGATTGCAAGTTGTTCCTCCATTCCACTTGCATGTCGAATTGAACTTTGTTGCGCATGCTGAATTGAATGTTTGATGTGCATTTCGATTCCAGTTTAATTCGGTTTGGCATAGCTTGTCGACTTGCACTCCTCTTGCAATCGGAGCTGTAATTGCGAAGGCCTTACGGCCGGTGCCGCCGACCCTGAAAGGAGACGACGACGACCACGACGACGACAACGGTGGCGGCGGCGGCAACGACGACGACGTTGACGTGGGCCAGAGTCCTCAGGGATGGTTCTTGGGGTCTCTCGGAAGTCTCTCGGGAGAAATTTTAGGGCCTCTTGGGATCCTCTTGGGAGCCTCTTGGCCTCTTGGGGGCCTCTTCGGGCTTCCTGGAGACCTCTTGTGGGCCTCTTGTGGCTTCCGGGGGACCTCTTGGGTCCGAGAGCTCGAAATGTCCGTTCGCGTCCCCCGTCTGGGCACGCTCTGGGAGCCGTCTTGAGGGCATCTGGGGCCGTCTTGGAGGCGTTTTGGGCTGTCTTGGGATCCTCCTGGGCTTTTTGGGGGCCTTCTTGGAGGCCTCTTGGGCCGTCTTGGAGAGATCTTGGGGGTCTCTGGCGCCGTTTTGGAGCGGCGGGAAGTGGAAAAGGCGAGAACGCTCAAATCTTAAAACAACCAGCGAAAAATCTATGAATTTGGCCTTTTGGTGCCCTCGCGAGAGTGCTCTTGGAAGCGCCTTGGGGCGTGCTGGGAGCCTCCTGGGCAGTCTGGAGGGCGTTAAGGCGTGTTGGACCGATCGATTAGCGATTAGGGACCCTCTAGGACCGTTTCGGCGGCCTCTTGGGACACTCTTGGCCTGTCTTTGTACTTTCTGAGGCCCCAGGGCCCCCAGGCGGGGAAAACGTATCTGGGTGGCGAACCCCCCAGAACCCTCCCATGACTCCCCCGGGACCCCCCCCGGCGCGAGGAAGGGATCAAAGGGAAGGGGCTTCCTTTCGACTCGATTACGACATTGCTAGATTTTTCCCTCGCTGACAAGCTCGAGGAGGAGAGTGGGAAGTGGACGACGGAGACGACCGACGGAGACGACGACTCGAACAGCCAAGGCCCTCACACACGCCGACAGGGTCGGCGGATGTGATTTGCGCCACCCTGGCGAGACAACCACCGGACAGCCCACGGGGCCACCCACGGGACAGTCTCTGGACCTCCCGCGGGACAACGATGCACATGACAACCACCGGCCAACCCAAGGAACAACCACGAGACGACCCACGGGACAGCCACGGGGCAACCAGCCAACGGGGCAAGCACAGGACAACATGCCCAGACATGATCGCGTCGTAAACAACGTCAAACAACGAGTCAGGATAGACGCACCGTCGCCCTCGCGCAGCTTTGCTTGCCCGCACGCGCGAAGCGAGCCCATACCAAGACCGACGGTCCTGGTCGTGGTCGCTCCGTTCTCGCCGCCCGGCCTCGCATTCAAGCGGGGTCGCGTTCGTGGGAACGGTGATTGGTGTGCGTGTGTGTGTGTGTGTGTGTGCGTGCGTGCGTGCGTGCGTGCGTGTGTGTGTGTGTGTGCGTGTGTGTGTGTGTGTCTAATGGGCCAGCCGCGCTGTTGCTGTAGGCAGGCTGCACAGCGTCTCGTCGGCGTTCTCCTCCTCCGCCGCTCTGGCCCCGCGCGGAGAGGCGGGCGCCCCCCTGATCTCTCCCATTGACCTTCCCCTCGCCTTCGTCCACCTAATTATCCTCGTGTTCGTCTTCCTCTTGTTTCCTTTTGAACATGTTTTCCACTTTGATCTTTGCCACCTATCCCTTCTTCCCCCCACCACCTGCTCTCCTCTCCCACTTCCATCTCGTTCCCCTTGTAGCTTTCCTCCTCCTCCTTTTTGCACGTTTGAACCGTTAAACTAACCTTAGGAAGCTATGTGTGGCGTTATTCCTCCTCCTCCTCCTCCTCCTCCTCTCCCTCCCGTGCCCTTCTCCATCTGACATTCCCGTCCCTCCCCGCGGCCGCCTCTGCGCAGGACCCGTCCATGCGGCAGGTGAAAATCCAGGGCCCCACGAAAGAGGACGGCGTGGGGGCAGCGACCCCTGGGGACGGCAAGAGATCGGCGAATAGTGGAGGAGGGGGGAAAGAGGGCTGTGATGGGGAGGGCCAAGGGGGAGAACGGATAAGGGATCACGGTGGAGTCAGGATGGGGGGGTAGGGATGGGGAGGGTGGAGGCGGCCATGGCGTGTGTGTTGGGGGGGGCGGGGGGGGGATGGTAACGGGGGGTTATCGCGAATAGTGTTAGAACGAGTTCACGACCAGAGGTCCTGGTCCAAGTTTCCGACGTGGGGAAATACCACCTGTCGGAGGTTCACAAGGGATTTCCTGGATCGGCGTCGAACGCCCCCTGCCGGGCGCGCGAAGCGCGCCACCGGCGGCGCCGGAGGCGCCGCGCCGCCAGAGTTGTCCAGCTCCGATGCGAGAGATCCGTGCGGACCTCCTGAAGGGCATGACTTCGATGCATACAGAAAAGGGTGTCCTTATTCGTATCTTGTTTGGGGCGCTCGGGCCTGGAGACCTCCAGGTTTGCGCGCGCCTACAGACCTGGAGGTCTGCAGGTCTGAGCGCCCTCCTTTTCTCATGCTCACCTCTGCTTGCATCCGCACCACCACCGTCATCATCGTCATCATCGCTACTGTCATCACAGCCGTGTCTGTGACCATCTTCATCCTCATCCGCACAGTCATCATTGGATATGCCTCATCACCGTCACCATCGAAATCATCATGGCCATCGTATCCATTCGAGCTATCACCACCTCACCATCGTCATCATCACTCACTTCTTCAGCATCATCGATCATCATCGTCATCACCATCCGTTCGCTATCACTTTCACCACGATCAGCCTTTTGCAAATCAAATGGGCGCGCGGCCCCGCGCGGTCCTGGATATCCACGTTCGGCCGCCGCCGCCGCCCGTGCCGCGATGGCCGCACTCAATCTGGATAGTGAGATGGACGCGCAGGCTTCCAGCCAAGTCTTCCATCCTTTGCCAGCTCGTGCGGTTTCGGATGGAATGCCACTGGTGTCGGCGCAATTGTTCCAGTGTGTTCCCGTGGCGCCCCCGGCCGCGGCGGTCTTGCAATGGGAACGAGGAGAAGGACTGAGGTGCACCACGCGCTGCAGGTGGGACTTGAATTCAAGCGCTAGAGCGGCCTTCACGATGCCGCATCGGAGATTAATGAGATTTGCCGTGCGGGTTCGGATATCGTCTCTCTTTGAGGGTGCGTACTTGATTTTCTAAATGGGTTCTAGTCGGCCCAGAAGTTTGGAATTTAGGGGGGCAGCGTGGGAATGCGCGGGCATATCCACGCAGGTGGCCCCCGTTGTCGCAGAGGGCTGCGGTTGGAGACGCCTTCGTCATCATCCGAATTTTGCTCGGCCAGAAAGCTGGGTTTGGCTCATGAGACTCCAGCGCCCGAGTGCACCCAAAATGTCGCCTCGGGGCGTGGATTGCCCCCCCCGTGGCCCGCCAGGAGATTAGCAATCGCAGGGTCGAGTTTGCAGGAGTGTCTCGAGCGAAGCGCCTAATCCAACAACTGTCGCATGGAAGGGCGCCTCGTAGGGCACGCTCTGAGGCGCGCTTGCGGGCTGGCTCGCGGGCGCGCTTGCAGGAGGCGCTCGCGCGAACGTCCCTCGCGCGCTTGCAAAGCGGGCATCTTGGCGCGTGACGCAGCGCTCTTCGTCAACGCGTGGCTCGCCGAGTTTCATGGGGCGCGCATCAGGCGCCATGCGGGGCCATTCGCATTAGGGCACGCGTGCGCTGCGAGAGCGAGTCCGCGCTCGATCCGCGCCCGCGCCCCTCTCAATTGAGTTTTTGTTTGTTTTCAATGGTGTGCTCTGCTTAGGGTGTGTGGAGCTCATTCGATGAAGCTGTCAGATCGAGATACATCGCGCGCCCTGCCTCCTGGTCGTTCGAAGCGGGGTTTACCGTCGACGCGCGATGTCAATTAAGCTCCGAGAAGAAGACGATGCGATCGACAAAATTATGGACAAGGCTGTTGTATGGGTATGGCGCCAGCGCGCTGAATTGGCCCAGTGCCCATGACGGAAGACGCGCACGCCGATCTGTCGACCCGCGTCGCGCATGATATCCCCTGCGTGAAGCAGCCGCTGCAGCGCAGAGTCGCAGCCGGCGAATCCGCGTGGACTTCGAGCAACATCTTTCGGATTTGCGCAAGGCGGTTCACGCCGAAGAGGCGCCCGTCAAGTGGAAAAAGTCGATGCCCCTGCGCTGCCTCGCCGCCGCTGAAGACGCGAGGAGATCACGGCCTGTTTCATCGGCCCAGTGTGCCCCCGGAAGGCGACGCCACGTAAACTCGATGACACCTAGTTTCGCGTCGACAGCCAGGTGGATCTCACCCCCGCCCCCGAAGCGGAAGCTCTGCCCAGACAGCCCGGTCAGGCAGCGGCGTGGCTGGCACCCCCGCGCTGGGCATGCCGCCGTCGGTGCCGCAGTTTCTGTTCAGCCGAGCTCCATCTCGGCGCCGCCACCGCCCGCGAGGCCGCTGCGGCCCGCGGGCCGGCGCTCGAAGTCGTGGAGGGGGCAGCGCGGCCAGAGTCTGGCCAGCGCGGCGCTGAAGCTGGGCCCGCGGAGATGGCGGGCGCGGGCCCCCTCTCCTCCCCCCGCCCCCCCCCGCGCCCCCCCATGCCCATTCCCTCGACCTCCTTCTCTTCGAGCTCCGCCTGGGCCCAGCGCTTTCAGGCTGGACTCGCTTTGACGTCGCCACCTCCTTGCGATCGCTTCGCCTTCGCAGTGGCCCGCGTGGAACGCGCGTGCGGGCTGGGCAAGCGACGTCTCCAGCGGCGGCGCGCCGCGACGGATGGGGGCGGCGCGAGCGCTGCGGGGGGCCGACATCCCGCGGGACATTGTCACATTCATCCCCGCGTCGAGGCGCCGTCGCAAGCGGCTGCCGCCAGCGCGGCAGACCATCCGGGACCGCATGGGAGAGCACCTGGGGCGCGTGCCCCCTTCCCTTTTGGGTCGGGACCTCGGGCAGATGGGGGGGCGCCCGGGGCGTGCAGCGCACCCTGCAGGCGCGACGGCGCTCGGGGGCGGCCAAGAGGGGGGCGATGACTAGGGGGGGTGGATCTCATGGCGGGGGCCATGATATCCCCCCAGGTCTCACGGCGCCTCTCCTCACATCATCACGTCCTCGCCCCCTCCCCCCCCCCCCTGGGCCGCGCGCGCGCCGCCGGCCACGATTTGCGCCCCCCCCCCTTGGACGCCCCCTCTTGGGCGCCCCCAAGACGCCCAAGCGTCCTCGGAGCCTTGCGCCGTCTGTCCCGCAAATGCCTCCAACTACACCACGGTCGCGCTGTGCGACTGTGCGACTACGCGGGCAGAAGTCTGCGGGCACCTGGCCGGGATGCACCCGCAGCCCGGCCATCTGGCGACTCCCTCAGATCCCCGCCGGCGCCCGAGAGGTCCACCGCAATGGCGTCGCGTCCGACGTCCGCCAGCTCATCGGCGAGCATTGGGAGGAAGCTCGCATCATCCAGCTCACCGTGGGTGCTGAGCCGTGAATTGCGACGGGCGCCGGACAGGGCGCGACCTGGGCCGAACGCGGCGACTGCGTCGTCATTGGCGTTCCCGAGGACACCGCCAGAACCGCCGATGGGGGATCGCCATCAGTCCTGTTGGCTATGCCAGACTGGAGCGGGCAGAAGTCTGCGGGCACCTGGCCGGGATGCACCCGCAGCCCGGCCATCTGGCGACTCCCTCAGATCCCCGCCGGCGCCCGAGAGGTCCACCGCAATGGCGTCGCGTCCGACGTCCGCCAGCTCATCGGCGAGCATTGGGAGGAAGCTCGCATCATCCAGCTCACCGTGGGTGCTGAGCCGTGAATTGCGACGGGCGCCGGACAGGGCGCGACCTGGGCCGAACGCGGCGACTGCGTCGTCATTGGCGTTCCCGAGGACACCGCCAGAACCGCCGATGGGGGATCGCCATCAGTCCTGTTGGCTATGCCAGAGGAGACAGGCGGCAAAACCTCCAGCCACAGGTGACGGTGGCAGTTGGGCGCGACGTCGAGTGGGCAGAAGATCTGCCCAGGAGCTGGAGGGGCTGGATAGCGCCGACCGCCGACGTGGGACCCCCGCTGCCGTCGAGCACGCCGCGGCCGACTAGGCCGTGGGCCGCGCGAGTGCTCCCGGCGCCTCGACGCGCGGCGCCGGCGTCAGAGCATCCGCGCGAGGCGCTGGTGGGCAAGGACAACGCCGCGATTGGGGGCGAGGACGACAATGGTGAGCATGTGGAGTTGCATCTGAATCCAGGTGTGCCCGAAGCATTCTTGAGCTCCAACGAGGCTGCGTCCAGCGACGCTGTGGCCGGCGCCCTTCAGACAGCCGCGCTTGACATGCGTGCCGCCGTCGAGACCGCGGTTGTCACGCGCGACGTCGACCTTCTGCCCAACGAGGGGGAGTCGATGTTGGCGAAGGAGGTCGCAGCAGCAATCCTCGAAAAGCTCGCGATCTGGGCCAAGCGCAAGTGTTTCGAGGCGCGGCCGGTCGAGGGCGCCCGAGACGCAATGGGAGCCGGACGCGCTTTCAAGCGGGAGCACGCGACGGGGTCAGACGGAAAGACCGCGAGGACAATCCGGCGCCGCATGGCGTTGAGGGGCTTTCGCGACAGGGGCGCCAGAGCCTTGGGGGCGTTGCCTGGGACAGCGAAGCGGGCGCCTCAGCGCCGACGGCCGTCAGGGGCGGCGCGTTGCCCCGACAGGATGCACGTTGCCGTCGACGTCGAGAAGGCACTCCTGCGCGGCATGGCCCACGCCGAGATTCAGGGGCAAGGCAAAACACTTCGATCGGCGAACTTCACCCTGCCATCCGGCAGCGCAGCCATCCTCGGGAAGCTGCCCGGCTACGAGCGCCTCGACGAGCGGACGGAGTACCCGCGCTGCATCGAGCCGGGCGCCGGCCGCAAGGTTGCGACGCGAGCCTTCTCCACGAAGCACACCCGTGCTACGTGCTTGCCTGGGTGCAACGCCGCGCCCGCCAGGTGCAGGCGGGGCCCAGAGCTCGAAGTCAAGCGCGCGGCGTCCGGCGGCTGTGCTGCCGGCGTCTCGGGGCTCGTGATTACGTTGTTCAAGCGCGTTGACGATCTGGGGATCGCTGGTCGCCAGGAACCCGTCGACCGCCTGATCGGCCACGTCGAGAGCGTCTTCGGCCAGATGAAGGCCGACTGCGATGTCGTGCGATGACTCCATCCACTGCGGGGCGCACTCGCACCGCAGTGCCGTTGGCGCCGCGACGCTCTACCAGGACGAGTACATCGCTCGGATACCGATCAGACGCGTTGACTTTGCCAAAGCCGAGGTTGACGAGCCGGCCGGAGGTCAGCTTCGCGACTTTGTCTCCCTAATGGGAGCAGCGGCCGACGCCCTGCTCGCCCTGCGCCGCGTCGCGGCGCGCATCGTCTCCAATTCCGCTGCGCTGGCCACTCAGTTGACCTCCATTGAGCGTGCCGGGCGACCCAGCGCTGCCGGGCGATTCAGCGCGCGCAGCGACGGGTCTGTTCAAGTGGGAGGAGGAGACAGGATACGGCATTAGAGGAGCCGAAAACGTGCGTCTCGGCAAGTGCCGCCCTGCTGGCAAACAGGTGCGCCGCCTGCTGGACGCTGTGGGCCGATGGCACAAGCTCATGTGCAGATCCCTTCTCGGCTCTGACCTGCCTGCGCCAAGCAGATCGACCATGTGCACTGGCGCGGCACTTGGGACACGCTGACCGACCCCATGACCAAGCGCAGCATGGGCCCAGAGCTAATCCATAGCGTGATGGGCAGCTAGATCAGATATGACCACGCCGCGGTTAAGTTTTGCGACGAGAAGCTGGAGAAGGCCGCCCCGAGCTCACGGCATAGAGCTCGCTCACGCAGAAGTGGGAGGATTCTTCTCGCGACTGTCTCACGAGGTCACGCGGCGTCGGTCATCGGATCTGTGTGTCTCGCTCCCTCTCTCTCTATATATATATATATATGTCTGTCCCTCTCTATTTGTTTGTTCTCTCTCGCTCTCTCTCTCTCTCTCTCTCTTTCTCCCTCTCTCTCTTGTTTTTGTTATCTCTCTTTCTCTCTCTCTCTCTCTTTTTCTCTCTCTCTCTCTCTCTCTCCCTCTCTCTCTCTCTCTCTTTCTTTTTTTTTTCCTCTCTCTCACCCTCTCTCTCTCTATTTTGTTTTTTTTTTTTCTCTCTCTCTCTCTCTCTCTCTCTGGGGGTGAGATGCGCACGACGACAGGCGCGGGGGCCGACGTTCGAAATTGACTAGGTGAGCGTTCGATTGAGTGGGCGTGCGCGGAGTGTGTCCGGGCAGGACGCGGTTGTGTGTCATCTGTTTTTGGAGTTTCGCATCGTACAGTTGGGGGGTCACTTTGACTGTTCTGAATGGTTTCAGGAGCTTTTCCAGGAGTAACCTCATCCTGGCCCTGGGGGCCGTGAGCGGTTTTTCGTTTGGCGCCGCAGTGGGGCGCTGTTCTTTTGGAGGCCCCGAGACATGCTGGAACCAGGTGAGCGCGCTTTCTTTGCAGGCAGCTTCATAAAAAAAGAGGCGGTTGGTACAGCGGCGCTCTCGTCGCGGCCTGGCGTTTTTTTGGGGGGCGAGGAGGCGGTGAGCAGAGCCCACCTTGAGTGTTGTTGTGTTTTCCCCCCCCGAAGGCGCGACGGATTCGCTTGAACACCAGAGTACCAGAGTCGAACGGTAGGTGTGTCCACCTCCCCGCCTTCTCTGCCGATTGTGATGTTCTCCCCTTGCCGACGTTGTTTCTGTGCTGGGGTGCGGGAGTTGGCCCGGCTTCCGTGCCCGCCTTATTCGCGCCCTATACGTGCCGCCTTGCCCACCCGTTTACGGAAAACCTCGTTTCTCTTTTCGCGCTTTCAGTTGTAGTCCCTTTCCTTCCCCCTCTTCCCTCCCGTCTCCTCCTTTTCTTCCTCCCTCCTCCCCGTCCTCCTCCCCCTCCTCCTCCTGTTCCTATGCCTCCTCCTCCTCCTCCTCCTTTTGGTCTTCCCCCTCTTTTTCCCCCCCTCCTCTTCATCCCATCCCCCATGTATTTTTTGTCATTCCTCATTTCTCTCCTCGTCCTGTTTTCCCCCACCTCCTACATCCCCCCCGACCGCATCATCCATTTGTTGCGTATGTTTTTCCTGGCTTCTTTTTTCGTTCCTCCACCTTCCCCCTGCCTATTTGTTTTCCTCCTCTCACCATGCTGCTCCTCCATCCGTGCCCCCTCTTCCGTCCCCCGCCCCCTCCTCCCCCCCCCTTCTTGTTACCCGCCTTCCCTCCCCCCTCGAAATCTTCAGGATCCTTCCCTCCCTCTTCTCATCCCAGGCCCCCCCCCCTTTGTTCCGCAGCCCCCCCCCAGTCCTCCGCGGCCCCGCGTCCGCGCGGGCGCGCGCGGTGCCCGGACTGGCCGGCGAGGCCGTGGCGAGGTGCAAGAAAGCCATTTCGGGCGCGCCCCCCTGGGGGGGGGGGGGCGCGCCGCGCGGGGGTGGGGGCGTCAAGTTTCCTGGACCTCTTTTTGTGAATTATGATCGGCCCACGAACCTGGAATGGAATACGGAAGTGTGAGGCGTGGCGACATGTTCGAGACATCGGATTGGGCGACGGGCAATTGCAATGTTGAGTGTATCGATCTTGATGTACCCTGCCATGGGCTGTGCTGTGTTGCGCTGTGCTGACCTGCGGTACGCCGTGCCGAAATTGTTGCTGTGGATCGAGTCCCCCTTTGCATCCGAGTCATGAGCAAGCTGATCTGGATCTTAAGCTCGAGCTGCCTGAACACACAGTAGCTGCCCCAGAGCTAGTTGAAGTGGAAGCATGCGGGACGCTCACTCAACTCGACCACAAATCCCGACGGACGCGCCACAGGATGCGCCAGGGCCGCAATGGGGGATGCGCCAGGGGGCGTGTCAGAGAACGCATCAGGGGACGTGCCTTGGACTTGTCAGGGGCCTGCCACGGGACGTGCTCTGACGCGTGCCGTGGGGCGGCCAAAGGACGTCATGCCAGGGGACGTTGCAAAGGGCGCGCCACGGAACGGGCGGAGGAAACGCCTGGGGACGAGCCGGGAAACGCGACAGAAGACGAGCCAGGAAACGTGCCAAGCCGAGTGGCGCGCTAGGAGACGCGCCAGGGCACGTTGCGCCAGAACTTCGCAAGGGACGCGCCAGGACGCGCCAGCGCGCCACGGGGCGCCCCACGGACGGGCAGGGTTGGACTGCGATGCGCTCTATTGCGACAAGCGTTTCGCTCGAGACATCCTCAACAAATCGTCATGTTGGACATCCACCTGGACGACCTGGACACAGAAAACACGGGGTTCGCTCGAGACATCCCCGACACGTCCTCATGTCAGACATCCGCCTGGACGACCTGGACGCGTGAAACAAAGCGTCTCGCTCGAGACATCCTCAACACATCTTCATGTTAGACGTCCGTCTGGGCGACCTGGGTACGTGAAACCAAGCGTCTGTATCGAGACTTTCTCAACACCTCATGCTAGACATTTGCCTGGGCGACCAGGACGCGTGAAACCAGGCGTCTCTCGAGAGATGTCCTGCCCAAGTCCTCATGTTAGACATCCGCCTGGGCGACCTGGACATTGGAAACCATGCGATTCGCTCGACGCATCCTCAACACATCATCACGTTAGACATCCGCCTGGGCGACCTGGACACGTGAAAGCAAGCAGTTCGCTGGAGACATCTTCAAGATATCTTCATGCTAGACATCGGGGCAAGTGAAAACCAGCATTTCGCTCGAAACGTTCTCAACACCTCATGCTAGACATCCGCCTGGGCGACCTGGGCACTTGAAAGCAAGCGTCTCGCTCGAGACATCTCCAGCGCATATTCATGTTGGACACCCACCTGGGCGATCTGGACACGTCAAAACACGTGTTTTGCTCGAGACGTTATCAACACCTCCTCATGCTAGATATCCACCTTGGGGACCTGGACACGTGAAACCAAGCGTGTCTCGAGAGACATCCTGAACAAATCCTCATGCTAGACATCTACCTGGGCGACCTGGACGCGCACAACCAAGCGTTTTGCTTGAGATATCCTCAACAAATCCTCATTCTAGACGTCTGTCTGGGCAACCTGGTCGCGTGAAACCAAGCGTCTCGCTCGAGACATCCTCAAGACTTGGGCACGTGAAAACAAGCATTTCACCTGAGGCATCCCCTGAATCCTGGTTCCCAGGGGAGGAACAATCTATAACGCAAAACGCGCGTCTCGCTCGCGGCATCCTCAACACATTCTGCAAAACACGCGTTTCGCTTGGGATGTTCGCGACAAGCGAAAATGTTTCCTCCACCAAATGTTTTATTGATCGGAATTTCAACATCAGCGTTTCGCTCGGGACATCCTCAATGGTTTTATTCGCCGGCGCTACACGACCCCGTTCTCCGTCGCAAAAGAAATGCGCCGGCCTTACGCGATTGTAGGCCCAGCATCAGTTTGACCCACTAAAGGAGAGCCCTGGGCCCAGGCCCTTTTCCGGGAAACAGTCACTGCAGGTGTTTCGCCGCGTTCGATTGAGGGGGGCCAGCGGGCTTTCGATCCGCCAGACAATTCGGAAGGAAAACCAGCCCCCAGGAAAAGATCGAGATCTGCGGGGCATTCTGAACCAATCACGACCTCGGAAGTCCGGATTTGAGGAGCGAGGCTAGATCGTCGATGGGGCGTCTAGTCTAATGGGTATCATGGCCAGAGGCCCTGAGGAATCTCGCAGATCTCATGGCTCCTTCGGGCCATGGTAGGCGACACCTACTTTTCCTGGACTCCATCTTCGGCCCACCCGATTTGGAGGTTGATCGAACTTTGAGAATCCAGATTGGATCGCTATCCTCTAGGCCTCCGACATGGAGCAGATGGGGTCGGAGGACCGCGCTGCATGTGGCAAGCTCGGGAGAGTCCGAGTTTCTCCGTCCCGACGTCGCCGGTGCATCGGCGGTGCATCGGCGATACAGTGCGATCCTCCTTCTCAATCACCAGGAGCCTTGAGACGGGGTCAATGCAAACGGGGGTCAGCCAGAGCGCCCAATCTTGCAGGATCCTGCAGGGCCAGGGTCGCATTGACCTGGGTTCGGGTGCAGGATCTTGCAGGATATTGCAGGATTTTTGCATCGACCCAGGTTTGGGTGCAGGACCTTGCAGGATGTTGCAGGATCTTGCAAGGCCTGACTGACCCGGGTCTGGATTGACCCAGGTCAGAAGGTCCCTGCCATTTGCCACAGCCCCATTTGAGAGGTCTCCACCTTCGAGGAGCAAGGTGCGTGATGTCGTTCGCCCCGTTTGGGCCTCCCGGCGGCCTCGCCGTCGCCACGGCCAGATCCGTCTCGAAGTCTTGGGGGTGGGATCCCAGACCTTCTCGCGTCGTGGGCAGCACCACGGCGGGATATAGGTCTGGCCAGTTTCGGCCTCCGTTGGCCCTCGCTTGGCCCTCTTGGCATCGCTCGGGCCATCGATGAGCATGTTGGATCAGCGTGCGGAAAATATGATCGACTCACGAACCCAGAAAGGAGTATATATATATAGACACGTGAGGCATGGCAACGTTGTCACGACACCTGATGGGGCGACGGGCGATTGCAATGCTGAGTGGGTCGATCTTGATGTGCCGTGCCACGGGCTGTACTGTGCTGTGCCGTGCTGAATTGCGATGTGGCATGTCGCGATTGTGCTCTGAATCGAGTCTTTTGCATCCGAGTCCTGACCGAACTGATCTGGATCTTAAGCTCGAGCTGCCTGAGCACATAGTATGATCCCAGAGCTAGCAAGAGGCACGCGTCTGCGGAGGATCAGACAATCACGGATGCGGGACACTGGGAGATCGAGATGGCGCCAACTTGTGGCAGTTTCGGGGAACCGCGCGAGTGTTGCGACGCGCTGAGCTATGGCGTGAAGAGCTTGCTATATCACTGTGAGCTAGTGGCGTGTCCAGGACTCTCCGGGGCCATGGTGCTATTGGGCGCCTTTGGGTCTTATTGGGGGTCTTGTGTGGGCCTGTCTGGGCCTCTTTTGGGTTGTCTTGGGGTTGATCTCGAGCTGTCCTGGGGCCCTTTTTGGCCCATCGTGGGACTTCCGGGGGTGGGTCGGTCGGAATAAGCAGACGGTGGCCACGGAGCGGAGGGGTGCGGGGGGCAAATAGGGCACACGGGGGTGGCGCGCACCCAGGCCCCACCCTAGCATGTATCCCAGCACGCGAAGCCAGCACACATCCCAGCACGTATCCCTGCACACGGAGGATGCACACAGCCCTGCACACATCTCAGCACCCCCCCTGGCCTGTTCCGACCGACCGTGCCCCCTTCCTTTTCCTGTCCTTTGCCCGTCCCCCTTCTCTTTTCCCTCGCCCCATCGCATTATTTTCCCTTGTTAACATACCTACCGGTGTGATCTCGCGCTGCAGTATTTCGACCGCCCGACCGACCGTGCCTGGGATGTGCGCTGGATATGCGTGCTGGGATGTGTGCTGTGACTCTTGCTGCCCCCCCCAAGCTTAGTCCAACATATCATGCCCCCTCCCCTCTGCCCGTCCCGTGCCCCTTCCTGGTTTATTGCGACCGACCGTGCCCCCCTCCTCTCCCTGACCTCCGCCCGTCTCCCCTCCCGTTTCCCTCCCCCCTCTCCCTCCTTTCCCTTTTTCCGACCGACCGTGCCCCCTCCTCTCTCCCTGCCCCGTGACCAGAGGACAGGGGGGCGGGGGCGACACGTTCGGTCGGAATAAGCCAGGTCACGTGGCCGGTGCGGCGCTGTGCCCTGCCATTCTGCCCTGCCCTGCCCTGCCATTCTGCCTCTCAGCGCTCTGCCCTGCCATTCTGTTGCGCCGGCGTTCCCCGTGGCCTCTGCCGGCGCCCCTCGTCGCCACGCTGCGCGCTGCCCGCGCTCTTCGTCGATGCTCTGCCGGCGCACTGTCGCGCACGAGTTCGGCTAGCGCTGCGCCCGGCAGGGCCGCTGGCGCACGACGCTCTCCCATGGCTCCGTGCAAAGAGCTAAGCATGGTCGCTGCGTGACATCGTTTCCCCGCCCTCGCCGCCCAGTGGAGCTTTCGCCAGCGCCCTGTTCTGGCTGGGGGTCTCGCGTGTGCTTCCAGAAGACTCCAGCAAGGCAGCGCTCATTACACACCTCTTGCTGGCGCAAGGGCGCCGGCCACTCTCCAGCGAGGGCGAGGGCGACGTAATGATTTTCCGATGTTTTGTTCGATGGATTTTCGAGTGTTCAGCCTTTTCGCATCCTGACGCTCCCAGACGCCCCCAGAGGCCCCCCAAGACGGCTCCAAGATAGCTGAAAAGGCCTCCAAGAGGGCCCCAACACGGTCTACGAGAGACCCAACACGGTGCCTGAGGCGCCTAAGACGGCCCGCGAGGGCCCAAGACGGCGGGATGCCCTGGAAGCACCCTGGAGCGCTTTGGGAAGGCCTTGGGTGCCTTTGGGAAAGTCCGGGAACGCCCAGCTGCCCCAAGAAAGGGAAAGCCAACCCAACAGCAAGGCCTTCCGCCCTAAGAGGCCGACGTGAGGCCGCAAGAGTTCCCAAGCGGTCCGACGAGGCCCCCAAAAGCCTCCAAGAGGCCCAACGAGGCCCCCAGGAGGCGTACAAGGGGCCCCGAGATAGCCGAACAATGCCCTCGATGCATCAAAATTGCCTCCAGGAGGCCCCCAGGAGGCTTCCGGATTGCCTCAGTGTGGTCTTAGGTGCCCTTATAAATCGGGCCTCCACGCAGCCAAGACGGCCAATGACGGCTTCAGACTGCAGAACATCACATTGGCCGATCGGAGAACCCCGACGATGCCCCCAAAGGGCCCCCAAAAGCCCCAAGACGCCCCCCCAAGAAGCACCCAACATGTGCATTCACCAACCAATTGAGGAAGCACGGAGAACCCCCCAGAAGCTTGTCAGATGCCCCCCGCGAAGACCCAAGAGGTTCCCAAGAGGCTCTCAGGAGGCACGACTATGCGACGAGCCTGTGCTTGGTAGCGCTGTCCAAGATCATCCAGCGCCCCCTCGGCCCAGGCTAGAACCTGAGCGCGCGCGATGTGCGCGCGATCGTTCGAGTAGAGAGAGAGAGAGAGATCTCTATCTATTTATATATAGATATATCTCTCTATATGTATATTAGATATATATATATATATATATATAGATAGATAGCTAGATAGATAGACAGGTATATAGATAGATATATAGATAGATATATAGATAGATATATAGATATATAGATATATAGTAGTATATATATATAGATATATAGAAAGATATATATATATAGAGATAGATATATATATATAGGTAGATATACAGATATATATAGGTATATAGATATATAGATACATATGTATAGATATAGTTAGATAGATATGTAGATGTATAGAGATATATATATATAGATATATAGATATATATATAGATATATAGATAGATATAGCTATATATATATAGATAAATATAGATATATATATATATATAGAGAGAGAGAGAGAGAGAGAGAAACATATATATATATACATATATATGTGTTGTATGTCTTTCTTTGGCCCAGCCAATTCCACCGCCGAACTGGCCCGAGATCTCGCCCGTTTGGCAGTTGTTCGGGTTTGGTTTGGGCCCCTTCGATTTTTTGTGGGTGCTGACCCAGCCGCGCGCCCACTTCACGTCCGAGCGGGCTCAGGCTCGGGAGCTCTGGGGTCCTGTTTCCCCCCCGTGCCCAGGCGTTCGTTCGCTCGATCCTTGTTGTCCTGCCACCCCGGGGCACCCTTCACCAAGAGACTGGAAGGCACCGTTGGCTGCTTCGTCCTGCGCGCCGCGAGGTGACTTTTCCGCGGCCTTCGAAGACGCCGTTGCGTTCAGGGCGCTCTTGGTTGTCAGCGCGTTGGGCTTCCTGCGAGACCCGCAGCGGTCTCCCCCTCCGCCCGGGCCGCGGGCGAGAAGGTGTGCTCATGGGCGACGAGCCCAGGGACGCACTGGCCGAGATCGACGGAGGGGCCGCGACAGGGGGGTCCGCGGCCGTGCGTGCGTGCGTGCGTGCGTGCGTGCGTGCGTGTGTGTGGATTCGTATGTGTGTGTGCGTGTGTGTACGTGAGTGAGTGTATGTGAGTGTGTGTGTGTGGATTTTATGTGTGGTGTGTATGTGTATGCGTCCGCCCCGTCCTCCTCCATGCCGGCCAATTTGCTTCGTGGTGCCTTCTGCATCGCTGCAACGCTGGAGCGGATTGCCCCACTGCGCCGCCGACGGAAAACGTATGCGTGTGCGTGCGCATGCGTCTGGAGGAGGAGTTGCCGGGAGTGGCCAGGAGGAGCGGTGCGGGCAAGCGGAAGTGAGGCTCCGCATTGACTCGCGCCTTGTGTGCTCACAGAGCTCGATTACCTGGAGCACTCCCTCGCCTAACTCTCTCCATCGTCTGTCCATCCTTCCTTCCTTCCTTCCTTCCCCTGTCCGCCCCGTCCCCATTGCCTCCTCCCGGCTCGTCGTTCTCCCTTCTCCTCCCCCTCATCCCGAGTCTCCACCCCCTTCCCCTCGCATCGCATTTCTGGTGCCCTCGTCGGTCATCTTACCTACTTTCCACTGCCTTTCGCGCCCCCTTCTCCTCCTCCCTTCTCGCTCCCTCGGGTTCTGCCCCACTGCGTGCGTGAACCAGGAGGAGGGAGGAGCGACGGGCGAGACCGCGGACCAACACACACACACACACACACACAGACAGGGAGTGCTTGCCGGCCTGCACGGCGCCCTCCCTGGGTGCCAGTTGGGGATGGGGGTGCCGTGGGCCCGGAGGCGCAGACGCGCAAGCAGGCGTCTCCGCCAAGGGGTGTTGGCCCGCCGACCCCTACCGCGTTGGCTCATAGGCCCTTCTGGGTAGTGGCGCTCGCGGTGGGGCGGTTACGGCCCGAGGGGCCTTGTGGCACATGAGCAGTCCAATGGACCAAGAAGCCCGCTTTTCTCCTTCTGCCTCTCTTTCTCCTTTGCCTGCTCATCGCTCTCCTCCTGCTCAGTCTCCTATCATCCTCCTCATCCTCCCGCTTCTCCTTCCTCCTTCCCTCTTTCCTCATCATCCCATTTCTCCGCGCCCACATGCGTGCTTGTTTAGAGGCAGGCCAATCAAATGTCTATTTCTGCCCCTCTCCAAAGCGGCTGAGGCTGTGGGTTGGTGGGGCTTACAGTGGGGAGGGCTGGCGTTGCGGTTGCTGGGCGTGGCGGGAGAGGAGGAAAATGAAGAGGTGGAGAGAGCGAAAGAGCAGGAAGAGCATTTGGCTATCTAGGCCCCCTTGGTTGAGGAGGAGCGGAGGGCGGGAGAGATGTCAGATGTCTTTCCGTGTTCCAGTCGTGGGGTCCTTCTGGCCGCAAGCCAGCCAGCATAACCGGAGTTGCGACACCCTCCCCGATTCTTCCCCAGCCAGTCCTACGTCTGAAAGCCAGTACTGTTCAACGTGTTTTGGTGGTCCCCAGGCCCCAGGGCCGTCAATACAACCACGACGTTGGAGGTGGTAAATGTGGGATTCATGCGTCGTCCCTTCGGGAGCAATCGCTTTTCGACCGCGCGTGCGCACAACAAGCAAGCGCAGGCGCGCCAGGACCAACCGAAAGCACGCCAGGGTCGCAAACACGAGCAACGAGCCAGTGTTCATGACCGGAGAACACGGCCACGCTAGAGCACACACGGTTCGGGTCCCACTTTTGTGTGTGTTGTGTTTTTTTGTGTTGTTGTGTATAAGCACGCGCGTTCCACATACATTCTCGCGTATATCAATATATCGACATATATTTATAGATAGATATACATACATGCAATATGTTCACATACACGCGTGACATGATTTTTCTTCGCTTATCGGTTGCCCGCGCGCGCCAGTGCCCTCATTAGCCGAGCGGTGATACTGCGATGATGGCCCCATCGTTTCTAGGTTCGCCCCGCTATCATGCGCAGGACCTGTCTCGTGCCGCCTTCCAACTCAGTCGGGGCAATCGAAGAAGAAACAACTGCATAACTGTCCGCCGCTCCTGGCGCGCACAGGGCGCTACGAGAAGGAGTTCAGCGCCGATCCAAGAAGTTTGCGCAGCCCTTCGAAAATCGATGCTTAGTCATGTTTGTATGCTTCTAGTGTAGCCTCCCACCTGGATGCGTCAACACGCAGAGCGACAGCTCGTGTCTAGGAAGGCATCCCACGTCCTGGGAATGTGCCTATGACCCAGTCATTCACGCCAGACGCAGTCATACCGGCGACTGGGCGGTCGCTTCCTCTTCCTCCGAAGCTGGGTCCGTGCCTTCGCCCGCGTGTTCTGCTCCGTGCACGGCGCGATGCTGACAGCATGTCTGCAGGTGCGCCATGGCTCGGCGCACGCAAAGGCGAACGGGGCACCGGATCCTGCGACGCCGCGTCGTGCGCGAGCGATTGTATCGGAGGTTGACAGACCTCCTACCCTGACACGTCGATTAAGGAATTGGCCGTTTTCGGTTCGCGAGAGGGCGTCGCGGCCGTCATTTTTGCGGGTCCAGGTCCGTTGGTTTCGGTCCTACGCCGTTTCCACTTAGGGGAGGTTTACTAAAGGGAGGTTTGTCCACCGCCGATTGCAGGGAATTGTCGTGAAGGAAGCGCATCCTGAGGGAAACGTCCAGCGGGGTTAACTAAAGGACAGGGATGGATCTTTCCAGGGCGTTCCTGACCGCTCTCAGAGCGCTCTGGAACGCTGAGAATGCCGCGGTCCGGGATACATCTTCCACACCTGCCAGATCTCAGAGGGCCCCGATTTGTCCAGGTCCGATTTTGTCCCTGTCCTGGCTTCGTCTTAAAGCAGGTCCTGGACTCTGAGCGTTCCCCCTGGAACACGTCTTCATCATGAGCAGTTGTTTGAGGTTGAGGATCCTGGGGCATAGGGAGACCCCGAGAGCCCCGACAACCTAGAGGAACCCTCGAGATGCGTCGCGCGTGACAGACGATGGCCAGGGAGGCGCGGTGATCATGAAGAACGTCGACCCAATGTCCATGGGGCACCTCGCCAAGATCAAGGAGCGCCGCCCTGCCAGGGGTGGCGCCAGGCTGCCCCATCTGTGACGCCGGCAGAGCGCCCTTGGGCGTCCTGGGTCGCCCTTGGGCGCTCCTGAAGCGTCAAGCGGGTGCCTTTAATTACATGGGGTGCCGGGTGCCATTGCACCCTCGCCTCCTGGAAGCGTCCCCAACCCATCACGTCTGCGATCCATAGCCCGCTCTGACGTCCAAGGGGCTTGCGCCCTCGTCTTGCATCCTTATCCAGCTGCCAATGGCAATTCCGCCACCGTGCAAGTCTAGCATGTTGAGTGGCGGCTATTCGAGGGAGCGCGGGAGGCCGTCAACTGTGACACTTCGGGCCTTTTGAAGGTTCTGAGGGCATCTTGAGTTCTTTGAAGGCTCTCTGGGCCTCTTGGCAGCCTTGGGGGTCGCTCGGGAGCTTTCGGGGGCTCCTTGGGTCGTCTGAGGGCGCTCTTGGGCCGTATGGGCGCTGTGAGAATTCCTCTTGATGGACTCTCTGGGTCGTCTTGGGGCTCTCTTGAAGACCTTCAGGCCCTTCTGAGCGCCTGTTTGGGCCGACCTCGGGTCCTCTTGGGCCGCTCCGTCTTTGAGCCCTCCTGGTGCCTTTCTGAGCAGTCTTGAGGCCATCTTGGAGGCTTCTGGGGCAGTTGAGCCGACACAACCTTGAAACGAAGAGAATGGGAGAATGTGGAAGAGTCGAGAAAACAACAAACAAGACACACAAACAACAACAACAACAACAACAACAACAACAACAACAACAACAACAACAACAACACCAACACCAACACCACCACCAACAACAACAACAACACGAACAAGAACAAAAACAATAACAATAACAATAACAATCACAAGCACAATAACAAGAACAATAACAATACCAATACCAATAACAACAACAACAACAATCACTTTACCCGAACGCTCAGTGTTCTCACCAGTGCCAGGGTTTTCATACGACGCCCGCCAATACCCCCACTTTGTGGGGGGGCCGGTTCAAGCTCTACCACATTTCCAAACGACTCTTCGCCACCACCCACACCCAGCTTCCCGCCCTATGACGTTCGGACACTTCACTTCGTGGCCTGCGGACGACCGTGGCTACTACACTGGCGCATGGGTACAGTGACTCGGATTTTTAGGATTCGGACAGCGCGCGCGGGTAGAAATTTTGAAAATTCGTACAGATGTTTTTCGAGGACCTACGGTGCGATTCGTATGATTGTATGTTGCGCGGTGCTAAAATTCCTAAGAAACCCAATGGTTTTTGAAGATTTCGGCGTGCGCGCGCGAAGAAAAAACGAATGTGTCCCGCATGGTATTAGCCTACGTTCGTACACCCACAGAAGTTGTTAAGCCTTGTTAACCCACAGAAGTTGTGAAGCCTTCCACAGAACATCTGTTGCATATGATGCATATGGTACATGATACACATGATACGCATGATACGTACTCGCAAGATAGTTGATCACATCTTTAGGGCAAATTCCTGAGGGATGTGGGAAGAAAAAACGAATGTGTCCCGCATGGTATTATTTGACAGGGATGATGGCCCTGGCAGGTGCGCAACCGTTGTCGCAGAAGTTCGAAAAAGTTGCTCGCAAAAGCCCGTTTGACAGAAATGTTTAAAAAGTGTTGGGTTTCCTACGAATCCGAAAAGAGCGCGCGGGATGAGATTTTGACATTTTTTGTTGAAAAACCATTGGTTTTTTGATGTTTTTATGTTAAAATCGCTGCGAACACTAAGGTTTTGGAAGGATTTCGTCTTGCGCGCGCGAATGTCCACTTTACCTTATTTTTTGCAAGGGATTCTTGAAATTTGATTATATTAGAACAAGAAATGTCATTTTCTATTGTTTTTTGCAAGGGAAAGCGGATTACAACAAAACAACCGGATCCTGTACACACCCTCTTTTCTGAGGCTTCCTCACGAAAGTGATGAAAATGTAGCTGCGGCCTAGGCGGCGCAGGGGGGGCGCGCACCAGGGGGCCCAACAATAATTATTCTTTAGAATAAATGATGTTCAACAACAACAACACCAACAATAGCAACACTATCATCAACAACAACAACACTCATTTTAAGATTGTTCGCTCTTACTTGCCCGCGTGCCATGCAACGTGTATACCCACGCCCTCGATACCCGCCCCCTTCGTCTTCGAGCGTACCCCCTTCTGGGGGGATTTTTTCTTTTTGCGGGGGCGGGCGGGCTTAGACAAGCGGGCGTGAACGGGCGGGGAATTATTCGGAGGATGGGGCACGCATCTCTTTGCCCACCATTGGAATTAGCGCGGGCCCTGCAAGAAGAGGAAGGGGGAGAACGAGGGAGAGTGGGAGGAAGGGAGGGGGAGGGACGAGGCTAAAGGGGAACACGCCAGGAGAGAGGGGGCGAGGAGGGGGGGGGGGACGATTGGAGATAGAGAGACAGAGGAGGGAGGAAGGAGGAGGCTGGAGAGGGGAGGGCGAAGAGAGGAGGGAGGAGGGTTATGGGAGGATGGTGAGGGGAGAGAGGAAGAGGGAGGAGGAGGGTGGATATGAGGGAGAGGGGAGGGAGGAGGGAGGTTGGATGGGGAGGAAGGGGCAGGAGGGTAAGAGTGTGAACGTTCTAGGAAGTCCTAGGCGAGGGCGTATTCCTCAAGGAAGAGTTGGGCGGGAGCGGGGGTCCCGAGTACATTGTCGGACGTCTCAGGCGGGAGCGCCGGTCGGGCGGGCGGACCCTGACGGGCGGGTCGGGCGGGCGGGACATTCAAACGGGATTTTTGGGTAAATTGCGAGGAAGTGTTAAGCGAGAGCGCGATTCCTAAGTAAATTGCGAGGGCGTCCTTGGCGAGAGCGTGGTTCCTGAGCGTCGAGAACGCGATGCTGCAAGAAATTGCGAGGAAGTCCTAGGTGAGAGCGCCATTCCTGAGTAAATTATGAGGAAGTCTCGGGCGGGAGCAGGGGTCCTGATTACGGAAGTCTCAAGCGGGAGCGCCGTTTCTTAGTAAAATTTGAGAAAGTCTGAAGCGGGAGCGCCCTTCCGGAGTAAATTTTGAAGAAGTCTCAGGCGTGAGCGGGGGTCCTGAGTAAATTGTGAGGAGGTCTCAGGCGGGAGCCGTTGTTGTAGTCCGGGGCCCAACAACGCAATCTGATCCGCAAGGCTTTCCTTGTCAAAAAACAGGGTGCGAGCCCCGGATGAAACACTTCAATTGAAAAAAAACAGTGGGCACCGGACAGGGGGGATCAACAATAATTATTCTTCAGGAATGAGAGTTCAACAACAACAACAACACCAACAATAACAACAACAACTCAATGAATGTGGCCTCTTCGGGCGATCTTGGAGGCTCTATTGGATCCCATTTGAGCCGTCTCGAAGACCTTTTTGGCAGACAAGAGGCCAGTTTGAGCCATCTTCGCCGCCAGGGAGAAGTAATGGATCATCTTGGCAGCCTTTGTGGCGTGCCATGTCCGGCTCCGAGAGTTTGGCACCGTCGAGCACCTGGAGGTGTTGGCGCGGTTTGTTGTCTTCGCGGGCACTGTGATGTACGTGCTGGCGGCATACACAGGCACAGGGGTGCATTCGTACGCAGGCACAGGGGTGCGCAGAGTGTGCTATTTCATCGTTTCGCTCACTCCGCCGGCCCATCTTGCATTACTGGTGCTATATGCTTGTGTGTTCGTGGCGAGCGAAAATGAGGAGGAGGACGAGGAGGAGGAAACGGGGGGGGATGAGGATGAGGAGGAGGTTTCTGGAGGGCTTGTTGTGTCAATTTGGGGCGAAACTGGTCATGGACAAGGCGCCTCTTTGGGAGTTTTCTGTGAGTTTTTTGGGAGGCTTCTCGAGGGCCTCGTGGCGGTATGTTGGTGATATCCTGGATGTCTCGTGGGAGCCTCTTTGGGGCCTCCGCGGGCGCCACGGGGGCCTCTTGGGGGCCTCTTGGGAGTCTCTTGGGGCCTCTCGGAGGCCTATTAGGGGCTTCTGGCGGGGCTGTTGGGGCCTCCAGGGGACCTTTTTGCGCCTAGAGCTCGAAATGTCCGTTCGGGTCCCCCGTCTGGGCCCGCTCTTGGAGCCGTCATGGTAGGCTCTTCGGCCATTTTGGAGGCCTCTGGGGCTGTCTTGGGGCCCTCTTGGGCAGTTTTGGGCGCTCGGGCCGTGTTGGGGCGATCCTGGAAGCCTCTCGGGCCGTCTGACAGCCCCGGGAAGCCGAAATTCACAATTTTCTTTTCCTGTGGGCCCTCTTGGGAGGTCTCTTGGAGCCCTCTTGGGGATTCTTGAAGGCGCTTAGGGCTGTCTGGGGACCATCTTTGGTGTCTTGGATCGCTCTCGGACCGTCTCGGATCATGTTGAGCTCTCTGGGAGGCCACTTACAGCATTCCTGGAGCGCTCTTCGTCCGGGACCTGGCCGGGGACCCCCAGGGGCGGGCGGCCCCGCGCGCGCGAACTAGAAATACGGTTAACCAGCTACCGGAGATCTTGTCTTAGCACGCCCTTGGCCCGTTGGGGCGGCGAATTTTTCGTGGGGTGCTACGTGGCGAGCGGCATTCCGCTCACAATGGTGCGCCGCAATTTCTTGGAGCAAGTCCTGTATCACCACCGCGCCGCTCACGGCGAAGAGACCACCCTGTGACCCTGCAGTGACCATTTTACTCAGAAGGATTTACGGCCGGCGCGCCGATCCTGGGCGTTAGGAGGAGGCGGGATAGGGATGAAAAGGAGGAGGATGAGGAACCGTAGGAGAAGGAGGAGGAGGAGGACGACGACGAGGAGGAGGGCGAGGAGGACGAGGCGGACGAGGAGGAGGACTGGCTGATGCGGGGGGCAACGAGGGGAAAGGACGGATTTGAGCCTTTTGATGCCCTCTTGGGCGCGCTCTTGGGTTGTTCCTCAACCTTTCGAAGAGTTGTTTGACGCCTTTTGGGTGGGCGTCTTGGGGGGGAAAGCTCGGATTGTCGGTTGGTGGTTTCCTCCTTGGAACCTTGGGCGTTTCGTCGGCCGTCTCGGAGCCGTTTTGAGCCGCGTCGGAACCCTCTTTGGGCCAGGGTGTTCAAAGTCGAAACGGCGGCACAAGTGCACTCGAGGCGCCAAGGCCCCCCCCCTTTTGGAGGCATCGTCGTCGGCGCGGCAGGACGCAGCTCGAACAACTTGCCAACGTGGTCTTGCATATTCAATTTCATACGTTCGCGCCCCCACCCCCCCATGACGAGTTTGGGTTCGTTGACTTCGTCGTGACCCTCGAAGTGTACGCGGGTTTTGTGGTGTACATGTACAGTGTGGTGCACAGTGGCGTCTGTTTCCGCGCTGCGCGTGGCTGCAGTGGTGCGCGCGCGGCGCAGATCGTGTTCTACACACTCGCCGTGTTGCACGCGGAACGTGCTTGTGTGGCCGCACACGCGTTGTGCAAAGGCGGTGTGGTGTGCGCGTGCGCAGTTGTGTACACAAGCGCTGTGGTGAATAGGAGCTTAGGAGCACTGCCATGCACCCAGTCGCTGTGATGTACACAGGCGATGTGGTGCATGCGCTGCTGCATCAGCATGCGTGGGGAGTGCGGGCATTGCGGTGTCAACGCGCCTTGTGTGCCGGTCGCAGTTGCAAGATCAGTTCGCTACATTTTCGCCAAGGAAAGCATCAGGGATAGTGCCCTCAAAACAAATTGCGTGGCCCGGCACGACTGTGCCATGTTATGTGCCAGCGGACGCGCCCAACCACCCAGACACATCACGCGCGCTATGCGGCTTCAGAGAAACGTGAGGTCAGACCACTGTCGATTGTATCGTGACCGGTCGAATGTTTATTCATTCAAACTTCTGGTGTGGACTTGTTAGTGTTGATTTCGATTCCATTTCGGGGGGACTTGCTATATTCGAGAAAGCGTTTCTTGCCTGTACTGGCGCCCCCCCCAGACCCCCCCAGTTTCGAACTGGTGCAGGGGGGGTAAAGCAGGCTCCCGCTCCAAACCGGGGGTGGGTGGGCCCCGCCCCTTCTAGGGTTTTTTATTAGAGGCCCATCTCGATCATAGTAGATTCATCTTAGATCAGGATCGAGCCCTCGTGCGATTCTCTTAGAACTGGATCCAGCCCATTCCAGGATGCGGATGAACTTGGACCGCTCCCCAGTGATATTGCATCAGATTTGGACCCTGCCCTTTCTAGCAGGGGGAAACGTTAAACTAGATCGAACCCTTTTGCGTGAACTCATTGGAGCTGGATCCAGCCTGAGTATGATTCGATGACAGTTCGATCGAGGTTTTTGTAGTTTCGTGCCATAGCGTGATCGAGCCCTAGCAGGATGTGATGAGAGTTGAACCCAGTTTTGGTGGCAGGCTTCCAACTAATTGGTACCAGGTCCAAACGCTTCTGTTGGAGATTCTTCAGAGGTTCCTATGAGCTTCGCTATTGGTTCGTCAGGATTCCGTGAGAGTTTGGAGGCATTTCTTGGGGATTATTGGGGGACTGTGTTGGGGAATCTTTGAAGTTCTTAGCACGGATTCCTCCGGATTCCACATGCAGTCTTCGCGATTCTCCAAGGATTCCAAGATTCCTGAACGATTATTCAGAGTTGCCTCGCGATTCTTCAGAGAATCCACTCCACGTGCTTCTTCGGAGCATGCCCCCGATTCTCGAAAGATCTTTCCGGAATGATCCAGATGTGTTAAATATTGCTTGTTTTTTCTTAAGTTTTCTTGTGTGTTTCTTCAGAGGTCCTTCGCGAGTCTTAAAACATGTATTATGTTTTTTGGCAACCCAGTCCCAAGACATCTTTAGACATGTTTTTGGGTTCTACAGTCCGTAGCCATTTTGGCTCAAGCCATTTTGGCTCAAGTTGCCATCTCTCGAGGTGGCGCAGGGCCAACCGCGCGCTCCAGGACTGGCCCGGCCCGCGTCTCTGGGGTCAGCCTGCGAGCATCTACGCAACATTCTCTCTCACAAGCAGTTTGCCAGAACGGCCCGTCCTCCGCAATGGCGAAGGCCACTGGGCCAGCGGCGTGGGTTCAGTGTGAGAAGTGTGGCCCACGCTCTTGGACACCTATGGCTAGCAGCAAGCTGTGGTGTCACATTTGCGGGCTCTACTACAACAAGGGTGATCAGCCTCAACGTGGAGCCCGTCGCCGCAAGGGCGGTGGCAAGAGCGCAGGCGGCGGCATGGGCGCGGGCGGCGCAGGCGGCGCCGCAGGGCTCTCCAAGCAGCAGCTGGACGCCATCGCCAAGCAGGTCACCGCCATCGCAGCGGCCGCCAACTCAGCCCAGCCGCCAGCAGCAGGCAGTCCTGCCGCAGGCGCAGCGCCTGGCCACGGGAAAGGATCGCGTGGCACGGGCAAGGGCAAGGACACGGCAGCGCCCACGTCAGAGGCGCCCGCCACCAACGACAAAGACAAGAAGATCGAGCAACTCGAACTTCTCGTCAGCACCTACCAGCAGATGGACGCCAACGTCGTGCCTGATGTGGCTGCCAAGCTGCAACAGGCCAGAGCTGACCTGGTGGACGCGCGCGCGGCGCAGGCAGCCAGCCTGCCGCCTGCGCAGCGCATGGCGCGCTGCCACACCCGCGTGCAGCGCGCGGCCGAGAAGGTTGAGAAGATCAAGCACCAGATATCAGAGCTGGAGAATACCAAGCAGGAGCTGCAGCTGCAGCTCGACGCCACCATCCAGTCCATGGAAGAGCAGAAGAAACGACTCGAGCAGGCCCAGGAGGACCAGCAGCGCGAGGAGCAGGACGCCAAGTCAGTCTGGGCAGACACTGCCCCAGATGAAGGACCTGGATCGCTCGCGGAGTTCACCAAGACGTCCAAGGCCAAGATCGCGGAGGCCAAGACCAAGTTTGCAGGCAACGCAGACATCCTCAAATTCATCAATGACATGGCCAGCATGGTGGGCGCCCTGCCTGAGAAGGCAGCACCGCCGCCCCAGCCATCTGCATCGATTACGGATACCCCGATTTTTGATTAAAGTCTTCGGGGACACCATACACCATCGTCTCTTTTCTTGTCAGCATCCAGAGGTAGTTGCCCTCAGGACAGAGCTGCTGCCGCCAGACGTGCTGCAGGCCGCGCTGGAGGCGCCAGAGAATAGCACCCTGTACTGCTTCGGTATCTTCGAGCACCCAGGGGAACAGCATGATGATTTTCCGCTGCCTAGAGAGAATCCCATCGTTCGATTCGTCAGACACGACGGTCAGCCTGACACGGTACCGCACTTTGGGGGGCTCACGGGAACCGACGGGTCGTGCACCAAGACAGTCATAGCGGAGCTAGACAGAGCGACGTTCTCGGTAGTGGCTTACAGTACCGACGGGGCCCCAGAGGCCTCCCTTTATGGCGCTGTCGCTGCGAACCTTCCCCAGACTTCTCAGGCTGGGGAGCACATGGGCTTCCTGGTTCTCCAGGAGGCCCTCACCAAACCCTCGAAGACTTGGGTGGACTGCAAAGCGGTCCTTGATCAGCACGCTAGGCCACTGCCGACACGTCTCAGCAGTAAGCTTAAGTATTCAGGCCTGCACAAGCTTGCGCTTGCGCGGGACAGCAGACATCATCTCGAGACGGCCTCTAAGGTCAAGAGCCATCAGGATATACATTCATTGGCTGGAGAGGCCAGACTTGCTGCGGAGATCAATGCTGCAGCAGACAAGATGGCGAAGGCGGCTGTGGACTGTCACCCAAGTTTCAACCCGACCGCGCTGCATGAGTTGCAACGCAAGATCGAGGCCGCTCGAGCGATTGGTTTATATGCGCCCAGAGTTCTTGCCTTGTGCCAGCGCAACAGGCACAAGAGCGAGAGAGCCGCTCTGCCCTGTAAGGTTCAGGCTACCATCGTCGCGCACGACTGGGAGGTTCTTCAGGGGCCGATACCGTACAGGTGCAGAGCATGTTTTACGCACGCCCGATCGTATAAGGCCGCTGTCGCACGTGAGAGGCAGGCATGCCAGCCACTGGCCAGCGCATTCAGACGCGGCCTAGAAGCTATTCATGCCAGCCATCAGATGGCAATTGCGCATTTTGCCGTGCCTGTTGTCTTTTGCTTAGTCTGTGGGCGTTATGCCCAGTATGCTTTCAGAGGTTTGCCCGCCACCTGTCCTGGACGGCCTCCCAAGAGTGGTGGACGTGCGAATGTGAGAAATCGTCTGTTGGATGGCAAGCATCCCAGATTTCGTCTTTTTGCTTCAGAGTCCGAGCGGTACAATACCGCAGAAATTCAAAGGCAGCAGCGCGCGCAGAGAGAGAAAGCAGCAGCGCGCGCTGCGATGCCGCTCCCGAGCCCGCCAACCCCACACCCTGTGCCTCGCCCACAGCGGTCCGAGGCCGGACGCGTGCGCCAGCTGCATTCCAGCCTGCGCCAAGAGGAGGATGGGGAACCGCTCATCCCTCCTGTGGGTTTCGGCGAGGACGAGTCGGACTAGGCCCCCGTCCAAGCCCCACCGCCATCTCGGCGGTGCTGCGTGCTTGTGAGGGGCCACCCGCCTGGCGGTCTCTGCCCTGGGTCCCCGCCACTCGGCACGCCCAGGCACCGTCAGGCCACCCCACCTGGAGGGTGACTGGCCAGAGCCGCGTGCGTATGGCCCGAGATGCAAAAAAAAAAAATGGGTTCTACAACGGTTCCTAACGATTCTTCAGAGATCTTTCAGGATGCCTTTTGGTGTCTCGCAGATTCGTGGCAAGTCGTGAAACATTCTCCAGGGTCCCACATGATTGTATAAGGTGTCCTTGCGATTCTGCAAAGGTCCCTGAGGAACCCCAGAGTGTCTGCACAGATTTTTTGCGATTCTTCACGGACCCCTCGGGGTGCGTCAGAGATTTCTACCAAAGCCTTTGAGCATCCGATGAGATTGCTTCGAGATGCCGCGCGATTGTGTGTAGATTGCTCGGGCTCTCATAGTCTTAGTGCGATTATTCAGGTATTCTTCTATGGTTCTTCAGAGATTCATCGGGCGTCCTTTTGGCTTCTCTGAGATTCTTTGTGGTTCCTCCTGGTCTTCGGTATTCTTCATGGTTTTTCATGGACTCCTAGCGATTCTTCATGTCTCCTTCAGGATTCTTCAGAAATTCTTGTGACCCCCCCGCGATTCTTCAAATAATATTCCGCTGCCTCGCAGTGAGAAGATTCAGAGATTCGTTTGGAAGTCTCCAGAGATTTCTTTCCAAGATTTTTCACAGTTCTTGAAATATTGATCATCTATTATTTCTGGTGTTCTTCCAGGGTGCATTAATTGTTCCTGCAAGATTTCTTTCCAGGATGGATTGAGGATTCCTCAGGGATTTCTGCCAGGTTCCCAGCGGAATTCCTGAAGGTATCTTGTGGTTTCACGTTACTTGTTGGGGGGTTCGTGAGACAGCCGTTCCGGATGTTTGAACATATTTTTTCAGGATTCTTGTGGATTCCTTCAGCATGCCATGGTTTTTCGGGATCTCGTCCACGATTCCTTTGGCATTACTTGTTAAATTATTGCGGGATTCTTGCGAGGATATGTTCAGGATCCGCCAGAGATCCTTTCAAGATTATTCCGGGATTCTTGAAGGATGTGTTGGAGATGTTTGTAGAATTCGTCGGAGAGCCGCACAGGATTTTTGAGAGATCCGACCAGGATTCCGAGCAGATCTTTCCATGATCATTGCGAGATGTATCTTGAATCCCTGCGACATCTTTGCAGGAACCCCGACACATCCCTACAGGATACCTGGCAAATCCGTACACGACCCTTGGGGGACCCAACCGTATCCTTGAGAGATCCTTGCCAGATCCTTGGGAGATCTGTTCTGAATCATTTGTGAGGTCCTCCCAGGATCGTTGGGCGATGTTTTTCAGAGGCTCCTTTCAGGCCCCTGCTCCTGATAAGCTCTGGAGGGGCGCCCACGGGGCGTCCCAGAGGCGCATGCGAAGCTCGTGAGTGGCGCCTGTACGGTTCGTGAACTGGTGCGCGGTTCTTGGATCGGCTCCTGAAAGAAGCGTGCCCTGTTTTCCAACGCCAGCCGTTGAGTTCCAGTAAGATTCATAACCACAGCTCAGTTTCCGAACAGCACAGCTCATTAATGTCAAAAAGTAATGTAGTACGAATTTCAATTGTGGCATTCCTTTTGTCTTCCAGAATGCATGTGCACCCTTGTCGGCTCAATATGGCTTCTAATAAATTGTGCCAGTTGGTGCTTTTGGCCGTTCGAGAAGAGGCCCAGTTTGCTGCAAGATGTACTAGTCGGTTGGGATTGGTCCCGCATGCGGTTCTGCAATCCCCCTTGTCTCCAGGAAGGGGGAGGGTCCCCCCCCAGCCCCGGTTTTCGGAGAGGGGGGGGGGAATTTTGTGCAGCCAAGCGACGGTAGATCTCGCTCCCTTGTAGATTCCATTCCCCCCGGAGGTTTTGGAACGGACATGTTGGTGCCCCGCATCAGGGAGACCGTACGAACGCGCTGAGAGAGAGACATGCTGGCTCACCGGACGGATGGCAGCATGGGGACGGGGGGACATTCATGGTCTTCAATGGTGGAAGATAGGTGCGAATTGAAAGCCCTGTGGACGAGGGATGGCAATCCAGCGGCTGTCCTGACCCCTTTCGGGGCCGCTTTTCCACACCCTTTGCTCAGGCCGCACCGACTTCTCCAGGATCGCGCCCGGGCGTCCGCACGTGGAAGTACCATCAGGAAGGCTTAGGATGATAAGATTTCGCTGCAGAGATCGGGAATGTTCCCTGATCGTTCCAGGGCGTCAGGGGGCGGCTCCAAACCTGCGATTCCTCAGAGATGCCCCGATCGATTGCGATCCGAGCTTGTCTGCATCCTGCCTTCGTCGTGTACCACTCTGATTTCCTCACGGAGGCTCCTTGCGCGTGGGAGGGCGGGCTTTTGCACAGGCCCGCCCGGTCGAGCGTGGTCGTAGAAAAAAGAGGCGGTCGTGTTCGCTTCCGCTCGCAGCCGGAGGCAGAAAGATGATTATCGTCACCAGCCTCGAGAGATAGGGATCTGTTTCAGGCTAGAGATGCTGGCAGGATCGCATGCTATTCCTCACCACCGTTCCCCCAGATCCCCCCCAAAAAAGTCGTTGCTCAGAGAAGCGCACAACTCGGGGGGGGATACACCCCTGGAAGCTACTCGTACGCCCCGGGTATCGAGGATGGACACCCCCCGATCGCAGATCCCCGAGTGGGGCCCCGATGGTGCTCGTCCAGTCGGGAACCTCACACAAAGTCGGGGGCTGGCGTTGCCGTGCCCTCCGCCAGGACGAGGCACCCGCCCGGTCTCTCGCCCTCGCCTGCCCGGGGAGGCCCCTGGCAGCGCGCGCGCAGGGCGCTCCGCGCGCGCCCCCCACCCCCGCAAGTCGCCTGCGCGCAAGAGTGACCCTTCGCCAGAGGGGCCTCCGGTGCAGGGCCCGCCGGGGCCCCCCGATGGCCGAAGCGAGGCGGCCGTGGCGCCCTGCGCACCTGCGTTTGGCCCTCCCGCGGCCCCCAGAAAGCCTCGCACCACAGGTCCCTACAGTATTCGGCCTGATCGAAGGAACGATAGATAAACAACGAAGCCCCTTTTACCATTCTAAGTAAGCCCAGGAAGTCCAAAGAAACACCACGGGGGATCGCCGCCAAAAAGGTAGCGAAACGCACGCAAACCAAAGGAATGACCGAGCCCCTTTTGAAAAGTACGCGTTCCTTATTCAAGCCGGACCTTGTAGGTCCCTCTTGCCCAGGGTCACCCTTGCGCGTCGCCGAGCAAGGACAAGCTCGAGGGGGACCTGAAGATCACGCTCAACCTCGACGCCAGGTCTGTAGGCCTCCTCTATGGGGACGGAGTAGATGATTCGGAGGATCGCGCCGCATCGCCGATTCATCAGCGATGCGGCTCGATGTGGGGCACACTTTTCTCCACGCCGACGTCGCCGACGCATCGCAGACGTCGCAACTGCATGGCCGATGCATCGCCGATGCGTCGGCGATGCATTGCCGATGTGTTGGCGATGTATTGGCGATGCGGCAAGATCCCCCGACGACATCTACTCGGACCCCATCTAGGAGGCCTGTAAGGTCCGTCAGGATTTGGGCCAAGGCGGCCCTCCGCCCGCGCGCGCGCGCCGCTATGTTCAATACCTTCTCCTTCCCCTAGTCCTCCTGCCCCTCTGGCCTTGCAAGAGGTTGGAACAGTGGCAGCGATGCCCTAGAACTTCAGTGCTGGTCGTGGTGTTAAGCGGTCCTGGTGGAATGTCAGGTTTTCTCGACCTAGCTGGAAACATATCCCTATCCCTATGTTTTGCATCACCTTACCTCGATGCTGATCTTAAGGATCCCCTCAGTTGCTGAGGGCACATCCCTAAGATTGTCATCGCCTTGAGCTTGCCGATCGTAGGGATATGGATCAGTTCGAGGATGGTTAGAATCCAGAGAGCTCAGAGAGACCGGCCGCGTGAGGAGGAGGAGGAGGAGGAGGAGGAGGAGGGGGAGGATTTGCATTGCATGGTATTACTTGGCATTGCTTGGAGCGGGCACAGTATACGAATACGAGACACTGGGGGCGGGAACCCGGGGAACCCCAGGAACCCGACAAAACCCAAGGAAATTGGGGGACCCGGGGACGCACGCTTGCTGCCATCCTGTGTAGCTGCTGGTGACGAATGAGGTATTGTTACGCCTGCTGAGGCACATCTGTTTTGATATGTTGCTTTGTGTGCTGCCAGTGGCAGCTAAAATGTTGGTAAGCTTGCTGCCATCCTGTCGTGCAGCTGCATGTGGCAACTGCAATGTGGGCACATTCGCTGCGGACCTGGGTCCACGGTCCAACCTCTATGGTTTTGGGAAAGTTGCGCTTGGCTGCTCGTGATTGCTGGCATGTGGATACTTTGGCTGCGGCCCTTCTGTCGTTGAAATGTGGCTGTGTTTGCTGTCAATGACAATTCAAAAAAGGCACGCCTGCTGACATTATGTGGTGTATGTGGGAATTGAAATGTGAGTAGGTTTGCTGCGGCCCTTCTGCCGTTTTACAAATGTCCCCCTCATGAATTCATGACTTAGAAGCCCTCATGGTTTCCCGGCTGCCACCCTTCTGTGTTCACAATTGTCCACTTCGTCGCTTCACGTCTCGCCCCCTTCATGGTCTCATGGCTGTCCCCCTCGTGGCGTCACGACTCAGCCCCCCTCATGGTTTTACGACTGTCGCCCCTTCTGGTTCCTCGACTGTCCCCCCTCGTGGTTTCACGACTACCTCGCTCACGATGACGATGACGATGACGACGGTGATGATGATGACGATGGATGACAACGACGATGCTGATGATGATGGTGATGATGATGATGATGATGATGATGATGATGATGGTGGTGTTGATAAAGGTGATGGTGGTGGTGATGATGATGGCGGTGATGATGATTATGAGCATATGCATCATTAGGATGATGAAGAAATGAGGAAGGGCGTATTGGGGTGTTCTTGGGGCACTGTTTGGAGCCGTCTTCGGCAATTTTGAAGCCCTCCAGCAGCGAATCCAAGACGACGCAAGTAATTCAGCGGAATCGCTAGTTTCGAGCTTCGACGTCTCGAAACAACTCTTCGAACATCTCATTGACTGAGGATCTATCGAGCGAAACGTGAGTTTATGAGGATCCGCAGATTTCGCTACCGATCTCAACATCTCCATGTTTCGACGATGTCTCGAGGGGGAGCCTCATTCTCAACACAAGGCGTCTTGAAACAACTCTTCCAACATCTCATGGTTGGGAGGATGTCTCAGGCGAGACGGCCCTTTCCTAATACTCGAGCGACTTCGCTACCCATCTGAGTACGAAGATGTCTCGAGTGAAAGCCTTATTTCCCCAAATAGGCTGGCCTAAGGGGTTCTTGCCTAACTAAAAACTGGTGCCTCCGATTCTTACGTTGCCCATTACTTGGAGGGTCCCTGGGTTCCTCGGGTTCCCCAGGTTCCTCGCCCTCGGTGCATCCGATTCGTACGTTGCCCATTGCTGGGAAATTCCCCGGGTTCATCGGACGCCCCGGGTTCCTCGCCCCTGCAGCGCCTCCGAATCTTACGTTGCTACTCGGAGGTTTCTCGGGTTCCCCGGGGTTCCTCGGGTCCCCCGCCCCCGCTCGGGGGTTCCTCGCGTTTCCCGGATTCCTCGGGTTTCCCTGGTTCCTCGATTTCCTTGGGTTCTTCGACTTCCCTGGGGTCCCGGGCTCCCCGGTTCCACCGGTCCCGGGTTCCCTGGTTCCCGGGTTCCCCGAATTCCCGTCGTCGTCGTCGTCGTCGTCGTCGTCGTCGTCGTCGTCGTTGGGTTCGTCGTTGGTTTCGTCGTCGTCGTCGTCGTCTGCCAGCGGCGAGCAGGGGAGGTTAGAACCTTCCCTTTTGCGCAGGTACGTGGGTTTCGAATCCCCCCCTCCGTCTGATTGCGTAGGGTGTGGGTGGGGAGTGGGACGGGGTCCCGGGGTCCCCTGGTTTTGGAGGGGGCCAGGATTTTGGTTGGGGGGGCGTCCCCTGGAAAGTTCCCAAAGCAAGCGGACTTGAAGCGCGTTCTTTCCCAGATTCCAGTCTTCTTTGTCTTCCTAGTTCAAGAGTCGACCGGCGGTCCCTCTGTCTCCCCCGTCAAAGGTCGAGCAGACGCCCGATAGAAGCTCAATGCCTTCCCTCTTCACGTGTCTGCCCACTGCGTCCGAATGATGAGCATAACCAGGTAAATGGTTTACGGGGTGGGAGTCCTCCTTTCGAGAATCCCCAGGCTTCCGACGTCGTGATTGTTTCAATCCGTGGGCCCCACAGTTCTCAATTCCCATGGTGGGACTGTTTACCACCACCAGCACAAGTAGAAGGGGGAGGGGGTCCTCCTCCTCCGCCTGCTCCTTCTCCTCCTTCCCGTCATCCTCCATCTTCTTCCCCCCTCTAATTATGGTGGTGGTGGCGGCGGTGGAAAACAGGCCCATCATCCCAGTGGATTGTTGACCATCCCGTTTGTTTTTGGCTCTTGTCCTTGGGCTTGGAAAATCCTTCCCTGGAGGAATAATTTTAAGAGAAACGCCGGGATCGAACCATTGACGCCGCAGGTCCATGTCTCAGACGCCTCTTGGACGCCAACCTGGCTAGCGTTCTAAGACGCGACTAGCTGCGATCGGCATGACCAAAATGGGTGCGAAAAGAAGGATGACGAAGACCGACGTCAGTCCCTGTCTTTCGTGAGCAGGAGTCGCTGTCGATGTCGACGTTGATGTTATCCATGTGACGCAGACGGTCGCTTGGCCGACAACGGCCTCAGTGGGTTTGGGACAATATTTGGTGTTGGGCATCTTGCACACGTTCTCCCTTCACGTCTCGGACGTGCCAGTATACAGCCGGGGCCCTGAAGAAGGAACCCTTTTCGTTGGGGAGGGGCTCCGCGTTCCGTAAGTGTTTCGCAGCTTGCCTCAGGCTTTCCTTATGTTTTCGACAGGAAAATCGAAAGTTAACTTATGGAAACAAGGGGCCTCGTTTCTTATTTAGGGTTCCTTAGGTCAACGCCCCGACTGTACGAGCGGACCCCGCGCATAGAGGTTTCTCCCCACACGCTCCCCCCGCGCGCGCGCCCAGGACGGCGATCGGCAGAGCGCCCTCGACGCCAAGGAAGCCATCGAGGAGGACCGCCAGGGCTCCCCAGCTCCCTCGGGCGCTCTCGTCGGGGCTCACGTCACGGCGGTCAGCGCCAACGGGTGTCAGCCAATCCCCTTTGGTTGACCTGGGTTTGAGAGCCACGTGGGACTGATTTCTCCTTTCTGCCCTCCGCTGACCCGGTTATGAAAGATGTTTCGTGGCCGGCGGCTGGCCTTGGTTCGCGATGTGGCACTGGCTGACCAGGGTTTGCGTTGGCCCGGTTCAGGAGATTCGCGTAGCGGTCTTTACCAGAGCCAATCCCCCCTTTATCAATAGTAACGATCCTACGTGCGGGGGGGGGGGTCTGGACCCCCCCCACATGGTGGTGCCCCAAGGCATGTTCTGCCACTGTCAGATACCCCGAAGACGCTCTGCCAGTGATCGCAGGCGTTGCGCCGGTGATTGGATCGCAGTCCCCTGTTGCGCTCGCGGATATAGCGTGGTGTTCGCGCGCATACTAATGGCGAAATCAGCGCACCCCCGACGTGCCCCACCTGGCCCAGGCGTATTTTTTGCCCGCCCCCCATTGTGGATAAAGTGAGGGGGCGGCTGAGTCGTTGGCTGTCTGCGAGGCTTCGTGGAAGTCCGCCGCAGGCGCCGATCTTTTACACATTACACAACGAGCCCGCCGAAGTCGCCGAAGTTTCGTCAAAGCAATGTGGGCGGGTCGATGCGGTGTCGCGGGTGGGTCGCTGGCTGCGTCGCGGGTTGGTTCGCGGGCTTGGTCGCGGGTGGGTCGCGGGCTGGGTCGCGGGTTAGGTGGCGGGTGGGTCGCGGTTGGGTGACGGGCGGGTCGCGGGCGATGCCGACGACATCAACAGCACACATCATTCGCGGTTTACTAAAGCTCGGCCCTCTCGCTCTGATTTTTCTCGGTGTCGCACCCCGCAGTTGCGGATATGAGTGAGGGGGCGGCTCGGTCGTCGGCAGTCTGCGAAGCTCTGAGGAAACCCGCTGCACGCGCCAATACCTTACACATTACACAACGAACCCGCCGCAGGCGCCGAATTCTCGTCAATGCAATGTGGGTGGGTCGCGGCGGTGTCACGGGTGGGTCGCTGGTTGGGTCGCGGGCTGGGTCGCGGGCTGGGTCGCGGGCTGGGTCGCGGGCTTGGTAGCGGGCTGGGTGGGCGATTTTTTTTCCGCGCGGGTCGCGGGTGGGTGGGTGGGTCGCGGGTGGGTCGCACGATGGGTCGCGGGTGGGTCGCTGGTGCATCGCGGTTGGGATAACATACCGCGCCACCATCAGTTCGCACCGCGGAACCCATTTCGGCCACGCACCCATGGACAGTGAATGACCGTTCAGCATCTTTTGTCCCCTCTGATGTTAACCAGCGCGGACCCCAACCGGTGCCTTTTTATCCACCTAATTACGTGGGGTAACAGGTGTGGCGCAACCGATATTGACATTTAGGTTGTGCAGTCTATCAGGTGCATATCGTTTGTGGCACCCGCCGTTGTCAACTTCACTGTTCGCGCAATCGCCCCACCCACCCACCCAAAATTTGTTTTGCAAAACGCATGAGGCGGCGATTTCGATGAGTACTTGGCGTTGGCTGGTGCACCTCTGCGCGGTTGCGCTAGCCCGCGCACGCTCGCGCGCGCAGCGGCCAGTTCGTTTGGCGCGATCGACGCGACCGCGGTAGCGCTGACCCCTGGGCACCTCTATCGGGCGCTTCAGTGCGAGTAGGGCGTGGTATCACGGCAACGCCGAAAAACGGTAGACCCGATGGTGATAGTAGCGACGTTGGCGACGATGATGGCAAGATGGCGCCGGCGACGGCGCGGCCAGTGACGGCGCCGAGGCTGATCAAGCCGACGACGATGATGGCGCCGTCAGGTAGGTGATGGTCTGTTGGAAGGAGTTCGACATGCGCGCGCGGCCGACGCGCGAGAGTGGCCCGCGCGACTTGTTTTTGACACGGGTCGCGCCCCCCAGCGCGCGCGCAAGGGCGTTCCAACGATGACGACATGCGGCGCGAAAGGCCCGCTGGGCATACTTTCAGGAACGTGGTGGAAACCCCAGGTTTGGCTGGATAATTATCAAGTGCGCGGGCGCATTTCTGATGTTGGACGGAGATGTGCTTTTATAATATATATATATACACAATTACATACATGCGTTTTCGCCGAACTTGATTTTGGAGTTCTGGCGAAACCGCAGGCTTTTGAAATAGTCTGGCACGCGCGCGACGACGACGACGCGCGCGTGCGCGAATCCTTCAACATCACGCGCGCGAGGGCGTTCGGCAAATTTCGACATGCGCGAACGAGAGGCTTATTTGGTAGCCGTATTGTAAACAGTTTGAAAACCGATCGTTTCTTTCAAGTACTCGCAAGCGCGAGCGCGGGCTTTTTGGAAAGCTCACGTTGCGAAGCCAAGGGCTATTCGCTTGCGGGCCGCAGGATTTTGACACATTTGCGAAATCAGCGGGTTTGGGGACATTACGGCACGCGCGCAACGGCGGGCGCGCGCGCGCACTTCGCCCCATGCGCTGCAAGGGTTCGCGCAAGCGCGTGATTTTTAATCGACGATTGTGCGCGTGTATCGTTCGCTGCAACAGACGGGGAGGGGGGGGGCGTTGCCGGTTCGGCTGGGGCGATGCGAATTTGCATTTTGGATTGGCGACGCGGCAGAATCACATGGGCACTGCAATGCGAAAAGGGATCCGCGGGGCGCGGCGGGGGGGAGGGGGCAATGATTGCTCGGAAAAGGGGAATGCAATTTCTGTTCGCCCGCCACATTGCTCGCGCAATTTCCCCGCCCTCCCGCCCGCAGCTTCGCCTGCAGAACCCACTCGGCGACGACTGCGATGAGTGCTTGGAGTTGGCCAGTGCATCTCCGCGGCCGCGCTGGCCCTCGCATGCTCGCGCGCGCGCAGCGGCCAGATAGTTTGCCGGTGCTGGCGCTGGCTGCCGGGCGCTTCCCAGCTGGCACTTCAGTGCGAGTCGGCGACTTCGGCGGGCGCGGCATCGCGGCAGCGTCGACGACGGTAGACGCGACGACGGTTGCGGCGATGCTGGCCACGATGGCGACAACGACGACGGCGCGGCCAGTGGCGGCGCCGACGCTGCTCGTGCCGACGACGACGACGGCGCCCTCGCGTCTGCGATGAAGGTGTCGGAGGCGCCGCCCTGGCAGGGCGCGCCTCGCCCTGGCGCAGGCCCTGGGCGCTGCCGCGCGGCTCCAGGCGCTGCCCTGCCATGCCGTTGGCACTGCGTTTCCGCGCGGCCTTGTGCAGGTCGGCCGGCAGAGGCGGTTGCGAGCCCAGCTCCTGCAGGAGGACTGCTTCTGCCCAGCCCGCGGCGAGGTGACGGGCGCCTCCCGCGACCGTGCCCCGGCGCGCGCCTGCCGCGGCGACTGGGCCAAGCGCCGCGACGCCTTGCCCGACCAGGCCCTTTTCGACGCCCTGGCCTCGGGCCACGCCGGGGCTGCGTTGGGGCGCCCGTGGCCGCCGCTCCCGCGCCCCGCCAGGGGGGCCATCTCCGGCGCGAGCAGGGCGGGCCCCAGGTTGGCGACAACGGCCGCCGCCCTGCCGACGCCCACCTGCCGCGGTGGCGCACGGGCACAGCGGCCGCCTGGGACTTTGCCGCCGCGTCAGGGTCGCGCGCCGATCTCCTCGCCGCGCCGGCCGCGTCGTCGCGCGCGGCGACGGGGCGGCGCGAGGAGTTCGAACGGTTGCGCCAAGACACCGCGCGGCTGCGCGCAGCGCGCGGCTTCGCCTTCACCCCGCGACGGTGGAAGCCCGCGGCGGCGGGCGGGGCCGCGAGGCACGCAGGGCCTTCGGGGCCCTAGCCAAGCTGGTTGCTGACGCCGCGGGGGAGGCCGCGCCGGCGATTCTCCGGCGGCGCCCGGCGATTGTCCGTCTCCCTGCGCAGCGAGAGCGCGCCGGCGGTGTCGCGGCGCCTCCAGGCGCAGTCTGGAGGGGCGGGGGCGGCGGCGGCCCGCCTGGCCGCGGCCGCGGCTGCCTCCGCGGCGGACGCCGTGCATGGTGCCCCTGGCGCTGCGTGGCCCCGACCGCCCTCCGCCCTCGCGGCAGCGCGCCAGTGTAGTTTCACTCATCATGATATGTATCGCAGTGACGCAGCGCAGTGCATGATGCGCGGTCGATGTGGCGCGCGCGCTGACGTGGGCGCGCGGTCGCGACGACGCTGTTATTGATCAAGCTCCGAGGGGCCCTGGGCCAATCGAGACTACGGGCGAATCTCATCGATTTCATGTAATTTCATATTTTGCGCGTTCCGCCCCCTCCTTCGCGAGAGAGAACATCGGCGGTTCCAGACGAGCGCCGCCGACGTAGGTGGCGGGGCCAGCGGCCCCTGATCCGCGGCAGGGAAAAGTCGGAGACCTCGCTCGCGGAAGACCTCACTCCCAGCAGGGACGATGAGATCTGTCGGTTCCAGGCCGAGCGGCCTTCGACCCGCGGGCAAGGGCAGGGGCGAGCAGGAGAAAACGGAGAGGCCGGCAACGGCCAAGTGGATCAGCCTGGAAGTGGACTCTGCTCGACGAAGGCGGCGCGGACAGCGACGCGCGGGATGGGGGCCCGCGCGCTGGTCGCGGCAGAGGCGAGGGGCAGTCACATGCGGAAGCTGGATTAGTGAGGTGCTGCCTGGGCGCGGCGGACCTCAGGCGCGACGCGTATCGCAATTTCCGGGGAAGAGCGACGGCGTCTCAGCGGTTGTGCCAACGCCGAAGAGCATCAGTGGTGAGCGAGGGTTGGGGCGCTCGCGACAGTTCGAGAGGATGGGCGTTTCCGAGGCGCCAAAGAGATCGTCGGCAAGCTGGGCACGCTGGACACGTACGCGCAGGAGGTGGAGTTGCCGGAGAGATGCGACGTCCATGGGGGAGTTCTCGAGGCTGCCGATGGAGACTTTGCACGCGCGCGTGCTTCGGCGCGGCCGGGAGTTGTCGAAGCTGCGAGAGGCAGGACTGGACCTGCCGGATCTATTGGCGGGCTGGCACTCGAGCGAGATCGGCGAACCCCAAGGCGTTGTACAACCACATTGACGGTCCAGGTCGTGACGGAGGCCCCCGGCGACGTTTGGCGGCGGTAGCATTGCGCGCAAGAAGGAAATCGAGCAAAGTGCGAACGCGCGCTGAGGCAAGAGCCACGAAGGGGGCGACAGCAACTTTCCAGACGAGGACAACGATGACGCCCACTGGTACGAGGACGACGCCGAGGAGGACCTGCATTATGAGGGTGGCGATTGGCATGGGGACGACGATGGGGCAGATCCCCGAGGAGTTTGAGCACGCGCGCGAAGCGTCGGAGGAGGCCTTCGCGAACTACGCGGAGGCCAGTGAGCTGGCGACACCGAGAGGGTTCTACTCGGCGGTGGCGCTGGTGGACGATAGACGAGGACTTCCACCCCCACGGGCCAGCAACGCGCGGCTTCCGGAAAAAAAAGGGGACTGGCGAGCTCGGGGCATGGCAAGGCACGCATTTTCTCAAGCAAAGGACAAGCGAAAGGCAGATGCGGCGGCAGATACCACGCGGAGGTCGAGGCGGGACCATAGGTGGCCGTCACCCAGATGGCTCGCCCAATATGACGACGGCCCGAGCATCGCAGCAGCGCGGGCCAATTGCTTCAAGCGGCGAAGAGATTGCGCCGCAGCCGATGGATTAGAAGAAGCGAAGATGTTATACTGGATCCGTGGAGACCTGGCGGTGGCGGAGATTGCGCCAAGCCCAGAGGCGGTGGCGATGGAAGATGTGAACTTGGCTCCGGGCAGGGGCGTCGGCGACAGCGGTGCGACGAAACCAGCGATGGGTCTCGAGGCGCGGCCAGCCTGGCGGGAGAAGTTGCGGAAGATGGGCCTCTCCAGCGAGATCAAGACGGCAAGATGCCATAAGATCTCCAGGTTCGGCAGTGTTGAGACGGCGACGGCGAAGCAGCAGGTGACATTCACGCTCTGGGTGAGAAACGCGAAAGGGCAGAGCGTCGGCCTACTTAGCGCGGGGCCGAGTGCCTGTGCTGGTGGCGAGGCCTTGCCTCGAGTAGTGGGGCATGGTGATTCACTATCGGACAAGAAGGTGATGCACCTGGGCGAACAGCCACTGGAGTGGGCCGACCTCGAGACGAACGAGACCGGGCACCTGATCAGCGACCTACTCCGCTTCCCGCTCGAGGTTCTCGCAGCGCACGAGGAGTCGAGCTCTACGGATGCGACCGGAAGGTGGGCAGCGAGAAGGAGATGGACTGCTTCGCGACCAGCAGCTACGGCGACGCCGAGGCCGAGACCGCGGAGACCACGAAGTTCAACTCGAGGACTGTCTCGCGGATGCCAACCGCACGCTGGACAACATGCCAAAGGCAAGAAGGCGGTTATGTGATATCCTCGTGGCAGAAGGACGCATTGCGCAGCATGTGGAAACGCCCGGCGATTTCAAGACCTAGACGTTCGCCCTGGAGACAGGGCTTGGTTTTACGAATGGCTCGCATTGCAAGGCTCTCACGCGAGAGCTTATGAAGAAGAGGGCCGAAGAAGTTTTCATCGCGCCGCCGCGCTCGGCATGTTCTACGATAAGTACGTTGGCGGAAGCAAACAAGGGCAACCATCGCCGGCAGCAGCGACGGCGAGAGCGTGCCAAGCAGCATCGCGAGCTCCTGGAATTCAGTCGGGAGATATACGAGGCGCAGCAGCAGTCGGAGAGGCGCACGAATTTGGAGTACCATCGATGCGCGACGTCTTGGGAGATCGACGCGTGGGCTGGCATGACGGGCTACGACTACGGACTCATTGCGCTGGACTCGGCAGGGCGAAGGCTTGGGCCCTTCAAGGAGCCGACCAACGCCAGGAAGACGAAGCTCAAGATGCACGGGAGTCTCTGTAAGGCATGCGGCTTCAAGGAGAAGCACGTGATGTTCGAGGGCGGACGCAACATGCGTGGCCCGGGGAATTCCCAGAGGATTTGGGCACTCCAGGCGGCGATCTGCATCGTGGATGGCCCGCAGAACGATCCCAGCTACGCGGTGGAAGAGATGGCCCAGGAGTACCTCGACAATACCGAGTACAAGATGACATGGAAGGCGTTGCTGGAAAAGTTTACCATCGAAGAGGTCCAGAGAATAGCGAGGGTCCATCCAGGTGGGCCACCCCCTCGAGCGAGGCATGGCGCTGGCAGCGGCATTGAAGGACATGAGCGCGGCCGACCGATGGATTGGCTGCGCGAGTGCACGCATGCGTGATGCATGCCTCAAGCGGCGGCATCCGACGTCAGCGCGAGTCGCTGGCGTCCCGCGGGGCCGAGGATACAACGACACTGCGGACGCCGACGCGTTTCGCGTTTCGTAGCAGGACCAGCGCAACGTGATGACCACCATCGTGGACGAGAGCTCGAGGTTCGAGGTCGATGTTGCGGCGATGGGGCGATGGGCGAGATGGCGAGCATCGAGATCGAGGCGCTCGAGAAGAATTTGTTTTGTTTGGCCAGGGCGCCCGCCAGCTGCGATGAGACCAGAGCGGCGCATGCGCGAGTGGCGAGTTCATGGAGTGGTGCGACGGTCGGCAAATCAAGCTGGTGCTGATCCCGAGACGCTCGAAATCGCCTCGGCAAGTTCGAGCGACACCATCAGTTGCGACGAGAGCAGATTGCGCGTTATCTTGAGGACCAGCCAAATGACGGCCTGAAGCTGGCAGCGCGCATGACGCGCGACGCGCGCAACCAGCTACGCCACGCGAAGGGTTTCACGCAGTCGCAGCGGGCGTTGGGATGGCCGCCTAAGGACTTCGGCCGCCTGGCGTACGAGTAGGCGACCGCGGGCGACCTCGGCGACCAGGGTGCGGAGTTCCACCGCAACCTGGCGCGCGCGCGACGCCAGCGAGGCTTGCTCGGCAGCAGGCGCGGCTGGTGCAGTTCGAGAGGCGCAGGCGGCCAAGAACCGGGCCGTCTCGAGGGAGTTCCGGTTTGGCGAGTGGGCCAGCGCGCCCATGCGGACGACGCGCGAGCTGTTAGGGCCCAAGCTACCAGAAGAGCGACGGCGAAGAGAGGAAGTATACAAAAACCCACGGACTACCGCTGTCAACGGCCGAGCGAGTGCTGGAGAACTTGAAGAGCATCAGCGGGTCCGCGAAGTTCGCGGACCACGCGGGCGAAGTCATCGGCCAGCCGGAGGACTGCGAGGGCGAGCGCTTCCCCATGAAGGTGGACTGGCAGGGCGTCGACGCGGGCGGCCAGATGGGCGAGGCCAAGGTCCGGCGGCAGGGCGAGCGCCGCGAGGCCGAGCAGATCGCCATTGCCGGCCAGGGCAGTTGAGACGGCCGAGATGCAGACGCCCGAGGTGTCGGAGCCCCCGCATCTGGACGCGCCGGGCGACGTGCCACAGGCCGCGGGGAGCCCAACGTGGATCGCGAACCGATGCCAGCTGGATCAAGTCAGGAGAACGTCGAGATGGAGCAGATGGCGAACCGGACCGCGGGAGAGAAAAGGACGGCGGAAGAGCACGCGGCCGTGGACGGTGACGAGTTGTTGGACGCAATCAAAGCGGCCAGGCGATGAGGCGGACTGCGACCACCTACCGAACCGACCGAGCAGACCGACGTAGCGTCGATTGCCGTCGCTGCGAGTGGCAGCGACGGCGACGAGCTGCTGCCATTGTGCGAGGTCGCAGACGCGGTCTTCCTGGCCAGCGCGGCGAGAAAGGATTCGGCGGTGAAGGCCAGGGTCAGCGCAGGCGAGCGCGGGAAGTTCGACGGGGCGAAGACCAAGGTGCTGCAACCATGAATCGAGAACCAGGCATGGCAGGCAGCGGAGGGGCATGCGGTGGACGCTGGAGAAATGCGCCCTGTGTTTTTTCCTGTCGAAGTGGAAGATGAAGGATGGGGTGGAGGAGGCGAGCGCGAGGGTGATCCTACAGGGTGTCCGCCTGGAGGGGGTGACCAGCGCCGACGCGGAGATGGCGTGCCCTGCTCTCGCGCGACTGGCGAGGTAACTGATCCTGTTCATCTTGCGCTGGCAAGCATGGGCGATGGCGGCAGCGGGCGCGAAGGGCGCGCGGTTGCGGGCAAAGGGCATCAGAGAACGTGGAGTTCGGATCTTCAGCAGCCCGACGAAGGGCGCGCGACGCCGACTGTCGCAGGTGATGTGCCTGATGTGCCTGCTGGATGACGAGAGAGATTGCAGAGTTTGCTGCCCGCGTTCGGAGACGCGGGACCCCAATGCAGTAAAATCAGACGATCACGGAGGCCATGCTCGAGGTGGGCTTCCTTCAGCGCGCGCTTGACAGGTGCTGCGTCCTGTCGCGCTGCCTGGCTTTAGGCGGGAGTGATCAGTTCCTAGTCTGGCAGGCGGGCGCCAACCAGCACTGCGTGTCAGACGGCGTGCTGGGGCTCCACGTTGAAGACTTCATCGCCGGCGGCAAGAACTTCGAGCGCGAGGGGGATCTCATCAACAAGCATGCGCACGAGGGCACCTTCCTGGATCGGTCGCAGAGGCTCAGCCAGAGGTTCAAGTTCGGCAAGTGCGAGCTCTCGAACAGCAATTTCATCCGCGGCATGGAGAATGAGCAGTCGTTCTCGCGCGACGTGTTCGAAGTGGACCGAGGACCGAGGCCTACATGCACCCCGGCAACGTCATGCCGATCGACACAGAAGACGAGGAGGATGCACCCCGGCGACCCGCGCGCATCGAAGGAGATCAGCCAGCTCAGAGGTCTGCGTTGAGCCATGCAACGGCCAGCTTCTCAGTGCATTGCGCAGGCGTCGGCGGCGGTTCCGTCCTGCGCAGGGCGACGCCCGGGCTGCAACGGCGGGCAGTTCACTGGGGACCAACAAGTCGCTGGGGCTCCTGAAGGCGAGTGGCGACGCGGGGGCACGAGCCGAATGCGCGTGGGCGCGGGGCAAGCTGAGTCTCGGAGTTTACTGGGGCGCGTCCCGGGTTGCGAGGACAAGCTGCGAGGCGCGAGGCGGCGACGTGATCTTTGCCATCGGGAACGCCGGGGCCGACGACGATCAGCGGGCGCAGTTGGCGATCGTTGACCCGGCGAGCAAGGGGCCTGCGAGGATCTGCCGGAGCTCGTCGGAAGGCGAGGCTCAGAACGCAGTGAACGCGGCGGGCGCCCTGGAGCTCGCGAAGGCGATGCTCGCGACGATGCCGGCTCCCATGCTGCAGCTGACGGGCACGGAGATGTTGCAAATGTTGGGGCGTAGCCCTTTCATCGCGGACTGCAAGGCGCTGTTTTCGAACTCTCAGGCGGCTGCTGGCGGTTTGGCGGAGCGCAGGACTGGGGCCCAGATCTCGCAGGTCAAAGAGGACATGCGCGAGTTCGGAGGAATTCAGAGATAGGCCAACACGCGCCAGCATCTGGAAGATGGACTGACCCAGCTGCATGTGCGCCAGAGATCATGGAGCTCAAGCGGACGGCCAGCACCCAGTGCCAGCGCCCGCGCAGGCGTGATTTGACCACGCCGAGGCTTCAGTTCTTGAGAGAGTTCGAACAGACGGCGCCCCTGAACGCCGAGTTTGAGTCTTCAGCAGGAGACGAGATTGACCATGGGAGATTGCGTTCAGTTTGGCATGATGGCACGTTTGCAAGCCCGTCCGTTCATACCATTTTGGGGGGACGGGCCTAAAGGTGTCCCTTGCTCCCCCCTGTGTCAATGGCACAGGACCCGTGCCAGCTTTCACTGGCGAGCGTAGGTCATGGTAGCGAATGAACGCGCGCTCTTAAAACAAATTATTGAAACGACGATGATTTACCAAAGCGAGAGAGACGGATTGAGTAGATTGCGCCGTTTAGTTAACACAAGGATGTACTTCATTTAGTAGACGCAAACACCTGTGTACGATATTCAGAAACGGATGTTCTAAACCCGGGGCCGTTGTCCGAAATCCCAAATCTTATCGTTACCATGACCAGAGTGTCTCGATCAACTGTAGTTTCACTTCGCATGATATCTAATGAAGCAGCGCGCTGCAGTGTATGACATGTGGTTGGTTCGGTGTGCGTGTGCTGACGCACGCGCGTGCTCGCACCGACGCTCTTACTGATCACTTTCCGAGGGGCTCCTGAGCCAATCAAAAATACGAGCGGATCTCTTCGATTCCCTTACATTTCACGTTTTGTGCGTTTGGTTCCTTAGTTCTCGTGAGAGAACCTCGGTGGTTCCAGAGGAATGCTACCGACACCCACCAGGCCGCATCATGTTGGGCTCGGTCGGCCACCCCGCCCAGGTCGCCGCCGTGGGGTCCATAGCCTCGTCGCGGGCGGCTTTTCGTGCCCAACCCCTGGCCCTGGCCTGGCCTGTGTGCTTGCGGTTGTTTCCCCTCCCCTCCTTGTTTTCCTCCTCCCTCCTTTTCTGCGCGTTGCTTCCCTCCCTTTTCTTCCCTCCTGCTCCCTGCCTGCTGTCCCCGCCTGGCCCCTCTTCTGCCTGCCCCCCCGCCCCGCCGGCCCGGCCTCCCGTTTGGGCGTTCGTCGTCGTCAGCCTGCTTCTCCCCTCCTCGTCCCTTTCCGCCGGACAGCACTGCTTGCCCAGGACCAACGTGGCGGCATGTAGGCTTTCGGTGATAGTTTTTCTCGCCATGGCTGATAGGTGGAAGGTATTCTCGGCGCGTGCGTTTTCAATCATAGTCTGATGCGCGGCTGCTCGCCGCCACTACGCGTAGTTTTTCCTCATCGCCTCCATTCGGCGGGCGTACAGCGGCTCTTCCAGCGGGCCGTGGGGGATGCCCCCTGCTGTAGGATCCGCCCAGCCGGCAGCTTAGACGGCTCGTGGAAGCGACAACCGTTGGGCCGCCGAGCTCCGACTTCCAGAGCTGGGAACGCCCAGGCCGCAAACGGCTTGCCGCCGAGGCGGGCGCCTGCCGGGCAACCCGCCGCCGCTGAGCCGATCGGTCGCTGGCGTGGTCCGCCAGTTGCGGCAAGAGTTCCAAGCCGCCCTACGAGGAGCTGCGCGCTGGCGCCGCTGCGTGTTCCTGGAGCTCTTCTCTGGATCGGGGGGCGCTGGCGATAGACTGAAGGCCCCCGGATGCGCCGTCTTGTCTCTGAACATTATGGGCGTGGACGGCAATCTGCTACTGAGAGTGGTGGAGATGGAGAGACTGCTGGAGGTGTGGATTTCCTCTGGAACAGTGCAGGGGGTCTGTTTCGGAACCCCCTACACCTCATGGTCTCGGGCGTTCAGGCAGCCACTTTGCCGCATGTCTTGTCCTATGGGCCTGGCCTCCCTCGTTGTTGCTCAGCAGGCTCGTTTGAAGATTGGCAATGCTACCTTCCATGCTTCCTGCCGTTTTATTGACGTGTGTAGAGGAATGCGCGTTCCCATTAACCTCGATAATCCAGATAGCTCGTTGATGTGGCATGCCAGCCTGCTGCAATTTCTTAGACGTGGCGTCGTCTGTTGTGAGGCTCGTTTGCACCACTGTCAATTTGGAACCCCTTGGAAGAAGTGCGCGCGTAGAGTCGCCTTTCGAGCAGGTGACGTTTTCCGGCTGTGTAGATATTGTAGTGCAGATGGCAAGCGGTGATCTCGAACCAGCCTGCTTCACCAGGGCTTTCGGGTCACGCTCCCGGGGGCCGACACTGGACCTCCATTGCCTCTACCTATCCCCGCCCGCTCTCTCGTGCAACTGCGTCGATCATGATCGATGCCGATGAATCGTTGCGTGTATCTGTATTGCGGAAGAGTTTCAAAGCCTAATTAGGATGTTATTTCCGAGATTTGTCGGCAATGGGCAATTCTTTTCCATTCGGGTCTGGGAGTCTCCGAGGGGCGCCTGGGCGCCGAATATTTCAACAAATTTGCGCATGTAAAAATGTGCCTTGCTCCAGACACGATATAGTTGCACGTATCTATAGTGTATATTTACGAGTGTGTGTATATATACAGATAAATGAACGGTGGAAGGGGTAATTTAGCCCCTGGTCGCTTTTAACAAGTATAGGTGATGTCCCTCATTTTCGGTGGGTTCGCCGCATCGACTTCCTCCGTCGACGTACTTGCTCAAGTCTTCCATGCCTTCTTTTTGCCTTCGTTTTGCTTCCTCCCTCGTTTCGGTCCCCCTTTCCTCCGCTGGTAGCATTCAGAATTTGCATTCACGTGGTTTGTACTTGGGGAAATTTCCGAGTAGCGACTGGGCGCCGAATCTTTAATCCAGCTTTTGTGTGTAAAAATATGCTTCGTTGCGAACGCGATAAACGATAAAAGATAAAAGCTATTCCAGGCCGTCCCTGGGGGATGGCACGGCCAATTCTCAGTACAGAAAACATGTACACATATGTGTGTATATATACAGTTATGTACATATGTGTATGGATGTATGCCTGTATATATATATATATATACACACTGGTCTTTGGCCGAGACCGACCTGTGCCAGGACCCGCGCTGGTGTATGTATTTGGCGTCCTCTTGCGATTGCGGCACCGGCCGAGGAGCTGGAGGACATCACGTCGGTCGACACCCTCACAGTGCAGGACCGCATGCGCGCTTTTGTTGTCTTTCTCTCTCTCTCTGTTTCGGTGTCTCCTTCTAACCCAAGCGCTTCGCATAACCCCACGGGCCCATCTTGAAACGATGCCCGGGCGAGTTGCATTGATCAGGTATGTGGAGAAGCACGCGGTGGAATAACACAAGTTGGGGAAGCCGTAATACCCTAATCGGATGGGGGGGGAATTGGAGGAGGAGGAGGAGGACGACGACGACGACGGGGAGGAAAAAGGGGAGGAGGGAGGATGATAACTAGGCGTATGAGGAGGAGGAGTATGAGGAGGAGAGGAGGAGGAGGAGGAGGAGGAGGAGGAGGAGGAGGAGGAGGAGGAGGAGGGCGAGCCGCAAGGCCAGAGGCCCCTTGGATGCCTCGTGGAGTCTCTTCGGATGTCTACTTGGAGTTTCTCGGAGTCCTTTTGGTGCGTCCTGGGGTCCTGTTGGCTGTATTGGGGGCCCCGTGGAGCATCTGGTGCACCTCGGGGGAGTTTTGGGGGACCTCTTGGGGGTCTCTTGGGCGCCTCATCTTTCTCCCCCTCCCTTTATCGATCTCTCTCCCTCTCTCTCTCTCTCTCTGTGTTTCCCTCTCTCTCTCTGCCCCCCCCTCTCTCTCTCTCTCTCTCTCCCTTTATTTAATGTGTTGTTGCGCTTTCTCTCTCTCTCTCTCTCTCTCGGTTCCTCTCTCTCTCTCTTTCTCTATCCCTCTCTTTTCCTCTATCTCTCCTTCTCCTTCCCTCTCTCTGAAGGTGAAAATACATCTATACGACCACCCTCCGGGTGATGAGGAGGTTGGGGGGGAGAGGGAGGGAACCAACATTTGATTCAATCGATCTCTCGATCGATCTCACTCAACGTGACACCATGGGACACCACGGGACACTTGTCGATCCCACTATCGATCTCACTATCGATCTATCTATACGGGACACCACGGGGCCACCACGGGACGGGACACCTGTCGATCTCAATATCGACCTCATGATCGATCTCAGCGGGGTGCACCCGCGCTGTGTTGCACACGGGGCTGCTGTTGTGTACGCAGGCGGTGTGGTATGCAAAGGCGCCGTGCACAGGCGCTGCGGTGCACGCGTGCCCCCCCCCCCCCGCCCCCACCCCAATCGTTACCACTACCCCCCCTCCCCGGCCCCCCCTCTCCTCCCCCCCCGTCACCGACGTCCCGGGCCCAGAGGTCAACAGTGTTCGTCTTGCGGCGCGGGCAAGTCTGCAGCCCCCCGCCGCCCCCGCCCGCGGAGGTGCCCGGCGACGTGGTGAACCAGGTCATCAACGACAGCGCCTTGAGGCAGCTGCAGGCCTCCCGCGCGTTCGGGTGCCGCGCCGCAGAGTTAAGTCGGGCCTGGGGACGATTCATTGAGCACTTTTGGACTGTTGTTGAATCTGTTCTGGGTATTCTTCATTTCGTCCACAATCCCCCTGTAGGGGGACATGCCCGACTTGTCCGCAGAGGGCCCTTCTCGATGGCAGAGGGCGCAGAGGAGCCAGACCCTTTTCTCCGGTCGGGGACCCTCTAGGTTCGAGGTTCGAGGATGACGATTGGTCCGCGGATCCTCGAGGTTCAATCACCTGCTAACGCAGGTCATGGTAATGAACGATCGCGCATTCTTAAAACAGATTGTTGGACACGCGATGATTTAATCAAGCGAGAAACGGATCTATCAAACTGTGCCGCGTAATCAAACGTCATTTAGTAAACGCAGAACAACGTATCTTCTAAATCCAGGGCCGTTTGTCAGAATCCCAGATCCTATCATTACCGTGACTTTGGTGGCCCGATCATTCAAGGACCTTCGAGGTTAGAGGATCTAGGCTCGATGATCTTCAAGGGTCTATCCTCCTGGGTTCGAGGGTCGATGCGACGAGGCCAGGAGTTCTGCATATCCACCGACCGGGATACGATTTTCCAGGACCGCGGGAGGCGGCAGAAATTGATATCGGGCCCCCTGGGGACCAACAAAACCCATACATACCGCCCCATGGGTCCTGGGTAAGGTGTCCTCATGCGGTAGATACGTAGAAGTTCTGGCCTCGATCCACGAGGTGCGAGAATTGTGTTACAAGGGTCGAATATTTCGGATGAGTCCAGACCGAGGTATCAGGATCGAGCGTCGAGGTTCGAGTATCGTAACCATCCTCCTCGATCGAGATTGGAGGATCGAACTGCGAGGACTGAGCATGGAGCCCAGAGACTGCCCGAACCGCTCAGACGCCTCGAAGCTCGATCCTGCAAGATCTCCCAGGGACTGCAACCGATTGCCGCCAATCAGACCCCTCTGGAGGTCCTGCGGAGGTCCGCGCGGATGCCCAGAGAGGGCCGACAGCGCCTCGGCGCCCAGAAAGAAATGGATCCTCGGGCCTCGAGGAAGAGGGTCTCACAGCCTTCTCAATCGACATGCCGCCTCGAAGATCCTCGAATTTTTTTGGAGGGGAGGGGGAATCCGGCATCCGGCCAGGTATGCTCCTGGTTCGACTGTCATTCAATATGTCACGTCCTATCGTTTCAGTTTGTGTTGTCGGGCACGATCCAGATGGATACACGCGTAAACTAGTTGAACAGTTCATTATATTGCGAAGCCTTACGGCCGGTGCCGCCGACTCTGAAGGGAGACGACGACGACGATGACCACAGCAATGGCGGCGACGACGACGACGACGCTGACGTTGGCCAGAGTCCTCGGGGATGCTTCTTGGGGTCTCTTCGGACGGCTCTCGGGGGCCTCTGGGGTGGAATTGCAGCGGGAAATCGATGAACTTGACCTCTTGAGGCCCTCTCGGGAGTTCTCGTGGGGCGTCCTGGAGGCCTCCTGGGCAGTCTGGAGGTCGTGACAGCGTTTTGGACCGTTCGTTTGGCGATTGGAGACCCTTTTGGACCATCTCGGGGGTCTCTTGGGGCACTCTTGGCCTGTCTTAGTATTTTCTGAGGCCCCAGGACCCCGAGGGGCCCGCGACGGGGAGGGATCAAAGGGAAGGGGCATCCGTCCGACTCGATGACGACATTGCTAAATGTTTGTTCGCTGGCAAGCGTGAGGAGGAGGGTGCAGGCAACGGGGACGACGGAGACGACGACTGACGCAGACGAAGACTCTAACAGACAAGCCGCCGTCAGCGTCGGCGGAGTTCTGACTTGGGTGCTGCCACTTTAGTGCTGGGGCTGGTTCAGCCATTTGTACGAGTGGTTGCTTCCGCCGCCGTGCTTTTGTTTCATGTCTGCGATGGGCGGAGGGGGACGGAGCAGTGCCGAAAATGTGATACTTGAGGGTGCCTGACGAGGAGGAAGGGGGGCCACGGCAGACAGGAGGAGGGACAGGCAGAAGAGGAGGCGTGGGGTGGCTGGGACAGGGGAGGACGCGAGGAGGAGAGGCGTAGGCATGCACAGGGTGGTGAGCGAGGACGGGAAGAAGGACGAGGAGGATTCGCATCAGCAGGGGTTCGTCTGACGAGCGAGGAAGAGAGGAGTGATTCGGAATGTGGAGAAGGGGCGGGGAATATCATGAGGCTGAACCTATGCCCAGACCGCACGGAGAAACCCTATACACGAATACGAATTTCCAGATATGTGCAGGTGGAAGTCGGAATACATGTATATATATATAGATATGTACACATGTATGTATCTATATATATATATACATACATACATATAGATATGCCAGACAAGGTATAGGAGTTGGATACTGTGTCAAGGTAGCCAGGTCAACCGAGTCAGCGGGCCCCGCCCCTTCCCGTCCCACCCAGTCCTCCATATCATCAGAATCAATTGCGGCACACATCGGCATTCGGACTGGAACGCGTTCCCAACTGGTGAATGCAGTAGATGTATTTGCGAAGATGATGCTACAAGCTACGTGGACCGAGGAGTACGAGGATGAATCTGAGCACGCAGGGATTCTGGTTGGGATAGCAATAGGAGTAGTGAAATACGAGAACACATAGAAGTCAGAGCATACACCGATGTATAGGTATGGTTCGCATAACGAGCATGGGCAGGAGTAGTATCATTCGTCGAGGCAGTGTGAGCAGCCAGCAGGGTGGGGACTACGAACTGCAGGAGCAACAGTATTGACGGAGGAGGGAGGAGATGAGCAGAATAAGGAATTGGATGAGGGTGAGTCGGATGTGCCTTCGATGGGGTGGACACTCAGATGATGGATCCCACGGCGCTGTCACAGGACGCTGCGAGTACAAGGAGGAGTAACAGGGCAGCACGACCAGGAGCAGGAGTGCGAGTAGAAATCGATCAGGAGGAGGACGATGCGGAGCGCGATGCCCCCCGTTGACCTCAGAGGTGAGGGGCAGGCTGTGGCCTGGGAGGTGGGGCGGGAAGAGGAGGATCTGCGAGCAGCTGCTCGGACGCCAGGCCCTGATCGGAGAGCGGGAGTGCCACTGCTCGTCTTGGTCCGAGCGTCTGCACTCCAGCGCCCCAAGGGTGTGAGCCCCTCAGGGCACTTGGAACTGAGCCCCACTTCCCTGGCCCGCGGAGCGCGCCAGTGGCGGCACCAGAGGCGCCGAGCCAAGACATCCACGCGGAGCTTCGAAAGTTCATGCCCATGCAGTTTCCTGTTCCTCTGGATGGACAGGATGGACAGCAGGGGTCCACAGTCGAACGCGCGAGTGATATCACATCCCGCCCGCCGAACGCAGGACCAGACGGGCCTGACAGCCAACGTCTGCAAGAACGACAAGGGCACCGGGATCCGCCTGACTGGCCTCGCGGGCGCAATCCAGGCAGCCTGGGGCCTGGGGTGTCGGACAGGAGGGAGAAGAGAAGGGTGGACATGCAGCGCGCAGATGGGCAGAATGAATTGTTGTTCAGCGGCGACATGAAGACACGAAGCGTCGCATAGCAACATCTTGCACGTGGCCGAGCTTATTGCGTTGGGCGTCGCGTCACGAGGGGTGGGGCGATGCATGGGGGGGGGGGGGGCAGAGAGGGCTGGAGAGAATGGGCCCCGTAGGGCCCCCGAAGGGGCCCTTTAGGGCCCCAAGGGGGCCTTGAGGGCCCGAGAAGTGCACATTTCTCCCCCCCTCATGTACCCCCCCTATCAGGCGACACCCAATGGCGCACCGATGCCAATGCAACATAACTGGAGCGGCCGCGTAGGAGGACGGAGGAGGGAGCTGCGCTCGAACGCACAGCATTTCAAGCGTGGTCCTGGCGGCCTCAGGCTCGGGTACCAGATTTCATGGAAGAAAATCCCTGGGAGGCCTGCCCAAGTGGGGTCCTCCAGATCGCCGCGTGGTTGTCCAAAGGTCCAAAGGGTTGTCCAGGGCAGGCCGTCTTAACGACATTAATTAGCATGGGTTGTCCGGGGGTTTGCCCCGGGACCTTTTCGATTGGGTGATCTTCCCGTTGAGCACAGTACCGGAAGAACACAACAAAACAGCATATGTGGGTCGGCGATGGACCCCTTGGCGGCGCCTCCGGCGCCGCCCCTGGCGCGCTTCGCGCGTCCTGGGTCAGGAGGGTCCCGCCTGGGACCCCAGAAGTCTGAGTGGACTTCCGAAGGCCTCCGCGAAAGAGCGTTTTGCGCCGCAGCGCGGCAGGAGCACTCCAAGGCACGGCACGAACTGGGGGGGGGGTTGGCGGCGGAGGGCGAGGAGGAGAGGCGGACACGCGCGGCGCGAAGAACAGTCCCGCGAACAGCACAGGGCGTCAGGTGCTCGCTCCTGGAGAGGCGTGGGGGGTGCGCCTGCGCGCCCGTGGAGGCCTTCCTGCGGCGCCAGGGGGCCTCCCCCCTGCTCTCCTGGCGGGCCGATCGCTGGGCCCCAGCCCCATGGTGCGCGCCGCCACTGGCAGGAGAGCGAACGGGAGGGGGGAAGGGGAGGAGGAGGTGGGGAGGGGGGCGCCCCCTCCAACTTCTTCCTGCTCTCCCTGCTCTGCATCCTCCTCCTCCTTCCCGTAATGTACGTTTGTCCTCCTCCCCCGAATGTCAGTTTGTGATTAGGATATGACTTCCCCCCCCCCGGAGCTCACGAATAGACCCCGCGGGGCGCGAGACAGTTTTAATCACACGCGCCAGGGGGTCGTCGCGAGATCGTGCACAGTCCTGCACGGCAGCCTCCTTGTATAGCAGTTGTTGCACGGATCGTATACATCCGATGCAAAGTGGTCCACCCACCCTCCCACGATGAACACTGACGTGCCGTCGTCATCGTCGTCTTCGTCGTCGTCGTCGTCGACTAAAGCGTGCCGCCTACGCAGCATCCTGCCCCCCCTCCCATGGAGCATCCGCAGTGCGTCGTCGTCCACCGTCGCCGTGGCCGTGGCCGTGGCCGTCGTCGTCGTCGTCGTCGTTGTCGTCGTCGTCGTTGTCGACGACTGCAGCGGGACTCGCAGCGCAGCACCCCTTCTCTAGGGCATCCGCAATGCGTCGTCATTCGTCCGTCGTCTTCGTCGTCGTCGTCGTCGTCGGGGACTACGGCGGGCATGCGCAGCACACCCGCGCCTCCCTTTGCATGGAGCATCCGCAGTGCGTCGTCGTCCGCCGTCTTCGTCGCCGTCGCCGCTTCCGACGCCGTCGTCGTCGCCGTCGTTTTTAGCGTCAGCGTCGTCGTCGTCGTAGGACATTGTAGTGATAGGGGGAAGGGGACAAAAAGAACAGGAGGAGCCCTTTCCGCCTGCCTCTGCCGCTCCCCCCTCCTCTTGCCTGTTTTTTGTTGCCATTCTCGCACCGCCCGCCAGCTGAGGCGGCTCTTTCCCCCACATTTGTTTTTGTGTCTGTAGCCATATTGGCCGAGGCGCCCCGCTATAGCGGTGGCGCTATTGTCCCCCTCCGCTGGAGCGGCGCCATTTGCGTCGCGCCTGTCGCGCTCCTCCTGTCGGCCGGCTGTCGACGCTAATCACCGGCGCCGCCGTCTTGTGTGTTCCAGTTGGCGGGCGCACCCCCCGCGATTCGCCCGAGCAGAGGAACAATTTGTTTAAACGCACGTTCCGCTTGTTTTTCTTGCGAACCACAACCTGAAATCACTGCTGGCTACGCAGACTGGAGCGCCTATGAGAGTCCATAGCATCTTCTCTGCCCCCAAATCCTCCTACTCTCCCACATCACCACAGTCCGCCTACGCTCCTGGTTTTCCCCGTTTTTTTCCCCTTCCCCTGTCCCCCTTATGTGTCTCCTCCGCCTCCCGCCTGTTCTAACCTTCCAGAGTGCGGGCAATCTCCAGACGTTGACCTGTTTGAGATGCTTCAATGTCCGACTGTAGTTCACAATACAATGTCATGTTTGTTCTTTTTGTTTGTTCCCCCCCACACGCCCTTGCCACGTCACTGCTCTTTGTTTCCCCCCCCGTTGTTCGGGAGGCTTTCCCCCCCGCGAGGTTGATTTGCTTCTCCCCTTCCCGCCGCCAGGAGGCGAAACTGCTGATTGAGCGGCGAGCCCAGGGCGAGGGCGCGGAGTTTTTGTCGCTCATGCCAGGCGGGTGGGGTCGTCGTCGTCGCCGGAAGGGAAGAGGCGGAGGAGGTGGAGGAAAACGAGGAGGAGGAGGACCAATGGAACATCCTCTACGCGCCAACGTCGTTGAAATCTCCATGATGGATTCCTTCAAAGGTCCTTGCGAGAATGTCTGATCAGTGCAGGTTGTAGGGTCTCCTAGTCCCAATTTCCAATGCCAGTGCCAGGAACCGGCAGTACAAACACAGTCTTGCATTTGGATCGTGAACGGACGCTGGCCCCCTCTCAGTGTCAAATGATTGCTCGAGAATTTTAGGCTGTGCCCAAACACGCTTCCTAGGATTGCAACGCCGCGAATAAGCGTGACAGCTGCGTCTTGACAGTACTGAATCGTACCAGAACGCAGCTCCGGGGATGTCAACACCGCGATTCCACATGATTGTTGCGTCGTGGATTTAGATCGTGCCAGAGAACCGCTCCTGGGTTTTCAACCCCACGAATTCTCGACTCTGGTTCACGATTGTTAAACGAATGTGCGGCGCTAAGGCGAGACCAAATGTTTGAAAAGGAGCCGACCTCCATCCGTGAAGCTGTTGGAAGATTTTAGAGCGATTGTGAGTGGCGCTGAGGTGATAGCTCCATCTTGAAACGGCCCGGCATCCGTCTTAGAATTCGCCGCACATGTTTAAGACGAGCGTGCGCTGCGCTAGGCCGAGAGTTGTGTCGTCCGTTGGCCCAGACAGGAGGCCTTCTTGCAAAACTATTCGATTGCGGAAAGAGACCAAACACATAGTTTTCATGAATACGCGGGAATTGCCAACAATTTGCGCAGACAAATATATGTGTTATGCGCACAATTGTTGTATACATTAGTTGGTGTGTCTCTCGCATTGGAGGGGCGTGCCACTTCTCTTTCGCGAGCCGAGAGCTATTTGGCATGCCGCTCCAATGCAGATTTGTTTGTATACGGACGTTGCGCCGCCGCCGATTGGTTTGCAGGGCCAGGCCCAGGTTGGCCCCGGGAAGCGCGTCGACGCCGGCACTCCTCGCGGGAGCCCCTGCCAAAGGGCTCCAGAAGGGCCAGAAGGGAATCTCGAGAGGCCACCCGCCAAAGGGATCCATCCTCCCGGGGCCCTCTCCTCTCGGGGGCCTTCCCGAAGCCCTCCAGACATTCGGGCCCCCAGACGGCCCGAGAGGGTTCCAAAGGGCCCCTTCGGGTCAAAATGTATCGGCGCCCCCTCTGGGTTCAGAGACCTTGGCTGCGTTTGCGCCTTCTCGGGGCTTGTCCGGGACTTCGGGGGCGCGTCGCGGGGGGCCCGGGAGGCGTCCCAGAAGGTCCCAAGAAGGGCCCAAGAGTGTACAAATAAGGGTTCCCGACAGTGGCACCTAGAGGGCCCTCTTGGGTGCCACTGGGGGGGTTCTCCTCCTTGGGCCCTCTTGGGCCGCTCCTTGCTCTTGAAGCCTCGTTGAACTCTCTGGGGGCTCATTCGGGACTTCGGGGGGGCTTCGGCGGGTCCCCAAGAAGAAGGGCCCAAGAGGCCCAGGAAGATTCCAAGAGAGCTCCAAGAGTGCTCCAAGAGGGCCTCTCAAAGAGGCGCAAAGTACGTGCACGAGTGTGCCTCTTTTTGCGGGCCACTGGGCGCAATCTTGGGTCCTTTTCGGGCCCTTTTGGGGGCATCTTGAGCCGTCCAGGGGCTTCTTTGGAATTCTTGCGGGGCTTGGGGAAGGCCCCGAGAGGGGTCCTACAGGGCCCCCGGAGGACGAGGCCCGTTGGCTTTGTTTTGAGTTAGTGTTGCGCGGATCTAGAAGTGATTTTGCGGCTCCTCTCAGGCCGTCTCGGGGGGGGGGGGAGGGGCGACGAGCGGGGTGGGTGGGGGGGCGGCGTAGCGCGGATGAGTGAGCGTTGTACTTGTGGGCGGCGGTAGGCACGGTTGTCTTGAAGGGCCCCGTGATCATTTGGCAGGGGCCGGGCGCGACCGGCGCCCGGATGAGGGCCGTCAACGAAGAGGAGCGCGCGCGCGCCGAGCGCAACCAGCCGTGCCCGGAGACGCCCTTAATTTATTTATATGTTTGGGGCTTTTTGTTGGCATTATTTTTGTATTTTTATGTATAAAATAGGTTTCGCAGTTCACGACGCAGTGAGATAGTAGTATTTTGTTGATATTGTTTTGGTAATTCGTAGGTTTGGCAGTTTGCAAAAGTTGTAATATATGTGTTTTGCAAAACCGATCCTTGTTTCAAAAGTTGTAACATACGAGTTTTGAAAACGCAGCGGTTTGGCAGCCGGGGGAAATTGCATCCGGGCTGTTTTGCAAAACGCGCGCGCCCGCATTCGCCGGCGCCGTATTCAGAGCCTTGGAGGGCCCGAGGAGCCCCAAGACTGGTCTAATATTTCCGCGAGCAGATCCCATGGGCGCTGGAAGGGGCCCGCGCGGGGGCCCAGATTTGCCCCGCGCGCATTGCGTGACTCGGGGGCGCTCTTGGGGCCCACCAGGGTTTCCCCGTGCCCTCGCACCCCGTCGCGGAGGCAACTGGAGGGCCTCATGAGGCCATGAGAGCTCCGAAAAGCTAGCTCCCCTTTGGGCCCTATAAGGCGCGCTTGTCCCCCAAAGGACCCTCCTGGAGCTCCTGGAGGGCCTTGGGAGGGCTCCTCAAGGGGCCCCCCTGCTGTCAAGGACGAGGGCCGCCATCTTGACCACAGGGGGCCCCTCTCTGGGTCTCTTGGGGCCCTCTTGGGGCCCTGCCTCGCAGGGCCTGTCCGGGCTTGGCGCAGCCAGGTGCGACCGGTTCGGCCTGCGCGAGGTTGGGCGCGCTTTCGCGGGGATTCGCGTGCTTCTGTGGGAGTTGTCGCATCAGTCGCGCTGTCGTGACATGGTGTTTCAGCATCGGGCTGGGGGTCAAACAGCAAAGCGGCGCGTGCCCGCGTTGGTCCTCGCCTGTTCGAAATGGCGCGGGGCTGGGTTAGAATGGGAGCGCCGAGGAACAAGTGTCATTCTCGCGCATGGCCCCGCGATAGGAAACCGCGAAAGGGGACTGCTTACTGCTTGAGCATCCGTGCGCTGAGCAATTTTGTGTACCTTGGGCCTGTCGCGAGCTGCGGCGGCCTCGCTTCCGCGGCAACTGACGCCCATTGCGACCCCCCCCAAGGATCCAATCAGCGATGCATTTGGAGGCAAGCGTGCGGATCCACGGGTGGCTAGCGCGCGCCGCGGTTTGCGCGGGGCGCGCGGTCCACCATGCAGCCCTTGGCAGCGGCGCTAGTGTGTGAGCCATTGCACTGTCGTCTAAGATTCGGCGCAGACAGCCTCCAGATCATTACGAGGCAGGACAAAGACATGACGTCAGCGAAAGCAGCGGGCGCTGCCCGATTTTTCGGGCAACGGCGTTGTAACGACCACGGCAATGTCCAGCGCAAGCGCCCATCACTCCTGCACCTTACGCCTGGTGCGTATACGTGCCCAGTTCAAGCGCTCACACAATGCGAAACGCGCGCGCGTCCTCCGTGTTTTTTTGTTTTGTTTTGTTTTTTTGTTCTTCTGGTGGTTTTGTAAACGGTGACTTGTGCCTGGTAATATAGATGGCTTGGAAAGGCAGAGCCCTGTTGTCTAATTTTCCGTATTTCGGAAAACACATGTTTGACATATTTCTAGCATCGTTAAATTATTTTGCATATATGGCCCTGTGTGGGCCCGCCCGGCAACACAAGCCGAGAGTTGCGAAAGCCCGGCTTTGTCTATGGACACTTTGGGGGTGCGTTAAGAGAAGGAGGAGAGAACCTTGGTTCGCGCGTTCCGGGCCTCGATCTATCGCGTTTCTGGTTGCCGCGGACGCATTGTTCCTCGAAGTTTCAATCAAATCACATCTTGTGGAGTGGTAGGGGGGTTATTGGATGTGGGGAAGAACTAAAGGTTCTCAGAGGATTAACAATATAGAGTTCAGCTGTTTCCTATCTAGTTTCGTTTCTACATGCGCGTTTTACGCCTGGGGACCCTTAACATCACAAATTCTGGGTGGATAAATCAGATCCCACAGGGAACGGGTCGAACGGACCTGGGATCGGAGGCTCGCTCATACCGAGTCGACGGACGCGGGCAACACAAGTGGGGCTGCAGAAGACGAGGTCGGAGGATCGCGACGCATCTCCGGTGCACCGGAGGTGTGGCGCAATCTGGAGTCCACCTTTCGCCACCCCGCTTTGGCCGGTGCGGCGCCGATGCAGCGCCGAGATGCGGCGCCGATGCAGCAGATCCTCCGACCTCAGTCTGTTCTGGCCCTAGTTGGCGCGCCTCCGTTGTCGATGCGCGGAGGGCCGAAAAGGCAGATCGCGAAGGCCTTGCGGCCACCCAAACCCCCGAACTGATGACACCCCCGAACTGATGACAGTGGCCGGAAAACGCCATCAATTCTTTGCGGCGAAGAGAACGGGGACACGCGCGCGATGTCGCGGCCACCGCGCACGCCGGCCAGCGCAGGACGCGAACGAGGCACAACGCGTGGATGCGAGGGGGTGCTCACGCGCAGCTCTGAGCGTGTGCGCGAGGAACGCCCGCGCCGTCGGACCATGGCCTCCGAGGGTGCTGGTGCCCGCGTGCAGGGTCCTTCCCCTGGCGTGATCGCACTGTTCGCGTGGCCCCCCCATGACTCAAGCGACCCCGCGCTCGCACCTCCCTCCGGCACTCCCCTGCCTCGCAGCGCTCTGAGAAGACGAAGGCAGAATCGAGACAGCATCGGACCGATGTAGTTCGGAAGTCATTGAGAATCGGCGGGTTTGGCGGATGTATCGGGCGCCGCCGTTGCAGAGCGTTCCAGAACGCTCTGGAACGGATTTATCGGGAGTCTAGGCCAGTCCGAACCTCGCACCCGCACCTCGCTGTCCAGAACCCTACGAAAAAAAAAAAACTAAGCACATCCAGACAAGACCTCGATCTGGGACCCGCCCGGGGACCTGAGACAAACGAGTTCCAGCCTCCCCCCAGCCTCACGCCCCAGCGCTGCGACGGCATCGCAACGGGTGCTCTTGCCCAGCCTGTGGCCCAGGCCCTCGCCGGTTTCCGCAGTCGAGCGACGAATGGGGGTGGGGGGCGTGATCAATACGGAACAGACATCGATCCCCTGGCGATGCGAAAATGATGACGAAACACCGCATTGTGGGATGTTTCCAGGATGGCCCCAATGATGAGAGTTAAAGATCGGAGACTAATAAGTGGGCCGATGTCATGGGGCCCACCTGCGAGGTCGCCTGGCTGATCTGGGCGGCCGACGGACGCACAATCGAACTCGTAGATGCGAAGCGCAATCGTTGGGCGCAGAATGGAACGCGCAACCGAACGATTCTACGCGGCGGCGGTGCCAAATAATCGGGCAAAGCACCTCGGCCAGCAGAAATGAAGCATAATGAGGCGGCCACGTGGTTGAGAAAAGGTAGCAGCGAATACTCGATGATAGGACCCTCTTCCTCGATGAGTGCCTGAACTTTTGCCGAGGCGACCTTGCCAGCGCTGAAATATCCAGACCCTCGACGCCAGGACGTGCACCATCAACGTGGCATTTCGGGCGCTGGATGGTATTATCGCTTCGAGAAGGCCCACTGAGATTGCCGAGGCATCGGGGGTATATACCATCATTCTTAAGGGGCCAGGGCCCCGCAGGATGAACATCTCCGATTGAAGGGCGACAGGGCGAACCCTTGCGCTTTTGACAATTCTGCTCGTTCTGATGCCCTGCATGCCTGTCAGGTGCTTGAGGGGATACTTGAGGCCAGATGTAGGCCTACCAAGGGAAAGTGATAGATTTGTTGGACTTTCCTAGACCGAACGAGCAATACTTCGTGCCTGGATGCTGCGAGCAGATCAGGCTCGGTGATGCGATGCCCTGGCTGCGGGAGAGCCGTGCGCTGTGCCACTGGAAACTGTTGACCGGGCACGGAGGGCCGAATTTGGTCTGGACGCGCGCCTGATGAGGGGGATGATTCCAGCGGCGATACGTTGGCAGGGCAATCGCACATGGAGATGGACCCTGTCGAAGAAACAGCCGTTGATGCACTTGCGCCAAAGGGGCGAAATTCATGCGAAAACCGTATGCCAAGGGCGTAAGCCTAGACAGGACAACGAATCATACTCGCAAGATGTGGGCTGCCTCTGTGGGGTCGAGATGCTCGCGTTCCCTCTCCCGAGGGGTGGGACCAGAGGGCCCAGCATCGATGACGCACCTTGCGTGGGCTCCAGAGCGCGAGGTAAGCAAGCCTGCGGCGGGCACTCGTCATCCATGAGGGTGTTCAGGAAAGTGTTGAAGATGATGCGTTTCTGTAGATAGGCCACTCGTTCGAAAGCGGCCAACCAGGGTGATGCGCCTGCGATATCATGGTGCCCAGAGCTCTGCGCACTGTTTGACGCGCATTCTGATCCGTTGACATTCATCGATTGGGATCGGGAAGGGCCTGTCGCCGCTGAGAAGATTGACCCAGGAGAGAGGTGGGCCGAGTGGGCTCAGGGCCGACACTGCGCATTAATTGTTGACGCTTCGCGCGCCCCCACCAGCCCATCCAGAAACGAAGCCCAGGAGAGTTGAGGTGATCGGGGAAGTGGGGGAAAATGCAGAAGAACATAGCGCGGGGGCCGCCGTCCGAGGTGGGGGAGAGAGTGGAGGGAGGAGGATGCGGAGGAGGAGAAGGAGGAGGATGAGGAGGAGGACAATGAGGAGGAGGCGGAGACGGACAAAGAACTCTTGGGGCCGTCCTGAGGTTCTCTGGGGCCTCTCTCTGGGCCCCCATTGGGCCCTCTTGGAGCCATCTCGAGGCCCCGGAAGGCCATCAGAAGCGATGGGGCGCTACAGCAAAACAGGCTGGTTCCCTTTGCGGTTTGTAAAGATTTCGCTCTCATCGGGGCCTCCTTGGGGAACAATTTTGACACTTGGAGCCGTCTTGGAGCGGTTTGGGGGCCTCTTGGAGCATCTTGGGGTCCATCTTGAGGTATATTGGCATCTATTGAGCCATCTTGGAGCTCATCTTGGGCTCTCCAAGGCGCCCCTGGAACCACTGTGGGCCATTTTGGACGCTCCAACCTCTCGCGGGCCCCCTTGTGAAGGTCCAGGGGAGGGGGTTATTTGGAGGGGGTTATTTGATAGTTGTTTTTGTTTTCCCCTTGAACCCCAGATCACTTAGGATGTTCTACATGGCTCAGATACGTTGTCCCGTAACTTGTATACTAGTTCAGCAAACTGCATTGTTGATATTCATTTGTATATGCATATCTATAATATTATGATCACGTGAGCCCAAGTAAGCCATCATACTTGATGTGTTTTGATTTTGCGTTCAACGCCCCGAGGTGGACCGGCGCTCTGTCAATGTCGATGTGCGAGTTTGTGCACTGCGCGCGTAACCACATATTTTGGTTTTCGAAACAACGCAACATATTAACATCGTTTTTGGCAGCGCCATCGCTTTTTAGAACATATTAACTCGTGGTCACATTACAACAACAGCAAATCGGAGTCTGTTTTGCAGCGCCGCTCAGGTGCACGCGCATCCGTCTCATAAGACTCGAGGTCTTGTCCATGAGATGGACGGCGCGAGCCTCGCTTCCACGTGCGTGACTGGCTGCAGGTCCGACTGTTGGCCTTCAAGGTCTGAAGCGCTGCAGCGCCACGGGTGCGCCTTGAACCGCGCATGTGTCCGTGGTTTTTTTGTCGGGGCAACGCATTGGAAGCGCCCCCCCCCCGCCTTAGAAGGCAGTCTAGCGAGACCCTCAACGGTGCGCCACAGGCACGACAATACGCGCATGCCCGCCCCAGCTGCTCCGAAAAGGGCTCTGCGCCCAGGGCGCCTGACAACGGGCAGAGGCATGCGTTCGTTCGATTGCGCGCCAGTGGGATGCCATCGTCGTCGAACTCAGTTATGGGATAAAGGGCGACTAGAGCGCTCGGCCCCTGCCGCCCGGGCCAGGAACCAAACTTGCCCCAGCGCTGGCAGCTGCCCCTCAGGCGCCATTTTTGCAGCGCCGCTGGCGTGAACCACTTCGGACTTGGATGCCTTGGCCGACCTCGCAGTCAAACAAGACGCTTTCCGCGCCTCTGGGAGCTGCAGTTCATCGCGGAGGAACGTTACCATCTTGGTCCTTGGCGCGTTTCGGCTCCTGCAGCGTGGCCCTGAGGTCGAACTTGTCATCCCATGCCGCCAGGGCGTGAATTTGCTTGCGCGTGACCTCGGACAGGGCGCTGGCATCCATGGAGCTTGCGTTGCGAATGCCCTCCTGGAATCCTGAGGTGGCGCTGGCATCGACATCGGTTGCCGGGCGCCCAAAGAGGGCGCGCGACAAAAGTGCGGCTGATGGCATGACCGCTCTCCTCCGAGAGCACGCCGAGACCATCGTGCGCTTCCTCTCGCGCGCCCACCGCGCCAGTGAAGTATCGAACCTTCTGTGTCGTACCACCAGGCGCAGGGGCCAGTGGAACTTAGGGCGCAGGTAGGCCGCCCAGCCAGCGTCCAGGCAAGCCTGTAGGAACATGCCCACGAGGTGTAGAAGTTCGTTCGCGCCGACGGAGGTCCAAGATGGACGAGCAGTGGAGGCGCGCCTCGCACGGTTTGGTACATATACCCCTCTTGAGTCACATTTGCCGCGCGGAATGCGCGATCATGCCGCGCGCCGCTGCTGCCTCAGATACAGTGCGCTTCGCGCACTTCGCTTTGATGCGCGAGTCCCACCTGGTCGGAGTGAATGCATCGGCGAGGGCATCAGTCTTCACGCCTAGTCTTCGCGGGGGTCGCCACTGACCCAGACGGTCACAGACGTTCTTCGGTGCGTTTTCCACCTTCGCAGCCATCAAGTTAGATGGCAACGGACGCAGCGCGGCGTTCCATGCGCCGTGCACAACGAGCGCGCGGATCCAGCCGTGAGCAAGACCGCTCGCGGGCCTCACGATTTCCCGCGGCTCCATCTGCATCAGGAGGTTGGACCTGCTGCGGTTGCTCCCCGCTGTCATCTCTCTGAGCGACTCTGGGCGCTGGGGCCGCTGTCGCGGTGCATAATCGTAATGGAATGCACGAGAGAGCGAGACTCCGCTGCTAGCAAAGGCCCTCCAAGCAAGCGCCAGAACAGTGGTCGTAGCGGGAGCAAGGGTTACGGTTGTGGCCGAGGCCGAGGCTGGAGGGGCGCTTTTTCTTCTTCTGGGCACATGTGGAAAGATTTGTTCGAGTTCCCGGAGGTCTGACCGCGATAGCAGCGAGAGCGCTGGCGGCGGTGGAGGGTCGAGCACTGAGCGGTGGCAGAGTGGCGTCGACCGAAATGATGCAACGTGGATGGAGCCCCCGGCGGCGCAAGGAGAAGGAGCCGGGCGCCCAGAAGTCAGGGTCGAATGGAAGCCCGAAAAACGACAGTTCACGGCGAACGAGGTCGAAGCTTTACCCAGGGGCGCCAGTGGCGCCCGCGGGCCAGGTGAATGACATTCGGGGCTGCGTCGAGCTCTTGAGCCTCGCCCTTGCAGCCGAAGCAGCTCCCGCTTGGAAGGGCGGCGCTGCGAAAGCTGTTTTTCCGGGTCTGGCGCCCCCGTGGCGACGCGTAGCGATGGCGCTTGGGCGCGGTGGTTCCGGGGCCCAGCGCGGGGGAAGTCGTTGTCTTCGCTCCCTCCGCCTCTGTGGCCGCTCGCCCGCCGCCGCGGGCGTTTGGCTCGAGCTGTCTCGCAGGGGCGAGGCGCGTCTTGCATCTCAGCGGGAAGGGGCGCCACTTCTTAGCGCGCGCGTGCCACCTCTCGCGCAGAACGTGCTCAATGGATAAGACACGCACGCCGTGGATCAACCTTCCGCGCACAAGATCCGCATGAAGGAGTCTTGGCATAGGAGAGGGGCGTGAGGATCATGCTCCACCACCATCGTTTAGTAGTGACGATTGTTTGACGAAAGAAGATTTGCTCGGCGTGGGTTCCAGGGTTATTGAATTTGGTCGCTCCTTTGGGATGGTCTGGCGTCGTGGACAGTTTTGACATATGACCTTTGAATCGGTTCCCCCAGGCTCTTCCGCGGAGCGTTTCCTGGCCGGGAGTTCGAGACAGGTCTTCCCGCGAATCGCTATTAATACGCGGTTCCCTTTTCATTATCCTCCCCGCGTTCGTCCTCCCCCCGGGCATGGTCTCGCAAATGTCCCACAACATGTTGGACGACGCAAGCGGCCTCTAGCGCCCGAGCGGGACGTGGCAAGCGCTTTCGCGAACGGCCTACAGCCTCTAAAAGTATTTGAACCCCTGATTCCTCCTCCCCCCCGCTTCCCTCCAGACCCGTGCTATGAGATGATTCGCGAGATTCGGGGCAGCGCCCAGAACCCCGCGGACCCGATTGATTTGAGAAAATCAGCGAAGAACTTGCGGAAACCTTCGGTGGGGGGGAGCAGGAGGAGGACGTTTCGTTTCTCCCCCCCCCTCTTCGGGCCTCCTCTTCCGCCACCCCGTGACCCGCTGAAGTGCTAAAGAAGCTGCCCTCCAGACCAGGTAGATCCTGGGCATTCGCCGCCCCCAGAAGATCAGGGCCCTTCTTCCTCCTCTTCCTCCTCCTCTTCCTCCTCGTCCTCTTTCTCCTCCTCCTCCCCGTCCTCCTCTCCCCCCTCGTCCTCCTCCTCGTCCTCCTCCTCCTCCTCCTCCTCCTCCTCCTCCTCCTCCCCCCCCCTCCTCCTCCTCCTCCTCCTCCTCCTCATCCTCCTCCTCCTCCTCTTTCCCTCCACCGGGGCGCGCCAAACACCATTGATCATTGCCTGGCGTTCTCTGGGCCGACGACGAGTGCACGTCCTCGCGGCCCGGCCAGGCCAGGCGCGCGCACCGATCCTGGCTCGGCCCAGGACCCGCGCGGCCAGGATCGGTGACGGCGTGTAGTTTCAAGTGGTTTTGAGTCGGGCATGCCCCTCAGTGGTTTTAAGTGGTTTTAAGTGTAGTTATAAGTGGTTTCAAGTTTTAAGTGGTTTTAAGTCGGGCAACGGTAGGGGGGGATGGGCTTAGGGGGGGCATCGAGCCCCCATCGCCCGCTGATCGCCGATAGAGGCCCGATAGCCCCAGCATGCCCAGGAAGGTGCGGATTCGCTCTTCCGATCTCTATCGGCGATGTATCGCCGATTCCAGGTAGATGTTCCCCCCCTTTGCCTATCCCCCCCCCTATCGTTGCCCCTCAGTCCCTCTACAGGGGGAATGTTCAAAGATAGTAAATATACAGTCTTGGGATGATGCTTTGATTATCTTTCGACAATTTTCTAATATTATTAGCAATGCTTTTGATTTTTCTTCCAAAATCCCTCTGTAGGGGGACATGCCCGACCTAAGTGTAGTTGGCGCCGTTCCTTCCTCCCAGGCCCTTTTGCCCCCGAGCGGCCTCCCAGCCCGAGACGTTTTCCGACGGTCCTTGGAGACGGACAACGACATCCAATCACAGCAAACGCAGGAAATCTAAGTTTTCGTCCAGACCCTGAGGGTTCAGGTCCCTCCCCCCTCAAGGCTCCAGGCCGAGTGTCAGCGATGTCCCATTGGATGCGGAACGATCTCCACAGGATCTGCAAGAAGGATACTTCCCCCCTGCTCTCCTCACCCCCTCCAACTGGCCATCCTTGCCAGTTTTCCATATCGGACTGGTTTTCAACGGCGCCGAACGCCCATTGACAGAGGCCGGAGATCAGCAACGCTCTCTTCGAACCTATTCTTCTTTTTTGTTTGTTTGTTTTCTTCTTCATCGTGGTTGCCCTCCGTCTCCCTCCAACTCGCCAGGCCTGTTCTCCAAGATGTCCCACAAGATGTGGGACGACTTCCAGAGGGATCTGGGTTTCATGCAGCAAAGCACCGGGGCGCAGGCCAACACCCCATGTTTCCGCCACCGTCGTTCTCGTCTCCCCCCTATTGCGTCGCGGAGAAGAAACGTCGGAACGTTCGGGAAATGGTCTGCGTCCGGGGTCCCTCGTTGAGCCCCGGAAACCACAACCCAGGATCAAACACAGGTTCTGGGGCAATTTTGAAAAAATGTTGTCGTCGACGTCGTCCGTCGTCGTCTCCTTCGGCATCACGGCCTTGGGTTGCGGCATGTCGGAGGGGCTCGGCTCGATGTATACGCCACGCCGCTTGATCGGCCAAAGATTCACTGAACTCGGCGAAAGAGTTCTGTGTATAGAGCTACGAGCGGGGGGGGGGGGGCTCACTTGAGCATGCAAAAACAATTGGCACGCAAAAGCAAAGAGAGTGACAAGTGCGGACAATCGACGAGCACAAGTCTATAATAGAAATGGTCTGGACTCCGCGCGGATCTTGGACCGGCACTGGCGCCACTCTGGCAGGGCCTCCAGCGGGAGCATCGTGGATCACAGAAGTCCGCGCGGATCGGCAAGCGGTCATGTATTTGCAATCGATTGTTCGTTCTCTTCTTCTTCTTCTTCTTCTTCTTCTTTACATGGGGCGCTTCAAAAAAGGCCTTGCCTTCGAGGATCGAAGGAGGAGTCATCTCTTCCTCAGGTGTTTGCTCCAGGGCGAGCGTGGTGGCCGGGGGCGTCGGATTGGTCCAGCTCGTTCCCTTTCGATATTGAATTCCATCTGACCCCAGGAGGGGGCACAGAGGTTGGGGTTCAGGATCTCCGGTGTCGCCCCTGCGTTGCCCACCTTCCCTTCGGACTCTACTCGTTGTCGGGCGGACACCAGTCCTGGCGAGGCCAGGGCTTCGTCTGCGCATGCGACGGGCTCGGGCCCTGGCGGGCCCCCAGAGGGTCTGCGGAGGTCCTCCCTGGAGGTCCAGAGATCCCGGCGAGGCTGCCGAAGGGGTTTCCGTTCTGTTCTTGGTTCTTCAATTTCCCAGGAATGGCGACGACGACGACCAGTCGGACCAGAGAAGGTTCACGCAGGCCTATGGAGGCCTCCGCAGCCCCTGTGACGTTGCATCTTCGGGGGAGCTCGTCTGACCCCCCAATTGGTGTCTTCGTTTGCGCCCGACGCGGGCTCGAGGCGGACTCGACACGGATGTGGCGTGGACTCGACACGGATTCGACGACGTGGATTCGACGCGGGGGACCGCGGCTCAGGGGTGCGAGGGTAGCGCGAGTTGTCACTCAAGATTCGGCCAGAGGGGACAACCTAGTGCTGCTCAGTAGCACGGCGGCGTCGCCGCCTGCGGCCGGAACGAGAAGGATCAGTGCGGTTTCTTTGCCTTGGTGGGCCGACCTGAGTTACACGCAGATTCTTGCTGGAGGTAACCTCGCAGTGCTGCTCAAAACCGATGGCATAGGCGTAGCCTGCTTCCTGAACTCTATCAGTCTGTGCGTCCTCCCTGCGCTGGTCGCCGAACTGAGCTGCAGGCAGGTTGCCGCCAGTGCGTTCGGATCTGCTCGCGGGCCCAGCCACGGCGGCGAGGAGGCCCCCGCGCCCGAAGAGGCCCCCGCGCCCGAGAAGCGGGCAACGGACGGTGCAACAAAGAGTCGCGAGCCTCCCCGAGCGTCGATGCTGCTCGATCCCCGAACCCGAACGAATGGGCGCGCACGGCCTCTGCCTCGCGGTTTCCGCGGCAGCTGAGCGGGCACGGCTTCGGGGTGGTGGGCCTTGCCCGACTAGACTTGTCTTGGGGCGCGCTCTGGCCTGGAACTCGAGGCGGGCCTGGCCGCGGGCGACGGGGAGGCCCCCGCCGAGCCTCGAGTGCCGGACGACACCGACGACGACTCGGTCGGCGGCGGCGGCGGCGTGAGCTGCGGCGGCTGCGGCGGCCGTTGCCACTGGCTCGAGACAGGTGCCTCCACAGAGGGCCGTGCCCTCGCATCGCTCGGACGTGTGCATTTTTTTTCGGCGAGAACCATTGAGAACGATCCTGGACCATCGAGCAACAACAACACGCGCGAAACCGAAAAATGCAGGGGAACAGCGCGCGTTTTGCATGGCCCACGCGCTGAGTCTCTGAAAAAACAGCCGCTGTCGCAGGCCGCGTCTCCCGACCCACGGGTCCGCGCGGTCTGCGGCGCCGCCCGCTCCGCCCCTCCCCGCGCGGTTGAGCGACCAGGTGAACATCCTCGACGGCTCCAACCGGGTGGACTTCGCCGGGGGGCCCGACGAGGCGACGCCGGCGGCCGCAGAGCCCATATGGGTCGCGGGCGTTTGCCTCGCCGCGGCTGCCGCCGCCGAGGACGACGACGCCGTCGTCGGCGTTCGAGGCTGGAATTTGGTCTCGCCCCCGGGATCCAAGATGGAAGTCTGACATCGGGGCCTAGGAGACGGGGGTCAATGCAGACGGGGGTCAGCCAAAGCGCCAGATCCTGCAGGATCCTGCGAATACCCCCTCTGGCTGACCCGGGTTAGCGAGCCGCTCATGGCCGCGAGGCGGCCGCGCATATTGGCTGACCCGGGTTTGCGAAGATCTGCGTTGCAGTTTTTTGTCCTGCATTGCAGTTTGGGTCTCGCCCCCGGGATCCAAGATGGAAGTCTGAAAGAAGTCCTCCGACCGTTGATGTTCACGAAGGAGTGTGCTTGATAAGTTGCGTTGGCGATCTGCTTGGTAACCGATGCTCCCGAGACGAAGCATCAAATGAACCTGCTACTGCTATTGCTGTCCGCAGAGGGGCAGACATCTTCACGAACACGCACTTTCGCAGTTTTGTGCAAGTTTCATGGGCTCCGCGCAGTACCCCCCTTGGCGGCGCCCCGAGCACCGCCTTTGGTAAGTGCCAGGGAAGGGGTCCAGCGCTCGATAGAAAACCAGTGCCTCATCCTTGTGTGTGTGTGCGTGTGAGTGTGTGTGTGTGTGTGTGTGTGTGTGTGTGTGTGTGTGTGTGCGTGCGTGCGTGCGTGCGTGCGTGCGTGCGTGCGTGCGTGCGTGCGTGCGTGCGTGCGTGCGTGCGTGCGAGCGAGCGAGTGTGTGTGTGTGTGTGTGTGTGTGTGTGTGCGAGTGTGTGTGTGTGTGTGCGTGTATATGCGTGTGTTTGCCAGCGTTGACCCCCCCCCAACATTGAGCTGTTGCACTGTTGCTGTGTGAGCTACGTTGTGCAATACGTATGGTGCAGCATGTGTAGTGCGAGCGATGCTGTGTACCGTGCATATAAAGAGATGTACACGGTTAACTCCGTGTGGTCTAAGATGTGTGGTGCGATCTATGGTGCGGAGTTCATGTAGTGCAATATACGTGTTCTAAGCTGTGTGGTGCCAGGTACGTGGTGTAAGCTGGGCGGTTTAAGCAATGCGATGCAATATCGCCGTAGCCATTTGGGCTCACGTCGCGGTGCGCCCAGGGCTCCGCCGAGCCGCGGCCGCCGAGCCGCTCCCGCCAGAGCGGCCGGCAGATGGCGCCCGTCCGAGGTGGGGCGCCGGCAAGTGCCGACCGCGCTGCTGGCGCCCGGCCCGCGGCCGTCTCGGCCAGACACCCGCGCGCCGCGGCGGCTGGCAGGCGAGCTGAAGAGCGACGCCGGCAGTGGCGGCACAGGCTCGACCGAACGTAAGAGTGACCTTTCACCGGAGTGACCTTTGGTGCGGGCCCATGGGGTCCCCCGATGGCCGAAAGCGATGCGATAGTAGCGTCCTGCGCGCTTGTGTTTGGTCCCCCTGCGGCCCCCCAACAGCCGCGCACCAAAGGTCACTCTTACCCATGGTCACTCTTGCGTGTAACCGACAGGGCAGGCCTGCGCGGGGCGTTCGGCGCGGCCGCAGGGGCTGCGCTGGCGGCTGCTCTGGGAGGCGCTGCCGACCTTGCCGCGGTAGCGCACGCATCGCCCGCTGCGGCCAGGGATCCCGACGAGGCCGCGGAGGTCTTCGTGGCGCTGCACCACGCGTTTCAGTGCTCCGCGGCAATGCAGTGCGCGGAGCTGGAGGCCGTGATTGGGACCGGCGACAGGCACTCGCTCGACGACTTCGTCACCGGAGTCGCAGGGTCCCCGCCAGCCTCTGGTCTGGCGCTGCGGGGCACGCTGCTCGGGCGTGGGCCTGACTTTGTCGACATCGCGGTGGAGGAGGCCGTGGGGCCCTGGCAGGAGGCCACGGGAGGCGTTCCCAGGTTGCGGCGGCTGCGCGTCCGCAGGGATGCTGGGGTCAACGAACGCCTCTTCCTGTGCGACGGCCTGTCGCTTGGCGACCTTGAGGACCCAGACGGCGGGCAGCAGGAAGTGACGCTCCGCCTGGACACATCGCTGGCTTTCAACTGGATCAGGTTCGCCGGCTACCTGTCCTGGGCGCGGTACCTGGCGGGGGTGATCCGGCTCTCCCGTGGCGCGGCGGCGGCGGACAGCGGCGCGCCGCTGTTCGTGGACGTGGGCGGCGGCTCGGGCTGGCTGTCGGTGCTGCTCAAGGCGTCCCTCGGCGACTCCTGCAGGGTGGCGTGCACGGACATCGCCGTGGAGGCCCTGGAGCTCGCCCGGGCGGACGTGGAGCGCAACGGTCTGGATATCACCCTGGTCCAGGGGGACCTCCTGAAACCCCTGGAGGGAGCGCCGCCGCCAGAGTTCGTCTTCTTCAACCCGCCGCAGGTCCTGGAGGACGCGAGCCGCCCAGACTCCTGGAGGGGCAGCCCGGACGTCTCGCTGCTCGCGCCTGGCGGCGACGCCATCCACTTCCACCAGCGCTTCTGTAGGGAGGCGAGGCTGGCTCCCGGCGGCATCGGGTGGCTGGGCGTGAACTGGGAGATCTTGCCGAGCGTGGTGGAGGCGTGCTGCAGCCTGGGCTGGGAGGTGACCCTGCCAGAGGCCACGCGGGACCTCACCACGGCCCCCTCGGCGCTTGTGGAGCTCCGTGCCGCGCCGGACGCGAGCGAGGAGAGGGCCGCGCGTTGCGTGGACACCGCGATGGGGCAGGCGGCCGCCGCTGCGGAGTACCAGGTGAGGGCGGTCGGCAGCCGGGACGACGAGGAGCGGGTGGAGCAGCATCGCAGAGCGGCGTCGCGAGGGGTGCCCGCTGGGCAGGCGAACCTCGGCATCGCACACGCCATGGGGCGGGGAGTGCCCCGCAGCCGCTTCCTGGCCGCGCGCTGGCTGCACCGCGCGGCCTCTCGGAGCGTGGGGGACGCGCAGGCTCAGCTGGGGCGGCTCTACGCCAGCAGCGGCGCGCCGAGGCACCAGCGGCGCGCCGCTGGGTGGTTCCGCTTGGCCGCCGAGCACGGCCACGCGCGCTCCCAGGCGGGCCTGGGCCTGCTGCTCATGCAGGGGCAGGGCGTGGAGCAGGCGCCCGAGGAGGCCCTGCGCTGGCTCTCCAAGGCGGCTGCGCAGGGGGACGCGCGCGCGGCGGCGGTGGTCGCGGAGAGCTACGCGACGGGTGTCGGGGTGCAGCGGTGCGAGGCCACCGCTCTACAGTGGTGCCGCAGGGCTGCCATGGAGGGAGACGTCGTCGCGCAGACGAACCTCGGCATCATGAGCGCCGAGGGCCGCGGCCTGCCAGCGCCAGACCCGTCCGCCGCGGCCGCATGGTTCACGCGTGCGGCAGAGGGCGGCGGCGTGAGTGCGCAGTTGAACCTCGGCGCGCTGCTGGAGTCGGGCGAGGGCGTGCCGCAGGATGATGCGGCCGCGGCCGCGTGGTACCTGCGGGCCGCCGAGCAAGGCTGCGGGGAGGCTCAGGGCCGGCTGGCGGCCATGCACTTCGAGGGCCGCGGTGTGGAGTGCAGCAATCAGTTGGGCGCCCAGTGGCTGCTCCGCGCCCTGGGCCAGGAAGACCCCGACGCGAGCGAGCTGTTCGAGCGGCTGCGGGAGGCCGCCAGCGAGGGCGACGACGACGCCATGGAGGCGCTGGCGGCGATGTCCCTCGACGAGTCCGCGACGGGCGGTGCACCCTCCTCCTTCGCCGCTCGCAGCGCCCTCTGCGCGCGGGGACCGCGGGCTGGGCTGGAGCAGGCCCGGCGGCACGGCCGCCCACGCAGAGGGCGGCCCGCTTGGGGCTGCACCCGCCCGCCAGCGGCGGCCGCCCGCGCCCTGGCGTGATGCCGGCGGCGCGCGGGCACGGCTTCGCCAGATGTCCGCACATTGGGAAATGCGGTGCAACATGTAAGCTATGCGGCGCAGAGCCACGGGATGCGAGCTGTGTGTGTGCGTGTGTTCAAGCTGTGTGGTAACATCTGTGCGGTGCAAGCTCTTTGGTGCAAGCTGTGCGCCGCACGCCGCACACGCGGCAACGAGGCGAATCCTCGACGGACCCACCCAGCGCACGGGACGCCCGCGAGACGTCCACGAGCGGGCGCGAGCCGCAACGTTGCGAAGCATCGACAGACCTTCTCCGCGCACTGGGCGCCAGCGAGGTGTCGCGGGCGGTCACGGATGGCACCGTGGCGAAGCCTCGACAGGTCCATTCAATGGCATAGGTTATTGTAGTGAGGACCCCTATGTGCAAGCACTGATTGGGGAACATGTGCAGAACGGAGGGTGCGTGCCGATTTGCGGCGTCGCAGTTTGGGGATTTCGCGGGGTCCGAAGTGGGGACAGAAAGAACGGGCATGAAGTCCGACGGCTGGTTTTACCGTTGCCATTTCAAATCGGCTCAAGCCGTTCTGACTCAGTCATTAAGGGTTCTCAGTCTTTCAAGATATTTCTGTTAGTGTTCAGCAGTTGGCGGACGGCTTCAGGACACTGCGTCGCACATGTTGGACGATTTGAGCCCATATAGCCGTCTGCTGGGCCTCGATTCCTTCGGGAATCCACCTTTTGAGGGTCCTGATACATGGTCGTTTTCGCATAGCTTCCTGAAGTCTGGTGGTGGCAACACTCTTGATATCGTTACATACCATTGGTATCCGCTATTGGGAAGCTGTGCGGGATTTGTATCACAGAGCCACCGTCATCGTATCCGTGGGTATGCCACTCTGGAAGATGCAGTCACTGTCGCTTTCAACCTCACGGCAGAGACATTTGCACAATGTGCATTATGGTTGAAGCCAAAGGGATTTTTTGTTTGGTTTGGAGAGGTGGCTTTGGTTGCAGCCGGTGGCCAAGACGGCGTGACCACGCGCTTCGCTTCCACTTGATTTTGTCTTTTTGAACTCGGTGAAGCTGATGCCACAAGGCACGCGGTATTCCTTCGACAGTGGTTTGCTGGGGCTTCTTATGGATTGATAGACGCGCACAGCGCAAAGCCACTGGCAGATTACTGGGGTGGTACAGAGGCGTTCGGCAGGCATAATGAGACAGGTGTGGTGTTGATTATGTGGTTGAATCTTGGTTGTTGGTTTCTGCTGCTAGTGAAGAGCTCTCATCCTCGCTCGCGATCCCGCGTCAGCGCCAGCCACAGTTACTATGAACTGGGCACCTCCTCTCACACGCTTCCCTCTTCGGCGCAACTCGACCGCCTAACAAACAATCACAGGCAGCGGTTCTTGCAAGCTTGTACATCTGTTGCCACTTTTGCTGTGGAAATCTATCTTTCGTTGTCACCGTGGGCCATGGGGGACCCGCTGGTTTCGACACCCATCTCGAGCGAAGGAGCACAGCTTCCCCAGGTTTGGTTGGACGGGAGGAATGGCGCTGGCCGTTGGGGGAGGATCCAAGAATGACGAACAGGAGAACAAAAGGTGCATCCACCGGCCCGTATTGTAGCGCGAGGAGGAGAGGAGGAGTAGGAGTGTGTTGGGGGTCTGTCAGGGCATTTCGGAGAGCTCATGAATGTTTCTTGCTGTCTCTTCTGAGAGCACTCGACTGCTTCTCGGGAGATAGTAGTTGTGACCCTCTTGGGAGCTCTTGGAGTCTTTCTTGAGAGGCCTTGAGAGCCGCTTGGGAGTCTCTTGGAGTTTCTTGGAGGCTTCGTGGAGCCTCTTCGGGAGCTCTTGAGGGCCTTTGGGGATCTCCTGGGAGGGCCTTCGGGCCCGGGATCTCCTTTGGGGATGTCCAGAATTCTCGGGAGTTTCTTGGAAGTTCTTGGGGGCCTTTTGGGATGCTTTCCGAGACGGTCTTGGAGGGCTCTTGGGCCGTTTGGGACTGTCTTGAGGCCCTCTTGGGCTGCTTTGAGGCCTCGTTGAGGTCTCTTGGGTTGTATTGGATCGATTCTGGAGGCTGGGCTCGAAATGTCTGTTCGGGTTCCCCGTCTTGGCTCCCTCTTGGGGCAGTCCTGGGGGCCATTTTGGGCTGCCTTGGAGGCATGTCGGGGCCATCTTAGGCCGTCTTGGGACCTTCTTGAAGCCCTCTTGGACCGTCGGGGGGGGATGTTGAGGGCCTCTTGGTCTGTCCTGGAGCGTCGGGAAGCCAAACAGGTCAGAACGCCAACATTTGTCAAAAACCCAAGGGGGGTTCAATGATTTGTATGTCCCGGGGCCCTCTGGAGACGCTTCCTGGAGGCGTCTGCAGGTGCCTTCGAGGCGTCTGCGGCCACGTGCAGGCGATCGTGGGCGTCTTGGACCGATCGGTCGGCGACTCGGAGCCCTCTTGGACCATCCCACCAGGGGCCTCTTGAGGCCCTCTTGCAGCGCTCTGAGGGCGCGGAAAACCGCCCCGCGGAGTTACCGATCGGTCGGCGACTTGGAGCCCTTTTGGACCATCCCACTGGGGGCCTCTCGAGGCCCTCTTGCCGCGCTCGGAGGGCGCGGAAAGCCGCCCCGCGGAGTGCTGGCATCCTGGGGCAGACTTGGCCGGGAGCCTGCCGGAACCTCGGCAGGGTACGTTTCGCCCAGGGAATCCCACGGGCCGCCCTGCGCGCGCGGTCCAGGAATATATTGTGGACCAGTTTCTGGAGATCTTCGCACGCCGCTGGCCCGTTGGGCCCGCGAGCACCTCCATTCGCTCCTCCTGGGCCCCGTCAGAAGTCGATGTGGGATGCCGCCAGAAGTCGATTTCAAGTGGATTGTGGTCGTGAGGAGGAGGAGCAGGGTCTACATTTTCTGGCGCCTCTCGACCTCTGGCCTCGGGAGGCGTCCGACGTCCGGGGACCTCCGCGGGCATCCAGAGATCATCTTTCCTTCCCTCGAGTCGGACGAAAGTGGGGAGGGTGCGAAATCCGTTGCACGCAGCTAGTTTCGGCCCCACTGCCTGGCGTTTTCCTGGATACGTGGGCGCCTCCAGCGCGGGGATGCGCCAGGAGCATGAGCTGATGCGCTAACCCCCCGCTTGCACCCCCCCGTTCGTCCGACACGATCAGACCTCTCCGTTGACCAGGCAGTCCGAGGCACATCCATCCACGGCGACGACAGGAGCATTCCCTTAGAGGCCAAGGGCGAGGAAGTGCAGGCAAAAAGCTACATGAGACTCCCTCTCCCCCACCCCCATCTCTCCCCCCCTCCCCCCTTGTCTTGTCCTCCTGCAACCTTTCCTTTCCACATCTTTCCACCCCTCCCCTCCCCGCCCTCCCCACCTTCGCCTCCGCCACCCTCCCCTCCTCAGCCCCCCCCCGCCTCCTCACTTCTCCATCTCTTGTTCCGTCTCCCTCGACCTCCCTCCCCATCGTCCCTCTGCCCCTGCGCCGTCTAGAGGGGAGGAGTTCTTGGGGAGGGGGGTGGGGGGGCGGAGGGGGAGGAGGAGGAGGAGGAGGAGGAGGAGGAGGAGGAGGAGGAAGCAGGGGGGGACCTGTTGCAGAAAGTCCGCGCAACGTCAAAAAGAAGCAGCGGAGGAGGGGGGGGAAAGGATGGGGGAGAACGGGGAGGAGGGGTGAGGAGGAGGAGGGCCGAATCAACCCTTCCACCGTTCCCCCTCCCCGCCCTCCATCCTCCCTCCCCTCCCCTGCGGGACGATCCCCCCCTCCCCTCCCCCGCCTCTCTTTGGTCGCTTGGCCCCGCCACATGTCCACCACCACTCCTCCGGGAGACCCTGGGGCCGCCGGCCGAGGTGAGGCGCGCGAAGAGTGAGCTTCAGGACGTGCTGAAGTTTTACTTCCCCCAGGATGCGGGCCGCCCTCAGAGGAGGCAGCAGTGCAGTCAAGACGCTTGGAAAAGGAGATCACTGCATAAGCATAAACTTTCGGCGCTCCGCGCGGATTTCTTGCCTCTGCGTTGGACCCCCCCCTAGCGGCGCCTGCGGCGCTACCCCTGGCGCGCTCTGCACGGCAGGGAGGGGAGTCCAGCGCAGATGCAGTTTTTTCTTTTTCCAGTGCAGTCAAAACGTTGGAATGAGGATCTCTTCAGGCGCAGGATGGGGCTCTGGTTTTCGGGCCGTGCAGGATCCAGGTCGTGGGCAGATTCGAAGCCGAGCCAGAAAGGCACCTTCTTCCCTTTTTGCGCGCTCCTTTTGGCAGCACGGTGGCTTTGCCGCTGCTCGGAGGGAGCCTCCGAGGCGGGAATGTATCCATGAGCACCAGCTGTGAAATCGGTCTTCGGGGACACCGGCAGGCGGTGGATAGTGTCGTGCCTTGGTAGGCCATATGGGAGATTCCAAACATGGTTTTGCCTTCGAGGATCGGAGGAGTTGTCGTCTCTTCCTCGGCTGGAGGCGGCTGAAGCTCGGCGGAAGTACAACGAGGCCGCCTCCGCGGGCGGAAGCCGGCGGAAGCTCGGCGGAAGGCGGCGGAAGTACACGATGCGTTTCCAGGAGATGCAAACGTTTTTGGGCTCAGGGTTTCTGGAATTGCCCATATTTATCCCCACCTCCAGCCCAGGCGGTGGATACGGATCATTCCACCTCCAGCCCACCTCCAGCCCAGGCGGTGTGTTGTGGATAAGTCCCTGGCTCGCAGAGCTCGCCCTTAATCCCGAGAGTTCGATTCCAAAACATATAGCACCCCGCAGTTGCGGACAAGAGTGAGGGGGCGGCGGGGACGTCGGTAGTCCGCGAGACTCTGAAGAGGCCCACCGCAGGTGCCTAATTTTCAGACATTTCACAAAGAGCCCGCCGCAGGCGCCGTTTCTTTTGTATAAGCAATGTGAATGGGTCGCGGGTGGTTCGCGGGCGGGTCGCGGGTGGGTAGTGGGTGGGTCTCGGGGCGGGGTCGCGGGTGAGTCGCGGGTGGTTTGCGATGTGGGTCGCGGGATGGGTCGTGGGGGGGTCGCGGGGGGGTCGCGGGTTGGCCGTGGGTAGGTCGCGAAGTCGGTCGCGGGTGGGTCGCGAGTGGGTCGCGGGTTGGTCGAGGGTGGGTCGCTGGTGGGTCGCAGGCTGGGTCGCAGGCCGGGTCGCAGGCCAGGTCGAAGGGGGGACGACGTCAACAACAACGCAACGCAGCAACAACATTCAGCCATGCAGCCAGACACTATGAATGACAGTTCGGCCCCCTCATGCTGATATTTGCTTGTGTTTGCTAATGAAGCCGGGCTCGGCTTCCAAATTTGTCCGGTGCGGAGATATCCATTTGTGCGTCTCAATGTTCTGGCACGTTCTTGTGTGAGTGCCTGGGCATCCACAAGGCGAAGCTCGAGTCATCTGTGCCTGCTACATCGCGAAGATCATGAGGCTATGAAAGGAGACACCTCCTGGCCACAAACGGCCATTATAGTTGAGAGGTCGCGCAGATCTTGGTGTGAACGGGTCCGTGCCATCCCCGTGGCGGTTCCCCAGTGAGTGGTTCAAGTGTAATCGTTTCTCGATCGCGGTGATCACAGGGCTCTGAAACAAAGCTTCGTGCACAAACGCGAACGGGCGATTAGTTTCTCACATCCCCGCGATCTAGGCGAACGAGCCCGTGTTATCCCCCCTGGCGGTTCCTTGGCTTCGTCAAAATGCCATGCATGCTACATCGCGGACATCACAGTATCATAGTTCTGGCTCTGCGTCCACATCCGCGAACGGGCGTTTCGCTGAGGACATCCCCGCAATCTCGACGTGAACATGCCCTTGCCCTATCCTCTTAGCGGCTCCTTTGCGTGTGTTCCGAATGCCACGCTTGCTACATCGCGCTGAACACAGTTATGGCTCTGAAAAGAGACACGTCAACAGCCGCGAACGCGCGTTTCTCTGCAGACGTTCCCACAATTTAGGGCGCGTGCGGGCCCGTATCATATCCCCGTGGCAGCTCCCCAGTGGGTGGTCCAAACTCCGCGTTTGCTAAGCTAATCTTGCTACATCGCTGTGACCATGGGGCTCTCAAAAGACACGCGTCCACAGCCGCGCACAGGCATTTCGCTCAAGACCCCCCGCAATCTGGACGTGAATTGGCCAGTGAAAGATTCCCTGGTGGCTCCCCATTGGGTAGTTGACACGTCATACCTGCTACATCGCGGAGGTAGACAAGGACGCGTCCGCAGCCTCGAGCGCGCGTTCTGCTCGAGACATGCCCACAATGTGGACGCGACCAGGCTCATGTCATACCCTATGGCAGCTCCGTATTGGGTGGTGCCCACGCCATGCCTGCCGCATCTCGGTGCTCATAGGAATCTCAACAGAGACGCGCCCACAGTCGCGAACGGGCGTTCTGCTTAATACATCTTCACACTTTGGACGCAAAAGGGCCTGTGTCATAGCGCTGTGTCGGCTCCCTATGGGTGGTCCAAGTGCCACGCCTCCTACATCGTGGTGGTCATGGGTTTCTGAAAAGAGACGTGTTCGCAGCCGTGCACGGGCGTTTCGCTCGAGGCATCTTCACTATCTAGGCGCGAAGAGGCCCGTGTCATACCCTTGGGTGGCTCCCACATTGGGTGGTCCAGATGCCATGCTTGGAAATGTGTGCATGGCTGAATGTGTACGAGTATGGATGAGTCTGCGTGCGCGTGGTTTCTCTGAGTGTGAGCGGTATGTAAGTATGAGTCTGATGAGTGGGTCTTAGTGTGCGTGGGCGCAAGTGCCAGTGGCTCTGCGTAGACGACCGACGAGGAGGAGGACGAGGAGGAGGAGGAGCAGGAGGAGGAGGAGGAGAAGGAAGAGGAGGAGGAGGAGGAGGAGGAAAAGGAGGGGAGGGGGGGGGGGAGGGGCAACCTAGGTGCGCTCGCGTCATATCTGACATCCTACCCCACCCTCCCATCCCTTACCATGGCGCAGATCCCCTCTCTACTCGCACAGTCGGATGTCAAACAGGGCAATGATCCCGAAAGGGTGCGCGATGCATTGTAGAGCACGGCATGGCATGGCGTAGACGAGCACCGCAAAGCGTAGTATCAACCTAGCATTGCATTGCATGCCGTGGCATGGCACGGGAAATGACGCCAGCGCTGCCGCGGGAGCACGAGTCGAAACGAGCGGAAGCGCGGAAATAAGCCAGCGCTGCAGCGGGAGCACGATTCGGAACGAGCGGAAGCACGGAAATGAAGCCAGCGTTGCAGCGGGAGCACGATTCGGAACGAGCGGGGCCCGAAAATGAGGCCGGCGCCTCAGCGAGAGCAGCATTTTGAAACAAATGCAGGCGAAAACCCAACTCCGGGGAAACCTGTGTGTAAAAACACAGTACGCGGGGGGGGGGGTCGGACACTCCCAGGCCGTCATCAGGGGAAGAGGGAAAGTAGTATTCATATTAAGTAATTGTGGAGGGGGGAGGGGGGGGGGGAGGGGGAGGGGGGAGGGGGGGGAAAGGGGAGGAAGGATGGGGAGGGGGATAAGGAGGGGAGAAGAGGAGGAGGGGAGGAGGAGGAGGAGGAGGAGGAGCAGGAGGAGGAGGAGGAGGAGGAGGAGGAGAGGAGAGGGGAGAGGGAGGGGGGGGGGAGGGGGGAGGGGGGAGGGTGGAGGGGGGAGGAGGACGAAGACGAGGACGAGGACGAGGAGGACGAGGAGGAGGAGGAGGAGGAGGAGGAGGAGGAGGAGGAGGAGGAGGAGGAGGAGGAGGAGTGAGGGGGACGAGGAGGAGGAGGAGGAGGAGGAGGAGGCGGAGTGAGAGGGACGAGGAGGAGGAGGAGGAGGAGTGACGGGGACGAGGAGGAGAAGGACGGCAGCTGCACCGCGTGGTGCTTCGCAGGCCTCGCGCGCGCAGCGCCTGCGCGCCGCCTCCCGCCGCCGCGCGCCCTCGGCCCAGACCACAAGACAGCGAGGGGTGGTCCATGGCGCGGCGGGCGCCGCCGCCCTACGCGCCCGCTGCTGCCCGGCGCCGTGGAGACCGGACGGCCGCGACCGGCCGCCGCCCTGCAGCCCGGCGTGGCCGCCACCGCCTGCGGCCGCCGCCCGTCGCCCCTCGGCGGCGTCGGGCAGCGGCCCATAGAAGGAAACAAGCAATGACATAAGCATCAAAACTCTGAGGTCCGCGCGGAATCCTCGGATGGGCGATGGAGCCCCCATGGCGGTCCGCCGCCGATCCGAGGAATCCGCGTAGACGCCTGAGATTTATGTTCATATCAGTGTTTGTTGTCCCCTACCATAGAGGGCGTCGGTGTCGTCGCCGTTGCCGTCGTTGTCGCCGCCGGCCTGCAGGTGCCTCCTCTCTCCTCTCTGTAGCCATTTTGGCTCAAGGCTCAAACAGGGCAAGAGCAAGTAGGCCCCACGTGAATTTGCAGAGTGGCCTTTGCCGCAACGTCACCTCAGCGATTGGCAGCTGATTGGAAGCTGCAGAGGAGTGCTGCTCGCGAGCAGTTCTGGATTGACATTCGACGTCGTCGACATAGGCGGGACATGGCTGAACGCATGCTAGCACAATTGGAATCGATTGAATAGCAAATCGCTCAGCAAAGATCAGCATTTGCTTAGGTTACACTGTTTGCGGCGTCGGCGCCGACCGCGGTGACGACGGCGGCAACGGGGACGGCGGCGACGACGAACGTCGCGGCGACGGCGGCGACAGGGCCCAGGCCCACGGGCGAACTTGCGCCCCGCCCTCATTCCTGGAGTCCCGCGAAAGAGCTTATGGGAGGAGCGAAATTTCTGCGCGCAGCTTTGCCCCAGCCGGTTCTCCGCTTTACTAAGCTCTCTGTTTGCTTGAGTTAAACTTAGAATGTATTGAGCGGCGCGCCTTTACTGAAGTCGTTTTCTCGCTGAAGTAAAGCCGCTGTTTCGCTTTAGTACAGCCCCTTCCTCGCTTTAAGTACAGCCTCTTCTTCGCTTTAGTAAGGTCGAGGTCTGCCTTAGTGCAGCTCTGGGGGTGCGAGGCCGGGGCCAGGTCGGGGGAAAGGGGGGTTCTTGTGCTCCCTGCCAATTCACCCCGCGATGCATTTGTTCGAGTAATCAGGGTTGCGTTGCACCGGGTCCCGGCGATCCTCCGACATGTTTGTTTTCAGCGAGTTGTATATGCTCCTTGACAGGAGATTCTGGTCGCGAGCGCAGGGCGTGGCCCGGCACTTCGGACGCGGCGCCGCGGATGTCACGCAGCAAAGCAACATTACTTTACTAGAAGGTTCCTTTCTTTCAAGAAGAAGCCCCTCAAAGTAATAGCATGAAGTTTCCGCATCCTATCACAGTCACTCGCTAGCACAGGTGATCTATTTAAACAAGATGGACCGAATCGACCTGTTGATTTTTACGTCAATGCAATCAGGCACGGGGCAGAAACGCTCTGAGACAGAAAACGCAATGATGGTGGTGTTAGCTCTTGTGTGGCTCATTTGGGACCCCTTGATGGGCATATCGGTGACAGCGATAACGAAGAACCGGTGTTAACTGAACAATTTAGATACAGACTTAAGGATGTTCGGGACAGTTTTGGCTGTGCGACCCGAAGGCGCCGCGGATGAATTTCCCACGTGTTGACTTCAGGTGGATTTCAATTTCCACGGAACTCCGTGCGGCGACTCACGCCCCCGCGCAATGATTGAAGTAATCATGTGGGACAACCCATATGAAACACGATCGCCGTTGATCAAGGACTGAGAGCAGGCTGCGGCATTTTCCAGCGTTGCGGCGACCCCGCCGTCGCCTTCAAGGCGCGCGGCTGCGTGTCGAGGCATGCGGGCGCGGACTTCGGCGTCCGTTCCGTTCCGTTCGGCGTCGGACTTCGGCTGGGGTAGGTTTGGGGTCGCTTCATCGCGCCGCATTCCGAATATACAAAGAAAGCGACATCCACGTCTGGATCAGCTCAAAACGGACCCAGCGGCCCAGGCGACCTCCCATGGCCCCACACGACCCAAGAGTCTTGCCACGCCACGTTGGGCCCTGCATTACAAACATCATTGCAAGGAGTGGCGGCCTGGGGGAAAGGCACAGCGCTGAAGTGCCCAGGCGCAGAACCCAACCCAATGCAAAGGGGGGGGCTCTCTGCATGGGGCTTCAGCAGGAGACGGTCCATGAATACGGATACTGGAGGGAGGGGACGAGGGTGGAGGATGAGGAGGCAGAAGGAAGACGAATGCACTGACGATTACGTCGACTTCTGGGGGACTCGCGAGGCCCCCGGAAGCATCGCGCGGTTCAATCGGGGCCAACAGCTCGCCATGGTTCATCAAGTCTGCTTTTGCGCCCCAGCTTCGGATGTAACCTGAGATAGCAGAGTTGTTTGGCATGATGCCGTCGCACTTGCTGCCGCATGGAATTGCCAAGGGCCTTGCACTATTATGTTGTATCCGAACTAGGGGATGTTTTGGGTTCGGCTGGAGCGTATACTCGAGCAGGCAGCATGGCCACTCCGATTTTCTCTCTCCCAGCCTTGACACAGTGGTGACACAAGCCTGTGGCAAGGTAAACGGTCACAGCGGTGCTCCAGGCCCGTTGTGCTCGCGGGCTCGTGGCGGGTCTTGCGTGACCAGGGGGAGGCGGCGGCCCAGGTAACGGCGGCATCGCAAGTCATTCGAATGCGATCTCCCCTAGGGTGGGGCCGTGGGTGTGCCGAATGGGAATTCGGGCTGGGACTACTCAGGAACGCGCCCGCCGGGGCCCTGCCAGCAGCGAGCGGCAAGGCAGCTGGGAACGTGCAGCAGGCAGCGCAGCGTCATAAACAGAGAAGGGCCCCCCCTCTGACCCTGCTCGAAATGCATTAGTGAAGGCATGTGATGTGCAGAGGATTTCAAAGGCTGCGTTCAGGGTTGAACGCCCCCCAGCGGCCCCAAAGCGGCGGGCGCCTACGGTATCGAACGACTTGCGCTATCGGAGAGCGCAGATCGTGCGAGTTCGAGCGACTCACGCGGTGTATACGAGAACAGTTTGTGCCGAAGCCGCGACGCGAAGTTGCTGCAATTGTGGGTTGGGGCCGGCGGCGGCAGGTGGAAAGAGGGCACGGGGCGACGCGCCGTGCGGCGGGGAGAGAACGCGGGCCCCGTTCTGATGGACAGGCGAAGCAAGTCAGGACTCCGTGGGAGAGGCCTGGCATTCAACGACCGAGGAGAGGATGTGGAGGAGAGGAGGAGGAGGAGGAGGAGGAGGAGGAGGAGGAGGAGGAGGAGGACCCTAGCATCCATCGAAGAAGACAAATCTGCATAACCATAATCTTTTGGAGTTCCGTCCAGATTTTTCTCGGGTCCGTGTTGGGCCCCCCTTGGGGCGGTTCCGGCGCCGCCGTTGGCCTGCTCCGCGTGCCAGGGAGGGGGGGTCCAGCGCCATCCAAGAAATTCGCGCGGACCTCCGGATGTTAATTATGTGCAGATGTTGCTTAGTCTAGATGAGGAGGGGGACCCTCGCATCCAGGCGTAGCGATCACACGACGCAGTATTCGTGCTCGGTCTTTTCCTGGTCCCAGGGGGGCCCTCATTCACGGATCAGCTCCGTCCTGAGAGACCGCGCGGAATTGTGAGGCCGAGCGATGTGGTCTCCATGTCCTTCTTTGCGACAGTGTTTTGGTGCATAACGCCAGATATCGGGAGGGGCTGTCTCCAGGTCATCGAAAAAGAACTCTCGCAGGCCTAGAGGTTGACACCGACACCAATATCGGCGGCGTGCCTCCGCAGAGGGAAAAAGATCCCAGTCTCGGTGATGGTGGTAATATTCTGGCTTCCAGGGTGGCCGAAATTTGACCACCAACACCGAAATCGAGGATCATCTTCCCCCGTGTGGGGGCAACCCCCTGTGTTGGTGTTGGTGCCTATCTCTAGGCCTCCAAATCGCTGCACTAAGAGGAGATTCCGGAGGTTCGCCTGGATGTTCTGGATCGGCGCCGGGCCCTCACCATGGGCCTGGCTGGTTCGGATCGGACGAAAGGGGGGAATTGTCGGCGGCGAGCGAGGGGCTTGGCATCTCTCGGAGGGGCTTGGCATCGGCATCGCTCGGACGTGCGCGATTTTTCTCATCGGCGAGAACCATCGAGGAACAGGCTGGGGCATCTCGCGAAATATATCGGCACGAACCCGACAGATGCACACGGAATGGACGTTCGAGCGACGGCAGGGGGGGGGGGGAAGTGAGAAGGAGGAGGCCTTCTCAGAAGGCAGCAGTGCTTCTCAGAAGCTATATGGCCTTCTGAGAAGCGTTTCTGTGTATTCTCAGAAGGCCAGGGAACTTCCGAGCCTTCTCGGAAGGCCAGGGAACTTCCGAGCCTTCTGAGAAGGCCCGCCCCTTCTCACTCCCCCCCAGGGCTCGCCGCCGAAATCAGGAAAGGGGGGTATGACATTTGCTGAATGAAGATAGTTTCGGCTCTGCCGCCAGGCCCTTGCCGCGGTACACGGCCGCCTCCGGCGGCGAGTGACGCTGGGAAGAGCTAGTTGCGCCGTTAGTTGGTTCGCTACAGTCGGGACGCTGAGATCGTAACTCTTTTGTATTCTGGAGGGGCTTTGTTTTTTGGAGTCGCCGAAGCTCGCCATGGCAAGAGAAGCCACTTCGACTCGTATTCCTGGTAGCAGGATGACTGCACCTCTGTTATCCCCCTTTTCCGTCCGACCCGAGGGTAGGAGGCAGAGGACGAGGACGGTGGGGTGAAGATGAGGAGCGGTATTATCCTCACACCTTCCTCCTCCAGGGGTCTCTGGGGGTCTCCGAAGGCCCCTTGCAGGTGTCTCAGCAGACACAGGAGTGATAACACCTCGCCTGTCGATCCTCGCTCCTCCCTTCTCCCTTCTCGTTTGGGGGGTCACCCTGAGAACTCTCTGGCGATGTGGGCTCGTGTGACTGCATCGCTGTTGGTAAAGAGCAAATGGAGAAACAAAGACGGACGATGACAACACGACGACACAGTTGGTCTTGTATTAGGCAAGCGCTTCTTCGGTTCTGGGGCTTCACTGGGCCAGACTAGCTGCTAAGGAAGCGCACGCTACTGGATGTGGAACTGCTGCTCCAATGCAACCTCATCCGCAGAAGGTACCTCTACCCCATGGCTCTGCCTGGCAAGTGCCATCCTGTGCCCTAGGACGACGTATGGCTTCCCCGGGCCTCAGCCAGGAGGGCGCTTACGCCGTGCCAGGCCCCGGGATGGCCCTGGCCAGGCACCGTGGTGATGCACGGCTGCCTCCCGCGTAGCCCAACGCGCGCACTGCCCCCAGGACCCCCGCGGCGTAGGTTTTTCCTGCGGCAGCAGCGATGCCCGCCGCAGGCGCGCGCGCGCGCACCAACGCCGCTTTGCGCTGGGGGATCGGGGACTCCACGCCGATTCGCGGATCCGCCAATTGGCCCCGTCTCGGCTTCTCGAGGGGGGTGGTGCGGCCGCAGTTTCTCTGGGCCCGCCCCCGCAGGCAGGGTTTGGCTGGCGCGCCAAAACAGAGAGTTCTGTCCACCCCAAGGGGGGGAGGGCGCCCCCTGCCTCTTTGGCGGAGCTTCGCTGGTCGGCGATCGACGCTTCAACCGAGAGGGCGACCGCGACGACGACACGAGGAGGGATATTTACCGATGCCGCTGCTCGTCCTCGGGAGCCCTCGTCGCTATCGCTGGCTTCGCTTCGGGATCCTTGTCAGAACGCATTCTAGTCCAGGTGAGGCCCATGGCGTAGCGACAACGGTCTCTTCGGCTTCCCCAAGCACGGGCAGCGCCTTCAAGCGCCGAACGCCACTCGGCGCCTGGAGTCGGCCGACATCGAGCGATATACACTGTCGGAGGTCCGCGATTGTTCTGGGTTGCAGTCTACGCACGGGGTCAGAAGCAGATTCCCACATCGTCGCGACACGAACTTGCGGTACACACCATGCCAGGGGCCCGGATGGCCCTGGCCACGCGCAGCGGCGGTGCAGAGATGCAGTCTGCGTGTAAAGGTGCCCCTGCGTACCTCGTCCATCGATGACAGAAGAGCAGCGGAGGCGTCGACTGGCAGGTGTCCCCCCATGGACTGCTTGGGCTGACGCTGGGTCTCTCTGCCTGCTGCCGCTCCCCGCCACCCCCTCGGCGGCGCCCACTGCGCGCGAGGGGGGGTCCGGAGCCGACCCGTTCCATCCGCGCGGATCTCGGGAGAGTACGCCGTATGCTTAGCTGCCATTCGATCGACGCAGAAAAAACGGGTTCGATGGCGCGGACGTTCGCGCGCGATATGCCCACGCAAAGTCCCGCGTAGCCGCCCTAGTTTCCAAGTTGTTCGGCGCGGAAGCACGGGTTCGATTGCGTGGGCATTCGCGCGCAAGCTGCCCGCATAATGCCGCGCGTAAGCGCCCGCCTTCGTTTCCGTTGCAGCGTGCCGTGCTGGCGGCTTGCGCAAGCCACAACGTAAGGTCGTCATGCCATCTCGCGTAAGACGACTTCCTTAGGGTCTCCACGGGCCCAAGGACGGAACATGAACCGTATTCGGGATGAGAAGTAAGACTCGGGGGAAAGCCTTGGGATCGTTGACCCGTTCTTTTCATGAGTGGCATGATTGTGCCTCCAGAGGCCGGCCAGATCATGATCCTTGCTCCCACTCTGTACCCTTGGGGGGCATCCAGCGTCACAAGGGGCATAACTAAAACATGGATTGCCCACCAGGGGCGTCGCGCTGGCGGGCGCTTTCTAGGCTAGGGCTTCGACCTGCTGGCAGGTCGGGGGTCGATTCCGCCTCGCACGGCTTCTGGGGGCCTATGGGGACCTTTCGGGGCCTTTGGGATCCTAGCCCTCGACTTCCTCCGTGGCAAAAGAAGCGATGTGATAATTTGTTCCTAAGGGTGGACATCCATAGAGCCCCGTTTCTGACCCGTTGACACATTATATGAACGACCTATTCCAGTTGCGGAACAAATAGCGATGCGAGAAGGTCAATCGCTCTTGGGCTCAAAGTTTTGAACAAACAACACGACGTACCAGGTCTTGGGAGGAGGAGCAGATCCTCCTCGAGCCTCGTCCTCCCCTTCCTCCTCTTTCAGGGGGCGGGCCTGAGACATCAGGAGCATAGCGGAGGTGGTGTTGATCCTGAGCATTGGGCAGGAGTGGGGAGCCGCCTCACCACCCCCTCCGTCCTCCCCCGTTCCTCTTTCTTTTTTTGAGGCTTGGAGTTATTGATTGACTTCACCTTAGACTTCCACTGCCTCCCAGGGTCCTGGTATGCCGGCTCCTAAAGTGGTGGATATGTAGAAATCGCTCCACCAGATCAGATCAATTTTCGTCGAGGGTCCGCGTGGATTTCTTGATCTTGCGCTGGACCCCCTTCCTCTCCCACGCACCCCTTGCACAGCGCGCGGAGCGCGCCGACGGCGCAGGGGGTTCGGTGAGGGGGGGACTTCGCATGTTTTTGCTCATGCTGTTTTTTCAGACATTCACGGAAGCAGCGGTAGGGGATGGACGAGGTGTCCAGGGGCAACCATCACTGTGTTTGTGCAGTGGTATCCTAGGCCTTGGCATGGTGTATGTGGCAGGCTGTTGTCGCAATGACGTGGGCGTTGGTGTTTCACCCCGCGCGGCGAAAGACATCCGCCCGACCAGAGAGATCCGCGGACCCACGACGAAAGCGTATGTCGTTGCTGCTTCTTGCTGCATCTTTCGCCTTTTCCAAGGCACGGGCCCTTTTAGAGGGGCCGAAGGGGCCCGAATCTTCTGAGAGAACTTCTCAGAAGCCGGGGAGGAGCTTCTGGGACGCCCGCTGTTTTCTCGGAACTCCCCTCGCTTTCCCTCACCCAGCGCGTTCCGCAACTCGCAAGGTGTCGATTCGCAAACGCCAGCAAACACACAAGTAGTGGTTCGGAAGAGGCCCCCCTCCTCGTCCTCCTCCTCCTCCTTCTCCTCTTTGGCCGAGCAGGCAAAAGCAAAGGGTGGCAATTTGCTCAAGAACCTCGTCACTGTTCTCACGAAGCTGAGCCTGTCCAGCGCGGCAGAACTACGAGACGTATGTGGAGTGGTGTTCGTCACCTACCTGGTCGCGGCCGAACAGGTCGCGGTGGCGGCGGCGAAGCAGGCAGGGGTGCTCTACCATCAGGAGATCCAAAAGAGGAAGGAGACGGGCACCGAGACGGAGACGCTGGGGCCGCCGTTCGCGCATGTATGGACGGCTCTCCTCAAGGATGTGGGCACGGACCCGCAGGCGGACCCCAGCGTGAAACAGATCATGGAGAAGTGCTGGGGCGAGGTGGCGCTGAAGGTGCAGGTGATCGAGCTGGCCGACCAAGTACGACACTATCGTGTGCGCGCGACACGCAAGCAAGAGGCGAGGGGGGAGAAGCTACGATTGACCTTCGGAGTGGACCATCGGTACGGCGAGCTGGAGGCGGCCCTGATTGCGTACTCCAACAAAGTGGGCCAGAGGAAGCACGGGCCAGCACCACGGGGAGCCCTGGAGAGAGACGCGCCGAAGATGCTGGAGCAGCTCGCTGTGAGTGCTGCCAGTTGTGTGGGGATTGGCGCGAGCCGATCGAGCAATGAGGAGACAGCCAGTCGAGTGGGGACTGGCTGGGGAGGTCAAGCATCAGTGAGCGCGGGAGGCGAAGGCCCCCGCTTCCTTCTTGCCCCTGCGGGGGCCAGCACGCCCAGAGAATGGTGCATAGTTGTGCCTGCGGTCTTCAGGACCTCGTCTCGCTTCAGAGCCCTAGTCGAGCGCGGAGCGCTCTTCCCCCTCCTTCCTCGTCCTCGAACGCTGCGACTGCTGATGCTTGCTCCTCCTCCTCTCCCACCCCCCAAGACTTCTCATTCTCTGAGGGTGGTTTCCTCAGGGGTGTTTCAGGAGCCGAGATAAGTTTTTTTTGTGCCCAAGGTCCGATAGCAGTATATATCAAAACGTCCTAGGTCGAATGCCAGTAAAGTTTAACTGCGAGGGAATGGCGGTGCCATCACCCCCCTCACTGGATTTTCCCAGTGTCAGGGCGGGTTGAGGCCCGAGTGAGTTCCGCCTGCAGCGCCGACCGATGTGGGAAGCTGCACCACGGATGCCACTCAGGTTCTAGTTTTGTTTCTTCAATCTTATGTGTGTAGGCGCATGTGATAGCACCCCAGAGTTGCCTTGCCTTGCATTGCCCTGCCTTGCGTTGCCTTGCCTTGCCTTGCCTTGCCTTGCCTCCTCCTCCTCCTCGCCCTCGCCCTCCCCCTCCTCCTCCTCCTCCTCCTCCTCCTCCTCCTCCCCCTCCTCCTCCTCCTCCTCCTCCTCCTAGCCCCCCCCCCGGCCCGAGGGATTGCAGGCGGGGGCAACCAGCTGTCCCCGAAGAACCACTGCCGCGTTTCCGACGCCTCCCCGAGGTGTTTCCGCTCGGGCGGCCGCGACCGAGATGCATAGTCTTCGACTGCGCAGTTACAGTGTCTTGTCGTTGCGTCAAATGGAGAGGGGGGATGATATATGTCAGCAGCTACGTTCTTGCCCGGTGGTCGGCTTGCAGGGGGCACCGATCCCGGCCAGACGCGATCTTGTGCGTCAGCAATATACAACTGGCAGAGTTTGTATATTCAGGTGGCCGAGGTCTTCGGGGACTTCCGGGGGATCTACTGGACTGCGATTGCTGTTGCATGATACGCAGGCGCAGAGTCATATGATGCGGAATATGTTTCTCCGCCTAGGTGGGAGGGAACAAGGGCCGTCATATGTAAGAACCGCATGATGGGTTTCACCATCGTGGTCGGCTACGCGCGCGCTGAGCCGCACGGGGCGCAGAAGGATAGGGGGGCGCAGGAGAGGCGATGTCAATATTTTGGCCGGGCCGTTCACAGTTTCTCGATGTTCTCCTGGCCAGAACGGTGCCTGTGCTCATGCTGGATGCCAACGCCAGAATCGGCTCTGCCGAGTCGGAACCGCATGTGGGAGTGAGAGAGGCAGATGACGAAACATATCATGGAATATGTTTTGATATCATCGCTAGACCACCATTAGTTGCCGCCATTGCATTCACTTGATGAGACTGGCCCGTCTTTTTGTCATGGACTGGGCGAGCACACGTCGCGCGTAGACTACGCGTGAGCTCCTGCTTGCATTCGGAGCCATGTGGAGGCGCGCGGGGCGTGGGGGTGGGCGGGAGAAATGCTGCAGATCATTGGCGCGCGTGCGAGGCGGGGCCATGCGCCGCTCGCGCCGCGTATCAGAGTAGGCCCATGCTTTGATGTCCAGCGGATGGCTGCCATCAGTTGCGGCCGCGACAAGTTGTCACGCTGCGTTCGCTTCGGGCAGGGCTCGGAGGTATTCTTGTTTGCGGTCGGCAGGCATTTTGCGTCACACGTTGTCGAGCACTGCCTGCGGAGCCCAGATGCTGCGTGCAATCAGGTGCTCAATATTGCATTGCAGCAAACGTGATTGTTCCTCTCCGGGGGGGGGGGGGGGAAGAGGAAGGCGCGCCCGACGGGCGCCCAGTAAGCCACGGGCAGCAGGGCCGAGTGTCGAGAGAGACTTCGAACGCTACGCGATGCGCAGATGCCCCCCCCCCGGTGGCAGCGCTTCCTGCGTGGATGCGTTGGGGAGGGAGTGGAGTTCAGGATTTGTTGCCTCCATCGTTTCTAGGAGAGGCCCGCGCTGTTTTCGCGCGCGCACTTGGAGGAGCGCGAGGTGGAAGCGCGTCCGGCGCGCGTAGTGCGCGCGCATCAGAGGGGAGGCGACTTGTTACGAGTGCGCACGCGACAAGATAGGCCCAGGCAGATGGGATTGCGCGCCGCCGAGCTGGCGAAGTTTCAGCGGGCATGTGGCGCGGCATTGCGCTGGGAGCTTCCAAGATTGTCCGCTCGCAACAATGCCGGGCCGAAGCAGAGGAACAACTGTGCGCCTCGAGCGAGGCGCGAGCAGCACGTGCGGCACGAGTTGTTCCCAACCCTCCTGCGTTGGGCACTCGTTTTGAATAGAGCACTGCGGTCTCCACCTTCCTTCCTTCCCGCCTCCTCCTCCTCTCTTCCCTCTTCCTCTCCTCTCTTGCTTCCCTTCTCCGCCTCTCTTCGCTCCTCCTCTTCTCTCTTGCATCCCTTCTCCTCTCTTCGCTCCTCCTCTCTTGCTTCCCTTCTCCTCCTCTCTTCGCTCCTCCTCTTCTCTCTTGCCTTTTACGCCATCCCTTTGGGGCTGCGATCTGTGAAACTGTCGCCACTTTCGAGGGCTGCTGGTGGGTCCAGCGGAGTGAGGCACCACGCAGATTCAGATTAGACCTCGCCATCCCTGGGGGGCTGCGATCTGCGAAACTGTCACCACTTTCGAGGGCTGCTGGTGGGTCCAGCGGAGTGAGGCACCACGCAGATTCAGATTAGACCTCGCCATCCCTGGGGGGCTGCGATCTGCGAAACTGTCGTCACTTTCGAGGGCTGCTGGTGGGTCCAGCGGAGTGAGGCACCACGCAGATTCAGATTAGACCTCGACTTTCGAGGGCTGCTGGTGGGTCCAGCGGAGTGAGGCACCACGCAGATTCAGATTAGACCTCGCCATCCCTGGGGGTTTGCGATCTGCGAAATTGTCGTCACTTTCGAGGGCTGCTGGTGGGTCCAGCGGAGTGAGGCACCACGCAGATTCAGATTAGACCTCGCCATCCCTGGGGGGCTGCGATCTGCGAAACTGTCGTCACTTTCGAGGGCTGCTGGTGGGTCCAGCGGAGTGAGGCACCACGCAGATTCATACTAGACCTCGCCATCCCTGGGTGGCTGCGATCTGCGACGCTGACGCCACATTCGAGGGCTGCTGGTGGGTCCAGCGGAGTGAGGCACCACGCAGATCCAGATTAGACCTCGCCATCCTTGGGGGGCTGCGATCTGCGAAACTGTCGCCACATTCGAGGGCTGAGGGTGGGTCCAGCGGATTGAGGCACCACGCAGATTCATACTCGACCTTGCCATCCCTGGGGGGGGCTGCGATCTGCGACACTGACGCCACATTCGAGGGCTGCTGGTTGCGAAACTGTCGCCACATTCGAGGGCTGCTGGTGGGCCCAGCGGGGTGGGGCACCACGCAGATTCAGATTAGACCTCGCCATCCCTTGGGGGCTGCGATCTGCGAAACTGTCGCCACATTCGAGGGGTGCTGGTGGGTCCAGCGGAGTGAGGCACCACGCAGATTCAGATTAGACCTCGCCATCCCTGGGGGTCTGCGATCTGCGAAACGGTCACCACTTTCGAGGGCTGCTGGTGGGTCCAGCGGAGTGAGGCACCACGCAGATTCAGATTAGACCTCACCATCCCTGGGGGGGCTGCGATCTGTGAAACTGTCACCACTTTCGAAGGCTGCTGGTCAGTCCCGCGGAGTGAGGCACCACCCAGATTCAGATTAGACCTCGCCGTCCCTGGGGGGCTGCCATTCTGGGAAACTGTCACCACTGACGCGGGTCGTTTCAGAGGTGAGGTTGCCCCTCGGGCTCTCTTGTCACTCAGTTCTTTTGACCACGAGCATGATGAATGATCACTGTGGCGATTTGGCTTGGAAGTGAAGTTGCCCATCATGCCCGCTAATCATTCCCGATTCTTACACCATCGCCAGGTTGTGATATTAATTTCTTGGGTCGCCATTTTGAAACGCGCGAGTATCGCAAAGCGGAAGACGAGGAAGGGGAAAACGATGGGGTGGAGGCGGGGAAGGAAGGGGGGAGGAAGTCCGGCCCGTGCTGCAGCGGCGGCGGCAATCACCGAGACGTGCTAGCCCTGTCGTCAGGTTGCCCGTCGGGCCCTCGAATCACTCCCGATTCCTGACCACGAGCAGTGCTCACGAGGCGCGAGTGACGCATGATCCGCGACGCGGATCGGTTCAGAGGTGAGGTTGCCCCTCGGGCCCCCTGGTCACTCAACGCTTTTGACCGCGAGCATGATGCATGATCACTGTCGCGATTTGGCTTGGAAGTGAGGTTACCCATCGGGCCCTCTAACAATTTCCGATTCTTGCACCACCGCCAGGTTGTGAAATTAATTTCTTGGGTCGCCATTTTGAAGCGCGCGAGTATCGCAAAGCGGAAGACGAGGAAGGGGAAAACGAAGGGGTGGAGGTGGAGGAGGTGTTGTTGCTGCGATGGCCCCTCGCCCCTTCCTACTGGGTTCGTCCTTCTCCTGTCCCTCGTTCCCGCCCCCGCTATTGTTTAACAAGCCTTGAGACATACTCCTCGCCTTATCGATTGCTGTTCTGGGAGTCGCGCAACATTACGCACCCCATGTAGGTCGCACTACAAATCGCAGCGCCTGCACTGTCACGGTTCCTGCTAATGTTTCCCTACTCCGCTTGCCACTTGATGCTATTGGGTTGGGTACGTCGCAGGGTAGTTCTATTTTTAAAGCAGCCAGGGGGGCGCGGGGGATTTTGCGCGAGGCCCCCGCCCCAGGCGTCGGAGGGGGAGGTTCGGGGGGCTCGTGCACCTCGGCTTGGGCTAACGTTAGAGGCGGTGCAGGAAGGCCTAGAGGATTTCTGCGCTGCGCGTGCTCGCATGAAACGCGCGGGGCTGCGGCGTGCGCCACCCGACGAGAGCCTCCCAGGTGGGGTGTGGCGTCTCTGGGCGCGGCCGAATGAATGCAAGCACCCCCGCAATGGTGTGCTTGAATTTGATGAGAATGATTTGTAGTTTCCTCCCGAGTATCGGCATCTGTTTGCTGCTGGTCTGCGTCGTTGCGCGTCGCCGTTGGGAGACGCTGCTGGCGCGGCATAAGAGCAGGGCGTTCTCTGTAGATGAACTTAACGGCCAAAAAGCGAGTGGAAGTGCTCGTGCGCTCGCTGGACTTATCCGGTGGGAATTCTTACGGGTACCTCTGACGATGCTACCCGCTTCTCACGAGTGCTGCCAACCGCGTCTACTTCTTCGGCCAACTGAAAGGTCGGCGGCGCGAGGAGGCAATCGTAGCACAGAGCATCTGCGCTGTGCGTCTGCACGGGGGCAAGATAGGCAGGATGACCACGCTCCACGATGCGACCAATGCGTTGCACAGCGCACATCGCGAGCACCTAGAGGGGCGCGTCTGCACTTCTAGCGCAGAGTTCGGAGCGGAGCTGCAGAGGTTGCGATTCGCGCAGGTCTGGATTGACTGCGCGGACGGCGCGCTGGCTGTAGGCACAGGGCAAGGCGCGCTACCTGGCAACGCGATCGCACGCGCATGGCCCCTGGGGCCGCACAGTGCACAGTTAGGCGGACTTCGAAAATCCGGCGCTCGCAGTGCATCGGTGCAGGCGTTGTGGTTCTGGTATTTCCTGACTGGTGCGCCCGACGGCCGATGGTCCCTGAATCAACTAGCGCGCGAGTTCTATGCCATATCGGCGTGGAGCTGCTCGGGCGACGTGGCGGGGGCGTCTGCCGTAGAGGGCGCTGCCGACTGCAGGGTCAGATGCAACTCGCAGTTCTTGCGCTTGGGCTCCCAGATGCACGAGATGGGCGCAGCTATGAACGGGGGGCGAGCAGGTTTCATGGGCGCAGTTGAAAGAAACGGGGATCCAGCAGGGCATGAGGAGGCTTTATCGAGACGGGATCGCTACGAAGGCAGGCGCGGAGAGAGGCGCAATACTTGGGAGACGCGCTGCAGTCCCAGGGAAGCGCGCCGCCTGAGATCGACAATCGTAGCAGGCGCACGGAGAAGGCGTTTGCTGTCATGGGTAGTTTTTGGTTTGAAGTTGCGAACGATCGGCGTCGACCGGCCATGTTCAACAGCGTGGTGGAGGGGGCTTAATTCGCGGAGATAATAGCATATCTTATTCGGGGAACTGAAGTACAGAGACTGGGGGGAGTCCAGGCACCTTCAGCAAGACGAGCGTTGCACGGCAAAGGGCTTCTGACGTTTGCTGCCACTGAAGACCAACCCAAAAATAGTTTGCCCTCTCGAACGCGCAGGTTCAGGAGCAGATGAAACTCTGGACACCTTCCAGTTTTGCGCGCGTGGCCAGGTGGCAGGCGCTCGCGAGGCCCCCCGAGCGCCACACCTTGATGCTGGCGTTGCTCTTCGGCTATGCTGCGCGGGACAAGCATTGCCGATGTGAACGAGACTTCCCCCTCCTTCCTCTTCGTCGGTTGGCGCCAGTTGGTTCGCCCATGCTGGAGCCATTTCTTGCTGGACATTCCCGTTTGCATCGCGGAACTCGGCCTGCCAGAGGCGCGACCGGTTCCCATTCGCAAGTTTGTCGATTTGTTCTGTGGCGACAGTATCAGGAAGGCCTGTTGGAAGGTCAAAGTACCGCGGGCGAAGAGGCGCTCAGGAAGATCGACGACGTTGCAGTAGATCCACCAGGAGGCGAGTGAGGTGGAGGAGCATGCCCAGGGCAACGGGGGAGGTGGGAAGCGAGGGATTGCACGCTGAGGGAGGTGGAAGAGGAGGACGAGGTGATGTGCTTCCAGGTCCGCCTGTGCCACTTGTGCCAGAGGCTGCCCCTGCGCCGTGCGAGTGCGACATAGATGGATACGGCGTGGCATTCACCGCGAAACGCCAGCTCCTCCTGCATCAGGCCAACTCTAAAGCAGCGGGCCATGGACACAATAAACTTGCCAAGATCCTCGCTATTCCCAACGTGTGTATGACATGCGGCAAGTTCTACACGACACATCGGTGCGCATCTGGTCACTTTGTTGCCAGTCTAGCTTGGGGCCAGTGCCCTAAATCTGGAGGTTTGGTGACGGTGCGTGCACATGTGGTGAGACCCCCCTGCAACTGCGAGATATGTAACACAGAGTTTCAGTGCGATGCTATTGCACGGGGGGCCTTGCAGTATTCGGTTTAATGTGAGGCATGCTCTTTTTGTCCGGCGCATGTCGCATTGAGGCTCAGTCACCTGCAGGGCGTTATCGCGACAAATTCAGCAGCCTCTTGTCCATTGGGGGGCGCCCTCTTTAGTGTTCTGGAGCATTCTCGTGGCTGGGCGATGTCGGCCTGGTCTGACCATTTTGGCGCTGCTGGTCGTCCAGGGGGTGCCCCTGCGGCGCCAGCTGGCCGAGGTGCGAAGCGCGCCAAAGTATAGTGCGCGGAGGACAAGGCCAAGCTAAACGCGGCGCTGAAGCCCGCAGCGATCGCGAATCAGAAGAACAGGCTGCTCGAAACGGCGCGCGCGGTGCAGAGTGTCACCCCCGCGGAGGGCAGCTAGTGCGCCGCCGTGCTCAAGGCCCACAACGAGAAGCACATCCCGCGGGCCCGAGGCAAGAAGGGACACGGCTTGGGACCGCCAAACTCGTTCATCCAGACGGCCGCCTGTTTGACGATGGTCGACTCGGTTCCCGACCCTCTCAAGGCCGACGCGCAGAGGTACTTGACAGTGTACTGACCAGGGGGCTGCGAGGCCCAGCACATAATTGGTCTGTTTCGCATGGAGAAGATGTTCGACTCGAAGAAGAGGCGCCTGATCATTGCGATGAGGGGTGAGAAGTGTGAGAAGTGGTTGGTCACGGTGGCGGAGGCATTCATCAAGTGGAAGGCCTTTTCGGGGCCGCGCCGCCCTGGGCACCTGGATCTCGAGGGTCCGCAAATCCCTGAGATATCGCGAGTCGGTCTGCGGTCAATGCTGCGCAGTCGGCGCCGTCAGCACTGCTGTGGATTTTGTAGCTGCCGCCCTGCATCTCTGCCGGCACTCGTCGATGAGCTGGCTCTCGGCAGTTGCCGCGCAGTTAAGATGTAGTTTGCGTTTCTTGGCTAACGCCTCGCCGCCGCAAGGATGCGACTGTGGGCATCGCTCTGGTCTGGAGTGTGGGCCTCTCTGCATGCAATGGTCCCTCCTGCCGTCGTCCTTCGTCCCTTCTCTCTCCTCTCTCCCCTTTCGTTCCTTTTCGGGCCTGTTGGCCTCTCCTCCCCCCCTCTGCGGCTGTCCCTTGCTGAGTGCTGGTGAAGGGGCCGTGCACGCTGCCGCTGGCGGTGGTGCCTGGCCCTGTCGCCCCCCCTGGCCTGGGAGTGCCCTTGCTCTCTCTTGGTTCTTCCGCGCGTTGCTGCTTGCTGATGGACCGACAGCTCCCGCGCCCGTCGCCAAGAGCCGTGCACGGACGCCGCCCAAAAGGGCCTGCCGTTCGTGCCCCGCGTCCAGCGTGGCGCCGAGCAGCTCGATTTGAGGGGATTGCCCCACACTTCTCCTTGGTTCGACCCGTCCTCCTCCTCCTCCCCCTCCCCCTCCCCGTCCCCCTCCTCCTCCCCTTTGCCTGCTCAGAAGCGCTTCGCCTCCCTAAAGGGACGCGCCGCCCCCCGCGCGCCACCCCGTGCTGCGCGACGCCAAGTTTTTGCTCCCCCCCTCCCCCCCTTTCCTTTTTCCGGGGGGCCGCTTGAACCGCCGGCAGGGCCTGGCAGAGGCCCGCCGAGGGTGCGGAAACGGCTCTGGACGAGGGGGAGGAGGAGGAGGAGGAGGAGGAGGAGGAGGAGGAGGAGGAGGAGGAGGAGGAGGAGGAGGAGGAGGACGACGAATGATAATAACAATAATATTGCTGGGGATAAAACGAATAATTTAAAGAATAACCGTACTAAAAGTCGTAAACATAGTAAGAACAAGAGGGATACTAATACTAATGATAATATTAGCAATGCTCATATTAAGAATAATGGAGACGGGTGCGGCAGAGAGTTGGGGGAATAGCTGGTGGCGGAGGGTTTCATAGCAGGGGCCGAGATATTTCCGCCGATGTCATGGCCCCCGCCTCTTCATTGAAGGCGTCCCCCAGACGTCCCCTCGTCCGCGCGCACATGCTTGGGACCGTGATTTGCGACCCCCCCTCTTGGACGCCAGACTCTTGGACGCCCCCGGAGCATCTTTGTTGAGGGCATCTTTGTTGAGGGCAGTGTTTGGTCTTCGCCTCCGTCTCCCATTCCCTCCGCGTCCTTCCCACTATTTCTTTCTGCCTCTCCCTTCCCGCTCTTTCCTGTTCAAACTGCGAGGCAGCGGTCCCAAGCAAAGCCAAGCAATGCAAGCAATGCCAATCAGCGATTCCCAGCAATGCCAAGCAACGCCAAGCAATGCGAATGCAAAGTCAATGCCGAGTACTGCCAAGTACTGCTCAGCAGTGTCAAGCGACGCGGAGCAATGCTTTGTGGGCTTTGCTTTGCGCTGCTCAGAATTGCTCGGCATTGCTCCGGGGAGGGGGTGGCGAAAACCAATAAGTGGGGTCTCGTTGGGTTCGTCTGTGCCTTCCTTCGTCCCCCCTCCAATCCCTTATCTCCTCTCGTCCCTCCCCCCGCGCGCTCAAGTGGGCAGCGGACCTGCAGGCCTCAGGGAGATCGACAAGACCCTGAGGACGCGGCTCCGTCGCCCACGCCGCCCAGCGCCATCCCTGCACCGTCATCGTCGCGTCGTCGCCGTCGTCGTTGTTTTCCCAGTCGTCTCGTCGCCATCACTGTTGCCCGCCTTGTCGCGTCGTCGTTGCCGCCGTCGTCGCCGACGTCGTCCTCGTCGTCGCCTTCGTGGCCGCCGTCGCCCTCGTCGTCGTAGCCGTTGTCGTCGTTGCCCCTGTCGTCTTGGCGTCTTCCTCGTCCCCGTCGTCGCCGTTGCCATCAACAGCAAGCCCTTCCGTCTGTATTCATCGCAATCATGCGACGAATGGCGCAGCGACGATGCTAATCTCTAGCGTGATCAGAAAACACCTGATATGTTGCATACTTGTCGCGCCGTCTCTGTCGGCTCAATTTCTCATGTCATCTTAAACCCCTGCCTATCGTCGTCTCCCGTCGTCCTTCCCTTCATGTCCATCTTCCTCCTTCTCATCTGTGCAATTAATCTTCCTCGTCTGTTCAACTCCCTTCTTTGTTAATCACCATCACCCGTCACCGCTCATCCCTCGTCTGTTCAACTCCCTGTTTTGTTAATCACGATCACCCGTCGCCGCTCCTTCCCCGTCTGTTCAAATCCATTTTCTGCTAATCATCATCACCCGTCACCGCTCCATCTCCTTCATATTTCCACATTCTCTTCTCCTTCTCCCCCTCCTTCTCCCCCATCCCAACCGGCTTCCATGCCCCTATCCGTTTCTTCGTGCAATAGTTTCTTCGTCTTTCCCGTCCAATATTTTTCTCATATCCTTCCCCCGCCTCATCCGTCCTCCTCCCTTTCCACCGCCCTGTACGACCTCACAGAAAACGTGTGTGCATTCCCACTCATTCATGCGTCTCTGTCTTCGTCCCCCGTCCTTCTCCCTTCTTTGTGTTTTCCTCCTTCCCGCTCGGCGTGCACGCTCCGTTGCTAATACTTGTGCTCGAACTCTCATGACCTCGCTTGCCGAGCCGATCCCCGCTCTGCTCGCGGCCGCGCGGGATCTGACCACGCTTGGTCTCCACGTGGGGACCGCCTCTTTGGCTGCAAGCTGCCCTGCCTGCCCTTCCTGCCCGAGCTTGTCGTGTGCGACGAGCACCGGGCCGACCTGTCCGGCAGCGCACTGCGAGTGCAACTGCCCGGCCCCCGAGCCTGTCAGGAACCTCATCCTCGTCGGCGCGCTCGTGACGCTGGTGTCTGGCGCGGCCGGGCTGCTGGTGGGGCTCACTGTCGGCAGTGGCGTGTCCCTGGTGCGGCCTCGGCGGGCCACTCCCGCGACGCCTGCGCTGGCTCCGGCGGTGGCGCCCGTGATCACGGTCTTGACGGACAGCTCGGGGCCTGTCACGCCGGCGTCTCGCCGGAATGCCATCGCTTGATGTCAAAGAGACCCAGGTCTTCGTTCACTACCCGGATGACGAGAATGGCCTGGTGTGGCATCACCGTGTTCTCTTGTATCGTGTTGCTGGAGGCCGGTGGGTGTGCCTTACGCCCGACTTGGGCATGCAGATCCATGATTTCAACGCGCAGCGGCACCGGATCCTCGGACGGAGAGACCCCTTCCCGCCCGACATCGCGGCCCGCTGCTATGTCCTCGACGACGACGGAGTCAGCCGGGCGCAGCTCGACGAGCTCAAGCGCCAGGCTCGGGCGCAGGCGGCCATCCTCGGCGACGTGGAGTTCGAGGACGCCGAGGAGGTCAAGTGGCTGGTGCATGAGGCGGGGAGCGACCATTTTGGCAAAGAGGTCCCTGCCGAGGTGTTGGAGGATGATCAGAAGTTCGTTTCTCTCGGGTCGCTGGGCGTCGTCGACTGGCTCGGCGAGAATCGGGGGAAGACAAACCTACCTCGCTTCTGACCACCCTCGCTTCCAAGAGATACCAAACGATGCCAAATTGCGGCCTGTACTGGTCAGGCCGCTTGGCGAGGAGGCGCGTGGTATGGCTTGGTTTTGCCTGGGAGCGAAAGCGGGGGAGGTAACTCACGCTCTGAGAGAGAAGCGGTTCGTGGAGCGGGTCGCGGCCGACAAGGTCGACGAGTGGAGGCAGCGGCGTGAGGGGTCGGAGGCCACTCCAGGATCCTGGGCATCCACCGCAAGCATGGGAAGCGGAACCTCACGCTGCACGACGCGGTGCAGCTCTTCACGGAGGACAGTTTCGACGACTGGCCGTTCCCGCCGCCGCGTGCGGCGCTGGAGTACCTCGAGTCGATCCGCGACGGGCCAGGCTCGATGGTGGCTTACGAGAGCGAGTGGAGGCAGGACAGTGGCGTCGGCGACGGCACCGCGGCCCTCCACGAGCACAGGAACAACGCGGAGGTGCTCAGGCTGGCCCACCAGGTGGACCAGCTCAACATCCCCAACCTGGCGTGCTTCGAACAGCTGGTTCGCCGCCAGGTCCAGATTGAGATGGCGGTGGGGCGGAGCGCGAAGCACCATGACTACGGCGGCCCGGGCCTGGTGCTGGGCGGCCCGACGACCGGGAGCGGCGCCGCCTCCAGCAAGTCTTTCCGCGACTGGGTCTACAAGAAGCAGGGCGAGCGCGCCCGGACGCTCAAGCAGGCCCGGCTCTTGCGCGAGGAGCGGACCCAGGAGGAGAAGCGATCCCGCGGTGGCAAAGGTGACGGTGATGACCCGAGAGGCCCGAGGAAGCCGAAAGGCCCCGAGCAGGGGGGCGACGGCAAGGGCGAGAAGTCAGGGGGAGCGGGGGGTTGACCACAGTGGTCAGCCCCCTTCAGGCTGGGTCGGTCGTGCTCCATGGCCGACCCCGCCGCCAGTTTTGACCGCGGAGGTGCTGCTGTCCGACGGCGGCTCCGAGCACAGCGGCGTCGCGGGGAGCTCTTTCCTCTCCCGTCGCCTTCCTCTTCTTCGCCAGCTTCTCCCGGCGCTCCCCGATGCGCTCGGCAGCGACGGCTTGAACAGCGGCATAGGCATCGGCGAGAGTGTGGAGTGGTTAGGTCTCTTAACCAGCTCGCCGCCGCTACTGCTTCTTTCTCGAGCGTCTCAAGTACGAGGGGATACGGAGGGGGGAGAGCCACGCCCTTACAATGCGATGTCCTCCAGCACGTTGCACGGCGCGTCAAGGCGCATGCCCCCCCCCCCTCGAGGCCTGGGCGAGAGTCGAGCCCTCGCGGAGCTCACGGCGTCCAGGGACCTGTACTCGCAGGAGCCGAAGAATCTCGCCGAGTACGACATCGACAAGCTCAAGATCTGCCGCTCGGGCACTGTGGCCAAGGACGCAAAGTCGCTCTTGCCGCCCGACGCGGCCGGCCTCATCCGACACTATGCCCACTGCATCGAGAGGGACTCGGAGCAGATACTGGAGTTGCAGGCCGCGCGGGACTTCCCGCGGCCGTACTGGGATCCTACGCTCGCTCGGGATCAAGATGGGCTTCTTCTTCTCATCGGTCGGCTTCGACAGGCGAACCTCATCAGCTTCCGCCGTAAGCTCAAAGCCAAGAACGGGATCTTCTTCGTCAAGAAAAAGGACCCCGCCTGGATCAGGCTCATCATCGACGCGAGGCAGGCCAACCGCTGCCATCGCGCGCCGCCCAAGACGAAGTTGGGGTCCGTCGGCGGGTTCTGCGAGCTCGACCTGTCGGACTCCGCCCTCCGCGACCTCGGCGGCTTCGGGCCCTTGGCCGAGGTCTGGGGCGGTGCCAGCGACGTCGACGACTGCTTCTACCAGATGCTGGTCGAGGAGCTCGGGTCGTGGTTCGGGATCGACATGCCTGGGACCGCGGGGGAGCGGGGCGTCTCCAACGTCTACGACGACGACGTCGGGCGCCACGTCCCCGTCGACTCGTCCGACACCCTCTACCTCGTCTTCCACGGCATGGCGATGGGGTGGTCCTGGGCTCTTCACCTGGCCAACGAGGCCGTCGCCTTCCTGGCCGGCAGGAGTGCGGTATGCCCTCGGTCGCTCGTGCGCGAGCGCACGCCTGCCCCGGCCCTTCGGGTCGGGCAGGCCGTCTCCGGCGTCTACGCGGGCAACTTCACGACCATCGCCGGTGGCAAGGTCGACGCCGAGGACTCGATCGAGCGGTTTAGGCGCGCGGCGGCGGAGGCCGGCATCGGCACGCACGTCGATGGCGACGTCGGGGTGGTCTTCGAGAGCCTGGGGGTTGTCTTCGATGGCCGGCAGCGGTGCCTGCGGCATCAACCCCGCCGCGCGTGGCGCGTCTATCTGGCCACGCGGGCTTTACGGCGGTGCCGCTGGGTCCACGGGAACATCCTGGAGATCTGGATGGGCCACGTGGTCAACCTGTTCGGCCTGCTGCGACCTGGGCTGTCCTGCTTCCAGCAGATCTACCCGTTCGTGGCCAACGCGCGGGGGCGACGAGTTCGCCTCCCCGACGCCGTCAAGAACCGGATGCGCCTTGTCCGGGGCCTGCTGTTCCTCTGCGAGAACGACCTGGGCGCGGACTTCAGCCGCGAGGTCTACTGCTCGGACTCGTCGGACATCGGCTTCGCGCTGCTCTCCACCAGAGCGACGGAGGCCGAGCTGCGGGACCTCACCCGCTACCGCGAGAGATGGAGGTTCAAGCTGGTGGAGACCCTCTCTGAGGTCGCCCTGGCCCGGCCCGAGTGGGCCGAGTCGTTGGGGGTCGCTTTCGGCCTGGAGGTGGAGCCGATCTGCCCGATGGCGCCTACGCTGACGTTGCCGTGCGAGGGTTTCGACCCTGTGCCATCGGCCCGCGGACGCAGCATGGGCACCTCCTGGACGAGGAGCGCCGCAGCCGTCTGGCCGACAAGGCCGGCCGAGTCGGGCGACGGGCACGTGAGCCCCGCCCTCGGCCGCGCCACGAGGAGGTCGAGTTGCCGAGTGCCACCCCGCCGGTCGACCATTGCTGGGGCACGCCGCGTCGCTGGACCCATCTGCGGGTCGGGCGCTGGAAGTGGACCAAGGAGCACATCAACATCAAGGAGGGTCGAGCCTCCTTGTTCGGCCTGCGGAGGGCGACCCGCGCCCGCCACAACCACGGCAAGCGGGTCGCGTCGCTGGGCGACAACCTTGTGTCCATCTGTGCTTTCGAGAAGGGCCGCGCGAAGTCGTGGGCTCTCAATTCGCTGGCGAGACGGGCGGCCGGCTACCAGATCGCCGCTCGGGTTCGCTGGCACTCTCGGCACGTTGAGAGCAAGTGACATGCAGCAGACGCTGGCTCGCGCCTGCACCAGTCTGGAGGGTCGGCCGAACGGCCGTCACATCTTACCGAGCCTCGTCCAGAGCAAGATCCAGGGTCGTGTTCACATGGCTCGGCTGACCCTCCAGCAGCAACACCAGTCATGTCACTCGGGGGTAGAGGACGCCTCCGAGCCGCAGCCCCGGGCAAGGAGACCGTGGCGCTCGAGCTCTTTGCCGGCGAGGCTGGCCTCACCTGGGCCCTCCGGTCCCGCGGTCTGCGGGCCGGGCCACCCTGCGGATTGCTGCGAGGCGCGAAGTTCGACCTCACCAGAAAAAAGCACTCAGAACCTCATCAAGTCCTGGATCCTTGCGGGCCTCATCTGGTGCATGCATCTGGGGGCCCCATGCGCGGCCTGGTCTATTGCGAGGAGGGGAGTTGTTAATCTGGCAAAGGCTCACGCCAAGGAGGCAGTCGCTGTGGAGCTGGCCCTCTTCACGGCTGAGGTATGCACGTTGGCTTCCCGTTGCGGGGTCCTCTGGAGCCTGGAGAATCCTGCGTCGTCGGGGCTTTGGGAGTTCGGGCCCATCGTGGACCTCATGGGGCCCCCCGAGGTCTTCAAGGTCACCTTCCACATGTGCCAGTATGAGGTCTCCCACAAGAAGCCCACCACTATCCTCACCAACACGTTGGCCCTGCGCGGGCTCGAGGCGAGGTGCCAGGGGGGTCATGTTCATCGTATCCTTGAGGGTCAAGAACGAGTCATGGGAGTTGATGGAGTCTGGCGTTCACAATGCAAAACAAAGGCAGCAGGAACATATCCGCCGGCATTGTGCTCAAAGTTGGCTTCTCTTATTTAATCGCTTCGCTCATTCCGCCGGCCCACGCAGTCTCATGTCTGCCGTTTGCCCGAGGGCCTGGTGTCAATGCGGCGCTTTGGGGGTTCCTGGGGCCGCTTGGGGGACTCCTGGGGCGCTCGGGGGGGCATGTGGGGGGCCTCCTGGGGCCGCTTGGGGGACTCTTGGGGGCCTCCTGAGGGCCTCGTGGGGGCCTCTTGGGGCCTCTTAGGGGCCTCGTAGGGGCCTCGTAGGGGCTTCTTAGGGCCGAGGGCTCGAAATGTTGTTTCGTGTTCCCTCTCTGGGGCCCCTTTGGGGGCGTTCTTGGGGCCCTCTTGGACCGTCTTGGAGGCTTCTTGGGCCGTCTTCGAGCCCTCTTGGGCCATCTTGGGGCCCTCTTGGGGGCCTCTTGGGCCCTCTTGGGGCGATCTTGGGGGCCTCTTGGGCCGTCTTGGGGCGTCGGGAAGCCGAAAAGGTGGAAGCTCCAAAATCTCTCAAAAACCTAAGGAAAAACAATGAATTTTGCCTCCGGGGGCCCTCTTGGGAGTGCTCTTGGAGGCCTCTTGGGGCGTCTGGGGGCTATCTTGGGCGTCTTGGAGCGATCTTGTGGCATGTCGGACCCCTCGTGTACCATCTTGGGGGCCTCTTGGGGGCCTCTTGGCCTTTCTTGGGGCTCTCGGGGGCGTCTCGGAGCCCTGTTGGCGCGCTCATGGAGCGCTCCTGGAGCGCTCTGGGGGAGTCTCCCGGGGATCGGTCGGGGATCGCCCGGGGTGCTTTTCCTCCAGGGGCCCCCAGGGGCCGCCCCGCGCGCGCGAATTAGGGAATTGTTAACCAGTTACCGGAGATCTTAGCACGCCTCCAGCCCGTTGGGCCGGCGAATTTTTACTATCGCACCGTCTTCAGCACATGGGTCTCAGCCAGCTTTCGCGGATAAGTGGGGTGATGCACCGGCTCGGCGACGTCGAGGGGGCACTCGCTGGCTGGGCCAAGCGGGAACGCGAGACCGTGAAGGACCCCGCACCCCAGGAGGTGCTGCTGGACATGGGCGTCTGGATGCTCGACCACGGGCGGGGCGAGAGCGCCCCGTGCATGGCCCTGCAGTTGGGCGACTACGCCAGACCCTCCGAGAGCGTGGACCTCGTGCTAGGCAACGTGCTGAAGCCGGTCGTCGGAGTTCGCGGGGCCCCGTCCCGCGACTGGGGCATCGTCTTCGCACCGGCCGAGCTCGGCTTCGTCACCAAGACAGGCCAGGTCGACGACCCCGTGGCGCTGGGCAGCCCCTCGCGCCTGTGGGCCCCGCAGGTGGCGGAGGCTCTCGCGACGCGGGCCTCAGGCGGCACGCGTCGCTCGCGACGCAGTCAGCAGGCCAGTCCTTCGACCCGCCTGTTCGACACACTCACCTTGGCACAGTACGAACGGGACTTCCAGGATGCCGCCAAGGCGCTCGGCTACCAGAAGCTCAACATCACACCGCACACGGTGCGGCACACGGCCCCCTCGCACGACATCTACCACAAGCACCGGTCCTTGGAGCAGGTGCGACGCCGCGGCCGCTGGGCCGCCAAGAAGAGCGCCACCCGCTACGAGCGCCACGCCAAACTCTTGAATCAGCACAGCAAGTTGACAGCCGTGCAGATCGCAAGGATGAATAAGTCGGTCCGCCAGTTCCCAGCTGCTGTCCTTAAACACATTCGTGGTCGCTGAATGATGTTCAAAGCCTACCCACCCGCGTCCACCCTCTTTCTCTTGATATTCGTAACTGCGTCCCAGAGTTCCCATATGGGCAAAGATACGGGAGAGCTCCGATCGGAGAGAGAGTTTTTTCCAGCGCAAACGCATGACGATTCCTTGGACGGATTCTTTCCATCACACAGGTGATCATCGCATGAGTGAACATGAATGACCTTCTTTATGATATCTGAGGCCTTCGGCCGTCGTGATATCTGAGGCCTCTCGGCCACCTTCCGCTGGTGTGTGTTGTGGGTAGGCTCCTAGAGGCTCTGGGCACGCACTTAGGGTTCAGAGGAATGTGAAATATTATTGTGTTTTCCTCCTTCCCGCTCGGCGTGCACGTTCCGTTGCTAATACTTGTGCTCAAGCTCTCCCACCCTCGGGCCATCCTGCTTGAGGGAGAGCTCTGATCGGAGAGAGATAGAGAGAGAGAGAAACACATAGCGTTTTTTGCAGCGCAAACGCATGACGATTCCTTGGACGGATTCTTTCTATCACACAGGTGATCGTCGGAAGGGTGAAAATGAATGACCTTCTTTGTAATATCTGCGGCCTTCGGCCGTCGTGATATCTGAGGCCTCTCGGCCGCCTTCCGCTGGTGTGTGTTGTGGGTAGGCTCCTAGAGGCTCTGGGCACGCACTTAGGGTTCAGAGGAAGTTATGTTTTTGCACAGCTGGCCTCCACGTTTTCGGCGCGCCCGTGCCCAGCTGAAGAGAAGCCGCTTATCCGCCGCCGTCGCCCTTCGCCCGCCCTTCTGGGTTCCCCCTCTCATCCACGCTGTCTCGGTCCTTCCCCCTGGAGGTCTTACGTGTCTTCTGCTGCTGGCCCCCACGCTCGCGGTGAACGCGTGCGGGGTACAAGAGAACTCGTGTTTCCGTCCGTATTTCGTTTTTTCTTTCATAGTATTAGTTTCTTTGCCACCGTGTCTCTTGAATGTTTTTTCTCCACCATTTTTTCCCGAAGATCAGACAAAGGGAGAGAGGCACGATAGTAAGGTGGATAAGTGATGAAGGGGAGGCCGGAGGTTGGAGGAGGAGGAGGAGAAGGAAGGAGGACGAGGAGGAGGGGGAGGAAGAGGAGGAGGAGAAGGAGGAGGAGGAGGAGGGGAGGAGGAGGAGGAGGGGGAGGAGGAGGATTAGGAGGAGGAGGAGGAGGCGGTGGAGGAGGAGGAAGATTGGTCCCTGCCTCTTTTCACAACATCACCAACTCGCCCAGATCTTGTTTTCTGAGCTGGCCCGTCGCTGGCCCCTGTCTGGGCGCGTCACACCCAAGCGGGTTGGCAAGAAGGTCCTCTTGGACTCGGCTCGGAGGTCCCTCTCGTAGGTCCCTTCGGTTCGTAGGGCTATGATCGTTGTGTGTCGCTCGCGGCTTCTCCCTCTCTCTCTCTCCCTCTCAGACTCTGTATCTCCTTATCTCTTTCTCTCTCTCTCTCTCTGTATATGTTCTCTCTCTCTCTCTCTACGTCTCTCTCTGTCCCTATATATCCGTTGCTCTTGTTGTTTCCATGTATATATATATATATATATATATCGTTCGCTCTCTCACTCTTTCTCTCTCTCTCTCTTCCTCTCTCTCTCTCTCTCTCTCTATGTCTCTCTTTCCCTCTCTGTGTCTCTGTCGCTTTCTCTCTTTTTCTCTCGCTCTCTATCTCTTTCTCTTCCTTTATTTCTCCTTTTTTTAGTTCTCTCTCTCTCTCTCTCTCCTTTAGTGGCTCGCGAGCCGCGATCCCTTAACTCCCCCACCCCACACCACCCCACCCCCAGCAGGAAAGAGACAGGAGGAGGAGAGAGCGGGAGGAGGAACGCCCCGACCAGTCGCCCCGCCGCCGCGGCTCTGCAGGAAGGTGGACGAGGGCATACGAGAGTTTTCAGCACGCCCCTCCGCTCGGCAGCGTTATGCAGGGCCTCCACCCGTCCATGGTGACGGCAAGGGAGGGGGGACTTGTCGGTTGATCCAGGACGGGGGATCGTAGAGTGGATCGAGGCAGACGGCGAGGATCGAGGTTGCGTTTAGTCGTGGCCGAGGAGAGGGAGGGGGAAGGACAGGGAACGACACCAAGGAACCTCGAGAGGGACGTGGTAAAGGTGACGGGTCTTAGACCCCGTTGAGAAGATATACATATCATGGAAGATGAGGAGGAGGGAGGGAGGAGAATCGAGGATGACAAGTTTGGAGGGCCTCGACACTCCGGACGCCTCCGGACGCTTGCGGTGACATGTGAAGGCCTTTAAAGATCCGATTGTTCTCGGAATCTTCTGTTGAGGCTGCGTTCAGACCCATGCTTGCAGCCCCCGCATCCCCGAATCGCGCTCCCCTCTGATGCCAGGCATGCGGAGGCGAAGGAGGAGAAGAGGAGGGGGAGGAGGGAGGGAGAGCAGGAGGAGGAGGGGCGAGGAGGAGAAGAAGCGAGGAGGAGGAAGAGAAGGGAGAGAACGAGGAGAAGGATGCGGACGGGGAGGGGGTGGAGGGCAGGAGGAGGAGGGATCGGGAGGAGGGAGGATGATGAGGACGAGGGCGAGCGAGGACGAGGGAGCAAGGGGGAGCGACACCTGGGATGGACATGGCGAAGGGAGGGTACGGCACACACGTTGCGACAGACGTCGCCCTGAGGGAAGGGGGTCTTGAGCTGTTCCGCTGGCGTCGGCCTCCTGCGGCCCTCCCATGGACCAGGGGCCGTCAACAAAGCGAGTCAGGAGAAGAAGCTGGTCCCGGGGAGAGCTCCTGCATGGTAGACCCATGCGAGAGATTGGGTCGACAACCTCTGGGGCCCCCCCCCCGAAGCAGAGACCGATCGACCGGAACGCTGCCGCATGGGGCAGGCAGGGGGGAGGGGGACAGTGAGAAGAAGGACCCCGAGAGCAGGGGACGCCAGAGGAGGAAGCGATACCGCTAATCACCGCTACCCTTCCCTCGTCGGCACGACTGGATTTGCCTCGAAACCCTAGCTAGTCAGAAGGCACCTCCGGATAGGTCCAAGAAGTTGTTTAATTGAATCGCTTCGGTCATTCCGCCGGCCCTGGAGCCCTCTTTAGGGTCTCTTGGGGGCCTCTTGGGACCTCTTCGGAGCCTCTTGGGGCCTCTTGGTGGCGTCTTGGGGGCCCCCGGGGCCTCTTGGGGTACTCTTGGGGGCCTCTTGGGGCGGGAGGGGGGGGGTAGTCGATTGCGGCTCCCCCCTCGGAGGCCACGATCCTCGTGAGGAGTGTCGAAAAATTGCCCTCCCTTGGAGCGCTCTGTGGACCTGACCTGGACCTAGCCGGGGTACTTTTTGTCCGGGGGCCCCCAGGGGCCGCTCCGCGCGCGCGAACTAGAACTACTGTTAACCATTTGCCGGAGATGTTAGCACGCCTTTGGCCCGTTAGGCCTGCGAATATGCATTTGTTGGATCCCTTTTGACGGGATTGGATAGAACGGTGGGTCTGTCGAAGGGAGGCGAAGCGAGGTGGCGTCGATGGTCCGCCAGAAGATAATGGCGGGTGGGATTCCTGAGGGCTCGACTACTCTTCTCCAATCGCCAATAGGCTTGCAGTGATCAAGCCAGATAAGTCGGAGGTAAAGCTACGTAAGTAGATCCTCCGAGGTAGATCCAGAGATCTCCATACAACTCTGGAACACAGCGTGGAAGCTCCAGGGCGAGTCGAGGTATGCCCCTGAGCCCTCAACGAGGGGTGGGGGAGCCCGTTCATGCCACCGAGGTGGGCACCCAGTGATTGACGGGCACTTCGGCAGCGCGCAGGAAGGTGGCGGGAGAGCCTCGGGAGGGCGCCCCCTCTCGCGTGGGCCTGGCGCGGCAGAGTGGCGGTCGAGCGCCTTCCTCCCTGCGCCGATCCGAGATTGTGTCTGCCTGCGTGCCCATCAGGGTGGCGCCGAGGGAGCCTTGGGCCGGTGCGCGTGGAAATGGGAGGATCGACTATAGACGTAAGAGTGCCCTTTCGCCGGAGTGGCCTTTGGTGCGGGCCCAATGGGGTCCCCCGATCGCCGAACGCGAGGCGGCAGTGGCGTCTTGCGCGCTTGTGTTGGGCCCCCCCGCGGCCCCCAAAAAGCCGCGCACCAAAGGTCGCTCTTACCAAGGGCCACTCCTGCGTGCAGTGTAGAGGAGGAGCCCAGGACTCCGACGTCGTGATTGTGAGGTCTGGACCTTTTCCCCAGGACCGGCTGTCCCTCCCAGCCGTTGTTGTAACGGTCCCGGGGCCCGTGGGGGCCCCAAGAGGCTGAAGATGGGCAACAATGTCGGTCGTCATGTTCCCACGACGAGCCAAGATTAGGGAGGGAGGAGGACGACAAGGAGGTTCAGGGCGGACGAGCGGGGGCGGGTGGGAACAGGGTCTTGCGAAGCTTGCTGCATGTAGCTGTGGTTTCGCGCCCGTGGGCGCCTCCCTCTTTGCGCGGCCGCCTCTGCCGCAGGGAGGTGCCAGGATAACCAGTTGCATGCAGTTGCTTCGCTAAGACCCCGTGTGCTATCTCCCCAACCCTTTTCGCACTCCCCAGGAAATTGGAGGAGGGGAGGAGGAGGAGGAGGAGGAGGAGGAAGAGGAGGCGAGGAACACAGCCTCGGATGTTGCATTGTTGTTTGTGATGCGCGCTCCTGGTCATGTTGACCCCTTCCCTAGGTCCAACCTTCCATCCTGAGTAGTTCGTGGAAGGTCCCAGGGCCGTGGCACGGCTTCCAGATGTCAAGCATGTCCTGCAAATTGCCGTCGCGAATTTTGGTGTGTAGCCTGGGTCTGAGGGGAGGAAGGGAGGAGCAGGGAGGAACCATGAGGAGGGAAGGAGGAGAGAGGAAAGGAGGAACAGGGATAATTGAGGGAACGGTAAGAGCGGAGGTAGGAGGGAATAATGGGAGAGGGTGGAAGAGGAGGAGGAGCAGGAGGAGGAGGAGGAGGAGGAGGAGGAGCCGAAGGAGCGTCGTTTTCGCCCGGCAGGAGCGAGTGCCTGCCTCCATCCGCCAGGCGGCAGATAGCGGCGGCGTCTGCCTCTCCGGAGGCGAGGTCGGCAGCCGCGGCGCCCCCCGCGTCGACTTTCACCATCGCCTGTCCGCTCCCTCGAAGGCGTCGGTGCTCCCGGCTTTGATTGCGAAGATGCTGGCGTCGCGGAGCTCCCCGCCATGCTGGCGGGGGCGCTGGCGTCGGTGCACCTAGCGGTGGTCGCGAAGGTGTTGTCGTTGGTTGCGACGAGGATGCTGACGTTGGCGCTCTCGGCTGCACTGGCGAGGAAGGGGGCGTCGGTGCCCCGGCCGCGACTGCGATGTCGACAACGTTGGCTTCCGTGCCCTCGGCTCAACAGGCGAGGGCGCTGGCGCCCGCGGGCCCACATGCGATGGCGCGGATAGATGCCTTTGCCGGTGCGCCCCGCAGCGCAGGCGAGGATGCAGGCGGCGGGGCCAAGGCTGTGCTGGTGGGACTGGTGGCGGGGATGCTGGCGTTGGCTGGTGGTCCTGGTTGCGCTGTGGCGTATCTCCTGGCGTCGGCCCCCCCTGCCGAAGTGGCGAGGGTGCTGTCGTCGGCGCTCCGCGTTGTGCTGGCGAGGAATTTGGCGTCGGTGCCTCTCGCTGCGCTTCCGAGATTGCTGACCGCGGCGGCCCAGGCTGCGTCAACGGGGATGCTGGCGTCGGTGGCCCAGGCTCCTCTGACGAGGATGCTGGCGCCGGTGCTCTCGGCTGCGCTGGCGGGGGCGGCGGCGTCGGCGCTGTCTACGTCGGCTGCGATGGCAACACTGCTGACGTTAGAGATCGCGGCCGCGCCTGCGGGGTGGCTGACGCCCGCGCCCCCGGGCGCGGAGGCGCGGGCGCCGGCGCCAGCGCGCCCCGAAAATTTGGCCCCAGCTTCGCGCCCAGCGTCTCGCTGAGCAGCGCCAGGGACAGCCGCCGCTGCCGCCGCCCCTGCCCGCCCCTCGCTCGCGCTGATCGGGGCGCTCTAGCAGATCATGGTGGGCTCCAGCTTCGCACCCAGCATCTCGCTGAGCAACGCCAGGGCTGCCCGCCGCTGCCCCTGGCCGCCCTTCTCGCGCGCCCTGGTGGGGGGCGCTGTAGCAGATGATGGTGGGCCTCAGCTCCGCGCCCACCGTCTCGCTGACCAGCGTCAGGGCCAGCTGGCGCTGCCCGTTCGTCGCGCGCGCGCTGATCGGGGCGTTGTAGCAGATGATCGCGGGCCCCATCTTGACTCCCAGTATGTCGCTGAGCGGCGCCAGGGCCGGCTGCCACTGCCTCTGCCCGTCTGGCCCCCGGGCGATGGCTTGTGCCAGGGGAGGCACCGAGTTCGCATCACAAGCACTGCAGATGCACACCACCACCAACGAGTAATTGGACAGGTGGATGGTATGCCTGCGGGGGTCAGGACAAACTGAGAGAAAGCAGCGTTGTGGTTTGGGCATGGCGCGGTCGCAGGTGCAGGGCGGTGCGCCTTTTCTAGCGAATTTGAAACAGACTTCGCAAACCCAGCGCGTGCGTTTCCAAGACCACTGGTGGCCCCGGACAGGCTGGGTCGGCGTTGGCCGGGCTGCTTTCCTGCGAGGCTGCCCCAGGGGTGGGTGCGCGCGGGGCAGGGAGGGGCGGGGGCGGAGCTGCCCGGCAGAGGCGCGGGCGCAAGCGGGTGGCGATCGGGGGCCCCCGCTGCGTGGCGGGGGATGGGCCGGCCTGCAGGCCTTCGAATTTTCATTCTGACCTTGGAGATCGGAAAGAGCTGCTCCCAGGAGGGCCAACTTGATTCATTGGCTGACGCCGCGCCGCCGACCCCTTGGGGCGGCAGTAAGAGTGAAAAACGGAGTTGCGGAACGCGCGCGATTTCTGCGGAATCTTGGGGTTTCAGTTCCGTGGGGTTTCGTCAGGGGCGGTTGGCGGATGGCGGCTCTGCTCTCGGGCTTCTGTGGGTTCTCTTGGCAGCCTGTCTGCGGCTTCTTAGGAGCCGCGTTGAAGCTTCTAGGGGCTTCTTTGGGTCTTTCGGGGGCCTCGTGTGAGCCTCTCGGGGGCCTCATGGCGCCTCCTCAGGCTTCTTCGGGGCCGAATGCTCGAAATGTCCATTCGGGTTCCCCCTCTGGGCCTCCTCTTGGGGCCGTCCTGTGGCCCTTTTGGGCCGCTTTGGAGGTTCCTGAGGCCGTCTTGGGGCCCTCTTGGGCCGTCGTGGGGCCCTTTTGGAGGCCTCTTGGGTCGATCTGGGAAGCTCTTCGGGCCGTTGTGGGCCTCGTGCAAGCCCCAGAGACGAGTTTTGTATCTGGAGGGCCTCTCGGGACGCCTCTCGGTGGCTTCTCTGGGCATCTTGGGGGCCTCTTGGCCGTCTGGAGGCAATCTTGGGCGTCTTGGAGCGATCACTGGGGTCTCGTGGCCCTCTTGGGGCGTCCTGGTGGCCTTTTGAAGCCGTCTTGTCTCGTTTTGGGGCCCCCTGCGGCTCCAAGTGTCCGGCCGACACTTTTGAGATCTGTTCCCAGGAGGGCGAATGTGATGACGCACCGCGCGGAGGAAAGGCGGTTGGGAAATATCTCCGTCTCAAGTGTAACCGTCTCGGGCGGCTGATCGATCTCGTTGCCCTTCAGGGGCCGCCAGCATTGCCGCCGGACTGTGCCTAGGAGGGCGACGCCTCCCTCGTGGGGGGCCAGGGCGGGAGTCAATCGGGAGGCGGTGCGTGCAGGATGGCCAGCATTGCTGGCGGGCTGTGTCCTGGAGGTCGAAGCCTGCCTCGGGGAAGCGGCCAGGGTGAGAGGAAATCGGGGGGCGACGCATGCAGAACGGCCGGCACTTCCTGGAGGTAGAATATGTTTTGTTCGGGAACAGCTTAGGAGTGAGGGGCCGCGGAGACGCGCACCACTCTTTCACGCTCCCCCGCTCCCGCCGAGGCGCGCGCGAAGGATGAGCATGAAAGCTGGAAGCAAGACGCAGGGCGTAGGATGGGCGAGAACGAGGAGCGAGCCGCGAGAGGCACAGACAGGCCAAGAAGCGGAACAGAGATGGATGGATGGATGGCGCGCTCTCCCTACATTCGCCGAGGCTAACCGACGGAGGAGGAACAGCATAATCGAGATAACACCAAGCAACACGAAGAAAGACGGTTGGCGGGACAAGCGGCCGCGCAACAATGGGGGCGGGATGCGAGAGGGACGAGCCGGTGTCGCCCTGGTTTTCCTAACGCCAGAGGTGACTGTGCAGGTGCTCGTCGGGTGCGTGCCATGTGCGCACCTTTACCCGCGCCCCGTGCGTCTTGCACAAAGGCCACCCCAAGGGCTGCGGAAAACCATCGGCATGGGAAGGAGGAGGAAGAGGAGGAGGAGGATGAGGAGGAAGAGGAGGAGGAGGAGGAGGAGGAGGAGGAGCAGGAGGAGGACGAGAAGCGTTCAGGAGGAGACAGGACCAGTGGGGGAGGGGGACGAACGAGGAGGAGGAGGAGGAGGAGGAGGAGGAAGCGGAGGAGGAGGAGGAGGAGGAGGAGGAGGAAGAGGAAGAGGACGACGAGGAAAAGAAGGGCAATTCGGAACGACGAGCTCGCGCGGCGCAGGCTACGAGCAGAACAGGGGGGCTTCTGGGCCCTCGGGCGAGCGGGAGGCCGCGAGCGCCCGCCGCGCCGCTCTCCTCTGGCCGCGCGCTCGGGGGCCCTCGTGGCTCGACGTCGCCCTACCACGACGCCGACGTCGACGCCAACGACGTCCGCGAGGTCGACCGACGACGCCAACGTCGACGAAGCCGTCGGCGTCGAGATCGTCGTCGTCGTCGTCGTCGTCGTCGGCGCCGTCCTCGATCACCTCGCCGGGGCGCTCGTGGCCGACGTCCTCGACCACGATGGCGTAGACGACGACGACGACGACGACGACGACCACGACGACGACGAGGACGACGACCACGACGACAACGACGACGACGACGTCGATCACGACCCCGATGTCGACCCCGATCACGAAGACGAAGTCTTCGAGCACGACGCCGACTTCGTCGTCGTCTTCGGCTGCCCACAGAGCAGCACCGGGGACGCGGAGGCGCCTCGCTTGGTATCGCTCGGACGTGTGCATTTTTTCTCGGCGGAGATTATTAAGGAGCATCCTGGATCATCCTGCGGAAAAAACCACGCACGAAACCAAACAAGCACAAGGAATGGACGTCCGAGCGATGGCGAGGTCGCGCTCCGCGCATCGCGGCCTGGGCCGGAGCGGCTGCCCTTCCTCGGTGGCGTCGGCGCGGGGGGGCGAAGCTTGATCGCGCGTCGTGCACCGCGGGGCGCGAGGCGGGGAGTTCGCCGACCCAGGTCACGGCCGTGGTCAGGAGGGAAAAAAACACACAGGCACAATGAATCGTCGATCCCCCGGAAAATATAGGAAAATATGGGAAGTGGGGGGGAAGACGAAAATCCAAAAAATATAGAAAAATATGGAGAATCCTTTTATTTGTGTGTATTTATTTGTGTGTCCCAGGTCCCCTTTACGTGGTCGTCGACGCCCTCGATCACGGCCGTCGTCGTTGACCGTCGCTCGATCGCGAGCAGCGACGTCGTCCACGACGTCGCCGCTCCGGACCTGGTCGCCCGCGCACGCAGGTGGCGCCAGGACTGGGAGGCCCCTACTCCTCCTCCTCTTACCAGCCTGGAACATATCCCTATCCCTATGCTGGGCACCTCCTCATCACCATGCCAATCTTAGGGATTCCCTTATTTTTTGAGGGCGAATCCCTAAGATTGTCACCGCCTTTTGGCGTGTCAATCTTAGGGATAGGGATACGTTCGAGGCTGGTAATCCTCCTCCTCCTCCTAGGCCCGCTGTCCTCGCACCATCCGCTCGGGCGCTCCGCCAGTGGACGTTTCGGCTACGCGCGAGAGGGGCCCATCGCTGGAGTGACCTTCGCCGCGCCGCCGATGCCGCTGCTGCGATGTGTGCGGTTCCACCCCCGGGGGAGCCGAGCTTCCATAGCATCGGGAGTCAGAGGATGCCGCGAAGTGTGCGAGGGGCGTGTCGACATGAGAGGCGGGAGCCCATGTGCCTTCGTCGGGGCTTCATATGGGCCGCGAAACGTGTGAGGGGTGTGCCGACATGACAGGCGGGAACTCATGTGATTTTTTGAATTTGGGCCTTAGAGTTGGACCTCCCTGCTGAGCCGCGAAGCGTGTGTTGGGTGTGCCGCATTGACCGGCGGGACATGATGTCAAGCTTGACATGACGGCCTCCGTTAGAGCTTCGTATGCCGCCACGATACGTGTAAGAGGTGTTGGGAATGAGGAGCGGGAGCTCATGTATATTTTCGCATTCGGGCCTTAGTTTGGGCTCCCCATGGGACCACCAAGCGTGTCAGGGGTGTGCCGAAATGAGAGGCGGGAGCTCATGTGAGTTTCTGCATTTGGGTCTCAGCTGGAGTTATCTATGTTGCCACGAAGCGTGTGAGGGGTGTGCCGAAATGATAAGACGTGGACTAATGCCATCTCTTGCACTTTGGCCCAGACTTGGGCTCGCTATCGGGATACGACGCGTGTGCTGGGAGTGCCGATATGAAAGCGGGAGCTCATGTGAATTTTGGCATTTCGGCTTTAGTTGGGGCTCAATGTGAATTCACAAGACGTGTGAGGAGCTTGCTCAAAGGAGAGGAACTGATGTCATCCCCAGCATTTGGCCCTTTATTTAGGGCTCCCTATGGAGCAACAAAACGTGTGACGGGTATTCCGAAGTGAGAGTCGGGACATCATGTACATTTTAGCGTTTGGCGCTTAGTTGGGGGTTCCCTATGGGGCCACGAAGTGTGCGAGGGGCGTGCCGAAGTGAGAAGGTGAGAGCTCATGTGAAGTTGAGCATTTGGGCCTTAGTGAGGCTCCCTGTGGGGCCACGAAGACGAAGCGTGCGAGGGGTTTGCCGACATGTCAGGAGGGAGACGGAGGACGGGGGAGATGGGAGGAGGGAGTGTCGCTGGGCGTTGCTGATTGAAAGCGAAGACCCAACGCCACAAGATGGTTGTGACAAAACTTGAGGAGCAAGAGACGGCACAAACATTTCACCCTCCCTGGGCCGCGAGGATCGCTTTGGTCTGCGCTGGGATCCCCCCCCTGGCGGCGCTTCCGACGCCGCCCCTGACGCGCCCCGCTCGCCGAGACAGAGATGGGGTCCAGTGCGGATAAGGGATCCCCGTCCGTATCCGACATGTTCCATACACGCATATGAAGTATACTGTGTAGCTGGATGTGTGCGTGTGTGTGTATGAGTATAAGTTTAGCTGGATGTGTGTGTACATGTATGTATGTATGTATGTATGTATGTATGTAATGTATGTATGTATGTATGTATGTATGTATGTATGATTGTGTATGTATGTATGTATGCATGCATGTATGTATGTATGTATGTATGTAGGTATGTATGTCTGTATGTATGTATGTATGTATGTATGTATAGGTGTATGTGTATGTGTATGTGTATGTGTATGTGTATGTGTACGTGTATGTGTATGTGTATGTGTATGTGTATGTGTGTGTATGTATGTGTGTATGTATGTATATATGTATGTATGTAGGTAGATAGGTAGGTAGGTAGGTAGGTATGCATGTATGTGTGTATGTATGTATGTATGTATGTATGTATGCATGCATGCATGCATGCATGCATGCATGCATGCATACATGCATGTATGTATGTATGTATGTGTGTGTGTATGTATGTATGCATGTATGTATGCATGTATGTATGTATGTGTGTATGTATGTATGTATGTATGTATGTATGTATGTATGTATGTATGTATGTATGTATGTATGTATGTATGTATGTATGTATGTATGTATGTATGTATGTGTGTAGATATATGTGTATATGTGTATATGTATGTGTATATGTGTATATGTGTATATGTGTACATTTGTGTGTACATTATATATATATATATATATATATATATGAGTCGGCGGGGGGGGGGGGGGGGGCAAAGCCGGTGCCGTCATCCCTTATGGCCGCCCCCCTGAACCTTTGGGGGTCACAGACCCCCCGGGGCTGCCCCGGGCAGCTTCCAAACTGCCCACTGGGTTTCCAGGACGCCCAAAGACGGCCCCCAGAGGCCCGGGACACGCCGAAGATGGCTTCAGGACGGCCGACGACGCCGCCACAACGCCCCAAGAGCGCCTCCAGAGGCCCCTCTAAAGGGCCCCAGAAGCCGAAAATCATAAATTATCCAATGGTTTTTGAAGCATTCTTCCGCTCTCCCATATTCCGCCTCCCCATGGTCCCAGACCGCGTCAGAGGCCCTTCAGATCGCTCCAAGACGGCCGAAGAGGCTCCCAAGAAAGCCCAGAGACGGCCCAGGAGGCTCCCCAGATAAGACAAGAGGGCCTCGAGAGCGCCCCAAGAGAGCCCCAAGAGCGACCCAAGAGGGACCGAAGAGCGCGACATTTGAAGGTCTCCGTCCGGCCTGAGAGGCTCCGGAGGCCATCAAGAGGCTCCCATGCACGAAGCCCTGTGAGGCTCGCAAGAGGCCCCCCGGAAGCCACAATAGGCCCCCAAGAGGCCCCTAGGGAAGCCCCCTGCGGGCCCCCAAGACACTTCGATAAATCGTATTTTCCAGATAGCTTTCCAGGAACATGATTCCTTGGGCTTCCGCCCACCGTCCCAACCATGTTTCCAATAGGTTTGCCGACAAGGCCAAAAGGCGCCCCTCGGTAAGCCCCAAGAGGCTCCCCTCTTAGAGAGCCGAACAAATCATGCTTCCGGAAAGCTTCCCGGGAACATGATTCTCTATCTCGGAGTAGGCCCAAGGGGGGGGGGGGGCGGGCCGCTGCCTGTTCCCCCCATCGGTGCCCACCGAGCGTTGCGGGGGCGGGTCCAGAGCTCCCGAGGCGGCCCGAGCCCGCCCCGAAGCAGGCCACGACGGGCTAAGGGGGTCCCGAGAGGGCCCAAGACGGTCCCAAGAGGCCCCGAAGACGCCCACGCTGCCCTCAAGACAGCCTACGAGGACTCCAACACGCTCCAGGACGGACTCAAAAGGCTCCCCAAGAGGGCCCTGGAAGGCAAGATTCACTCGTTTTTCGAGTGTTTTGGATTTTGGCGTTCTCGCTTT
>CAUYUJ010009557.1:453504-461004 GCA_963575745.1 Prorocentrum cordatum | reverse complement strand
AGGAGGAGGAGGAGGAGGAGGAGGAGGAGGAGGAGGAGGAGGAGGGGGCGGAGGAGGAGGAGGCGACGCGCGTACCGAGAAGTCTTGTAGTATATGCGTCGTGGCGGGTGTCTTCTGGCCACGTCGCTCGGGGAACGACAGACTGCAAGATGGGTATACTGCATGTTCGGGTCGGACACGCGCATCCAAGGAGGACATGATCTGGTACTAGTATGTCTCTCTTTGGTCATCCCAGCTAGGATCTGGGCCGGGGCTAGATTACATAAGAAAGATCATTATGAGGCAATTCAGTTGGCAGCGCTTCAGCGAACCATGTCCACGTGTCGGCTGGCGCGGTCTCCTGGCAGCTGGATGTCCTCGTGCTGGCTCGTGATTACAGGTCGGAGGATTTCGGAGGCCGTCGGCGGGCTCCACGCCCTCCACTCCTCCCCTGCGCCCGCGCGCGGACCCCACCCCTGCGGGCCCCCGCGGCAGAGGTCGGGCGACGCCAGGGGACCACCTCGCAGTCGTGGGCCCAGGATCGCTGCACACGCTCCTCTGGGCTCGGCCAGGGAAGCGTGCGCACTGGGCCGGGGCCCACCGAGGGCCCAGGATCGGTGTCCTGAATCGTTCGACGGCCTCGCGGGCGCAGCCCCTGGCCGTGACCCCGCGGATGCGGGCATTCTTTCGCGCGTGTCCTGCGCGGAACGCATCGATGGGACTGGTGGGCCCCATGGTGAAGCCATCGGAGGGCCCACGATGGGCCCTCGGAGATTCTCGAGGCCGCCCTGAGGGCTCCGCGGTACCCTACGAAGCCCTCGGAAGCCTTCCCAGGCCCTCCGCGGGCCCACAGAGGGCTCAACGAGGGCCCACCGCGGGCCCACCGAGTGCCCTCCGAAGAGGTCCCGCGAGGGCCCACCCGAGGCCGGCGCGCTCGGCGCCCCCCCCCCCGTGGAGGCCCACCGGGAGGCTCTGCGCAAGGCCCACGCGGCGCTGCAGAAGCACGGCGCCGCCGCGCCCCGCCCCGCGGCGCTCGGGCCCTCGCCGCCGTCGTCGTCAACGTCGTGGACGTCACCGTCGTCGTCGGGGTCGTCGTCGTCGTCGTCGTTGGAGTCGGCGTCGGCATCGTCGGCGGCGTCGGCGTCGGCGGTGTCGGCGTCGTCGTCGTCGTCGTCGTCCACGTCGTGGACGTCGTCAGCGTCGTCGTTGGAGTCGGCGTCGGCATCGTCGGCGGCGTCGGTGTCGCGGCGGCATCGGCGGTGTCGGTGTCGGCGTCGGCGTCGGCGTCCGCGTCGGCGTCGTCGGCGGTGTCGGCGTCGGCGGCGGCGTCGGCGGTGTCGCTGTCGCGGCGGCATCGGCGGTGTCGGTGTCGGCGTCGGCGTCGGCGTCGGCGTGGGCGTCGGCGTCGGCGTCGGCGTCGGCGTCGTCGTCGGCGAGACGTTGGCGTCCGTGTCGGCGTCGTCGTCGTCGTCGCCGTCTTTGTCGTCGGCGCCAGCGTCGGCGTTGTCCTCGTCCTCGTTCGTCATCGTCGTCGTTCTCGTCGGCTTACTCGTCGGCGTCCTCGTCGTCTTCCTTGTCGCGCCGCCGCCGTCGGCGTCGACCTCGGCGACGGGAGGGTGTTACAGAATCTTCGGCCTCCGGAGGACCTCGGACGGCTCCAGCACCGTCAAAGCAGAACTCGAGACGAAAAGACGGTCCAGGGGAACGGGTCCCGACCTCCAGGGCTACACGTTGCGAACAAAAACCATCAGAGGAGCGGGAGGAGGACGTACCGATGCCGATACCCTTTCCCTCACTTCCGCCTTTGGGGGCCTCCTGGGTGGCCCCCCTCGCAGAGCTAGACCCGCCTCGGAACCCCAGTCAGAACACACATCGTAAGGTGTCAGGGGAATAGCGTTACTTGTAGTCGTTATCTTCTTGGGAGTAGGATGAGGCGGAGAAGGATGGTCGAGGTTTCTTGCACGTTGTTTGTCCTTTTTGAATTTCCATGGGCCTCCCCAGACACCTCCATCCAGAGATTGCGAGGACGAGGTGGAGGCAGAAGAATAAGGAGGTAGATTTGGAAGCTGCTGGCATCTGCTCGGCCTTCGTCGTGGCCACGGCCAGGCGCGGCTCGAAGATGTGACTGGTCCAGGGTCCATGGTCCATGCACCGATTCTGAGCGAACGCGGATCATCCTCATCCTCCTTTCCTCCTCATGTTTCTCCCTCTCCTGCTTCTCCTCCTCCTCCTCTGCGCCCTGTCGGGGGCCGGTCTCGGGGGCCCCCTCGGGCAGGCCGGCGCGTCGGGGAGTCCGTCCGGCCAGAGAGTTCCGGCGAGCCGGGGGGGAGCCTTCTCAGAAGGCTCGGAAGGTCCCTGGTCTTCTGAGAAGGTTTAAGCCTTCTCCGAAGACACGGAAATCTTCTCAGGAGGTCCGAGGGTTTCTGAGAAGCTCCGCCGCCTTCTGAGACGGCCTTCTCCTGCTCACTTCCCCACCCTCGCTCGCCGCCGAAACACGACGATGTCCCTGGGATCCTGGCGCTGCATGTTGTTTCACAACGGGCGTTTTTTTTGTTTGTTTTGTTCTTTCCAGCCTGAAGCATATCCCGATCCCTGTGCCGATCTTGGAGGTTTCCTCAGTTTCTGAGTGCGCATCTCTACGATTGCCATCGCCTTTTGGCTCGTCGATCTCAGCGATAGGGATTCGTTCGAGGCTGGTTGGTTGTTCCTTGGTTTCGGGCCCCAGAACCCTCACAGGTCGATCCAGCTTGAAACAAATTCGCAGAGAGATGGGGGTTAGGTGCTCTGGTCGTGATTTTTCGAGGCGCTATATTTTTCAACCGCAACGTGGGATCTCAGGGGCTGCGGTTGCCAGGAAGTTGATGTAACGTATGCATTGGCCTTGGTAAGTATTCAGGTGCCTGCGGCAAACCCGCCACTGTGCCAGCGAATCATTCAGTGTGCCGACCAGTCGAGCACCGACCAGACGGCAGTCACATGCGATACATGTTTGTCAGCCTTCCTTGGTGTGATCTCGTTGGGATTGTTTGGACTGTCTTGAGGCTGCCTTGGGCAAGGGTGGCGTGCCTTGGTGCCTTGCTTGGGGCCCTCTTCGGTCGTCTTGGGGCCCTATTCTGCCGGCCCGGGGCCCTCTCAGCCCGTCTTGGCGTAATGATGGCGCCTCGCCCGCCGTCGCTCAAGGTGCCCAGAGGCCTGCCGGTCCTCGTCGGACCTCCACCGGCCCCGAAGGCGCTTCGAGCGGCCGAATGTGCTCGAGCATCTCCACGTCAGATCTTCTCTCGTCTGGAATCTTCAGACCATGCGCTCTCTCCCTTCGCCGGCCCCAGGCCTCCGATGTCTCGATTTCGATGCGCGGGGGTCCCTGCTCCTCCTCCTCCTCCTCCTCCTCCTCCTCCTCCTCCTCCCTCCCCCTCCCTTTTGTGCAAGAGCCATGGCACGCGTGCCACTTGATGTGCCCTGTCCATCGCGCCCAGTGCCCTCCTCCTCGAGCACCGGCTGCGGAAGAGACTTGCGTCCTCTCGGGAGCGCTCTGCAGCCGTCGTCGTCTAGTTACCTGTGGCGCTCGCTCCTTCTCTTTCTCTTCTTGTGTCGCTCCCTAGTAAGTCGAGGCTGATCTCAACAGCGGCGACGGGGAAGGTTCGCTCCGCAGTGGCGGAACAGGTCCTCTACGCTGAGTCCCGACCGCAGCGCCCCAGGCGCCCAGATCAAGAGGTGGACCTCGCAGGGGGACGAGTCGTGGAAGTCCGCGCGGACTCGCCTGGAGGACCCCCCTCGCGGGGGCCGGCCAGCCGGGACCGAGGGTTGGATCAAGCAGTGGCGAAGCGTCTTGGCGTGCCTATTGGCCAACCAAAGAATATTGTAAGAACGTTTTGTGGATTCCACGAAATGTTCTTAGAACATTTCTGGCTGCGGCTGTCTTGTTTTAACACATCGGGCTTAGAATATTGATAATGTTCTTCGGTAGTTTCTGAGTTCTAAGAACGTTTCGTGGTAGGCCTATAGAACTGCTGGGACAGCCGGTCCCTGCTCAATTGGAAGGCCGGGGGGGCTAGCTTACGGGGTGCTACTTCGTGGACGTGGCCTTGGACGATCCGGGTTGCGCTGACCCTGGTTAATGCGTCCTGGAAGAAAGCGGGATGATTTCGCATCGCTCGGACGTGCGCATTTTTTCCTGGCAAGGACCGTCGAGGAGCATTTGTGCCCACCTGGCGAGGAAAGGCACGCACGAAACCTAAAAACGCATTGGGAATGGACATCGAGCGATGGCGAGATGACGGAGATGAGAGCGAGCAGGGAATGGAGAGGTCCAAGAAGTCGCGCGGCGGCAGTGGCAGCGATAGTGAGCAGTGTGTGTTGCGTCTGCTGGGTTCGAGGCATTAGCTTGACCGCCGGTTGAAGCAGACGAGACTAGAAGGGACGAAAGGGAGGCACAGCGAGAGGGAGGAAGTGGAGGAGGGAGGAGGAACAGGAGAGGTATGGAGAAGGAGGGGTGAGGGAGGAGGGACGGAGGGCTATGGAGGAGGTAGAAGGAGGAAGGCGGGATGATAGGGAGACAGGGGTAGGACATGAGGGGAAGGAGGGAGGTGGAGGAGAAGGAGGAGGTGGAGGGCAGGAGAGAAGGAGGAGGCATATCAGCTAGAGGGGGACGAGGAGAAACAAGTCTATTCCGGCGTCGAGCCGGATTGGATACGGATCTGATCCAGCCGTGGCGACGAGGACCTTCAGGAGGCCCAACATGGCCGCATGCATAATTCTTCGCTATTTCACCATCCCCAGGGACTATTCCGATCGTTGATCCGATTCGATATCGTTTTTGGGCAGCCCAATCCGATTCGATGCCGACATTCCAATGATCGGATGCGGCACGATGTTTCCCGGCGTCGGTGTGCATCTTGGCGTTGCCGATCCGATTGTTCCCAATTCAATGTTGATGCGGCTCGATTCGATGCCGATCCGATCCGTGTTCCCGATCCGATGTTGATTGACCCTGTCTCCTCGTGTAGCTGGCGTCTTCGCAAGAGCAGGCTGGTCTTGAGTGCAAAGTGCCAGCAGGCTCCATTGCCGCAGGAGAGGAACGCGCAGCCCAACACGACGCCGACGGCGGCGTTGGCGGCCGCGTCGAAGACGCCGACTATGACGGCGACGACGCAGATGACGACGCCGACTACGACGCCAGCGGCGGCAGCGACTGCGGCGACGACGGCGGCGACGGCGGCGACGGCGACGTCGACGGCGATGCAGTAGAGGACGCGCTGGCCAAGATAGAGGACGCGACTCGCCGCATGGCTGAGCTGGAGGCGGCGGAGGGCGAGGCGGCGCCTTCTTTCGGGGGAGGGGGAGGGGCGGAGGGGGAGGGGCTGGCGACGTCGCCTGCGCCGCCGCCGTCTTCGCGGTCGTCGTCGTCGTCGTCGTCGTCGTCGTCGTGGTCGTGGTCGTGGTCGTGGTCGTGGTTGTCGACGTCGTCGTCGTCGTCGTCGTCGTAGTCGTAGTCGTGGTCGTCGTCGTGGTCGTCGTCGTCGTAGTCGTTGTGCTGCTCAGAGCCCCCGCACCTGCGCTTACGTGCGCGCTGGATCGCGAGGAGGAGGAGGCGAAGTAGGAGGCGGCTGATGAGCTGCATACTTCGGATCCGTCCGACCTGAGCAGCAGCAGGAGGCGGCGGCGGCGGCGGAGCGATATCGGGCCAAAAGTTTCGTCTGCCGCCGCGACCACACAGCGTTACACTTGAGCAGAGGAGCGCCCCGCGTGACCCATCGTGCGCGAGGTGCGCGGGCGAGCGGCGGCCCCCTCCCCCTTCGGGGGGGGAAGCCCGAAAGTGTCCCTGATCGACCGCGGCCCACGGCGAGCGAGCCCTCGGCATCTGCGCGCAGGGCAGGCCCCCAGGAGCCCGAAGACGTGGGACAAGCCCTCGTCCGCGGACCAGCACAGGGCTCGCTTCGATTCCTCCGAGCCGATGCGATTCGGCTTCGATGGCTGCCGGTCCCGATTCGAGTCGACCTCGGATTCCGATCTGGACTCCGATGTCTGAATGGAGGCATGCTGGCCTGCCGATTGCCGCCGATCCGATGTTTCCCGACTCGGCTGCCGCTTTCCTCCGATACGATCTATTTCGATTGCCGATCCGACTTATCGATTTGATTCTGGGCTCTCTTGCCGCATAAGCGACCATATCTCCGATGCTCAGAGCTGAAGACGAGGACGAGCGAGGAAGGGGGCTCGGCCGAGGAGGGGAGGAAAGGACAGCCGTAGCAGCAGCACAACGGGCGGCCTTCTGGAAGGCGGGCGTCACGAGACCCCCGAGCTCAGTCCACCGAGCAACTCTCGTCGACACGGTCGTCTGCCTTCCAGTCGCTTGTCTCCGCGACGCCTTAGAGGAGTAGGAGGAGGAGGAAGAGGAGGATGGAACAGTGACATTGACCCTCCAGGAGGGCTAATAATACATAAGATAGAGCGCGCGCGTGGGGCCCGATAGACTAAAAGGGGGGCCCCAGCTTGAAGCTACCCCCCTCCCCCCTTCCTTGCTAAAGGGGCGGGGAGCTTCGGAAGCCCCCCCCCCCTCCCCCCCTTTTCGTGGTTCGGAAAGGGGGGGGGGCTATCAAGCTACCCCCCCCTCCCTCCCTTTCTTTGAGCCTGGGTGAGCCACCTTTCCCTTTGAAAGGGGGGGGGGGCTTCGGAAGCTACCCCCCCCTCCCTTTTCGTGGCCGGAAAGGGGGGGGGCTTCCAAGCTACCCCCCCCTTCCTCCTTTTCATGGAGCTGGGGTGAGCCCCCCCCCCCCCCTTTGAAGGGGGGGGGGGCTTTGGAAGCTCCCCCCCCTCTCTCCCTTGGTGCAAAAGGGGAGGAGGGGGGCGTGAAGCCCCCCCCCCTTCCCCCCTTTGGCCGCCCAGCTCCCGGAGCCATCGCCCTCCCTTTCGCCTCCATTTACAATTACTCAATATGAATACTACTCTCCCTCTTCCCCTGATGGCGTGCTGGGAGTGGCCGACCCCCCCCCCCGCGTACTGTTTTTTTTACACAGGATTCCGGGGAGTTGGGTTTTCGCTTGCGTTTGTTTTCAAAATGCTGCTCTCGCTGAGGCGCCGGCCTCATTTCTGCTCCCGAATCGTTCCGAATCGTGCTCCCGCTGCAGCGTGGGCCTCATTTTCGGATCAGTGTTTGGCCTCCGTCGTTCAGGATGGCGTTCTCGCCCCAGCGCGGGCCTCTTTCTCGCGCGCCCATCCGCCCGCCACCACCGCGCCGCACCACCACCACCACCACCACCACCACCACCACCACCACCACCACCACCACCACTCCACAACCACAACCACACACCACAACCACGCACACACGCACGCACGCACGCACGCGCACCACCACCCACTACGCACGCGCGCGCGGAGCCAAAGGTCCGCTACGACACGCGTCCGCGGATAGAGAAAATCAGCGCCATGGTAAGGGATGGGAGGGAGGAGTAGGACGTCAGGTATGACGCGAGCGCACCTAGCTTGTATTCCCGCCCCTCTCCCTCCTCCTCTTCTTCCTTT
>CAUYUJ010009557.1:433458-448404 GCA_963575745.1 Prorocentrum cordatum | reverse complement strand
TCCTCCTCCTCCTCCTCCTCCTCCTCCTCCTCCTCCTCCTCCTCCTCCTCTTCCTCCTCCTTTTCCTCCTCCTCCTCATCCTTGAAGGTCATTTGTTCTCAGGGGGAGAGCCGCTGGACGAAAGACGCCGCCTCGAATCCGGCCGCGACTGCGCCCGCAGTGCTACCTTGAGCTGATACGGCCGTGCATTGCGACCGCAGTCATTAGGGCGTCTCTCCCCCTGAGAACTAATGACCTTCAAGGAGGAGGAGGAAGAAGAGGAAGAGGGGGAGGAGGAGGAGGAGGACGAGGAGGAGGAAGAGGAGCAGGAGCAGGAGCAGGAGGAGCAGGAGGGAGGAGAAGGAGGAGGAGGGGAAGGAGGAGCAGGAAGAGGAGGAGGAGGAGGAGGAGGAGGGGAAGGAGGAGCTGTGAGCATCAATGGCACGCTGCCGCAATGTGCCCTCCTTTGTGTTTTGTCCTGGTTCTTCTTCAGGAGCAGCGCGCTGACAGGCTGCCAAAGGGGGTGCGCCATCGACACGTTTGTCTGCCCCCCGAGGAACGGAACCGACTCGAGGCCGGTGTCATGTTCTTTCTCCAGGGGCCGTCTGGAGCGTGGAGCGATGTGCCATTGGCCTCACCTCCGGCCCTTCGGCGCTGTCCTCCCGGGGGTCCCCCCGACGCGTGAAGCCTCCTGGGGGGGGCTTCTCGTCGCCACGGTTGCGCCCGCCTCTGTCAAGCAGCGGCGAAGTGTCTTGGCGTGCCTATAGGCCTACCAAGCAATGTTCTAAGAACCCTCTGTGGTTTCCACGCAATGCTTTTAGAATATTTCTGGCTGGGACTGCCTTAGAACGTTTTTGGTGTTCTAAGAACATGTCGTGGTAGGCCTACAGAAATGCCGGGACGGTCGGTCACTGCTCAAAGCCTGTCCCGGAGCAGGGGCCCAGATCTCTTGGGGGTCCACGCTGAGGGGCGTCCACGTTGCGGCAGACCACGACGTCGGGGGCCTGCGAAGCCCCCGGAGGCTGGAGCTTCCGAGCTCACGATTTTTTCAGCACGTTCTGCCCCCAGAGGCCGCTTCCGGGCCCCGAGGCCGTCCACGAAGAGGTGCGCGGGGCGAGAGGCCCGCTCCAGGGGGAGAAAGGGCCGAGAGGACCGTGGCACGGACTCGCCGAGAGCCGAACCCACCGAGCCTTCGGAGATCCCGGGGAGAGGGAGAGGGGGCGTCCTCTCCAGCCTCCGTACCTTGCGTCCACCTCCTCCTCCCTCCTCCCTCCTCCCTCCTCCTCGGCCAGCCTCGGGCTCCGGGGCCGCGAAGAGACGCTTTGCCCAGGGACGAAGAGCTGGACCGAAGGAGGTGTCAAGCGGTCTGGGGGCCCACGCGCCTCGAAGAAGTCCCACGGGTCCGCCCGGTTTCTGCTCCCTCCCCCGGGGAGGACGGCCAGGGAGGACCACCGGTCCACGTCCTTGTCGCGCCGGCCGGGAGGCCCACGGGCGGAGAGCGCACGCGACGGGATGTTTCTGCGGCTCGAGGACCGAGCCCCGCACATCACAGGCCCAACGGAGTCACAGTCCCTTTCCCCCCCCGGGGGGAGGCGACGGCGATTGCGGCTGCGGCTGCGACGGCGGCGGGCGAAGCCGAGCCGGTCGGCGGGCGCCGAGCGCCACGCAGGCGGCCGAGGCCGAGCAGGGGGCCAACGAGCCCTCGAGCCACAAGGTCCAGGCTCGGGGCCGAGGTCGTCGCCGTCGCCGTCATAGTCCCTGCCGCCGTCGTCGTCGTCGTGGTCGTCTTGGTCGTCGTCGTCGTGGTCGCCGTGGTCGTCGTCGTCGTCGTCGTCTTGGTCGCCGTGGGCGTCGTCGTCGTCGTCGTCGTCGTCGTTGTGGTCGTCGTGGTCGTCGTCGTCGTGGTCGTCGTCGTCGTCTTCATTGTCGTCGTCGTCGTGGTTGGCGTCGTCGTCGTCCTGGCCCTCGCTGTGGACGTGATAGTCGTCGTCGTGCCGGTCGTCCCCCTGGTGTGGTCCTCGTCGTGGTCGTTGTGGTGGTCGAGGAGTTGCTCATCGTGGTCTCCATCGTAGTCCACCTTTCGCAACCTCTCCCATTCCTTCTCCCTCACCCTCCGAGCATGCGGCATACTACATGCGCCTAGTCCTAAACCCAAACCCACATGGGGTCGCTGGCCAGACTGGGCACCAGTCGGTTTACATCCAAACTAGTCGGTTGAGCCCTGTCCCCCCCCCTTCTCCCGCCCGTTTCCTCTGATCCTCCTCCACCTCCGTCCCTCCTGCCTCCTGCCTCCTCCTTCTTCTCCTCCTCCTCCTCCTCCTCCTCCTCCTCCTCCTCCTCCTCCTCCTCCTCCTCCTCCCTCCTTCTCCACCCGCGTTCGTTGCACTCCAACGCGCGCGGGGGCGGGGCGGGGAGTGGAATTTTTGGGGAGGCGGGGATACGTGGGAGGGGAGTGAGGGGGGGAGGAGTAGGGAGGGAGGAGGGGGAGGTGGGGGATGAGGAGGAGAAAAGGGGAATAAGAGGACCATCAAGAGGAGGAATGGGGGCAGGTGGATGAGGAGGAAGGAGAGGAGGAGGAGGAGGAGGAGGAGGAGGAGGAGGAGGACGAGGAGGACGAGGAGAAGGAGGGCGATAAGGCGGATGATATTCGCTCGGGACAAGTTGGGAGGAGGAGGAGGAGGAGGAGGAGGAGCAGAGACGAGAGAGGGGAGAGGGGAGAGGAGAGAGGAGAGAGGATAGAGAAGAGTGGAGAGGGGAGAGAGAAGAGAGAAGAGAGGAGGCAGAGAGAAATGAGGAGAGAGGCGAGATAAGAGAGGATTTATGAGAGAGGAGAGAGGAGAGGGGAAAGAAGAGAGAGGAGAGAGAGGAGAGAGAAGAGAGGAGAGGAGAGGAAAGAGAGGAGAGGGGAGAGAGGAAGAGGAGGGGGAGGAGGAGGAGGAGGAGGAGGAGGAGGAGGAGGAAGAGGAAGAGGAGGATGAGGAGGAGGACGAGGAGGAGGACGAGGAGGAGGAGGACGAGGGGAGGCGGAGGAGGAGGAGGAGGAGGAGGAGGAGGAGGAGAGGAGAGGAGAGAGGGGCGAAGAGGCGGAGGAAGGGGAGGAGGAGTGGAGGGAAGAGGAGGAGCAGGAGGAGGGAGGCGGGAGGAGAAAGAAGGGAGGAGAGAGGAGATATGAGACAGGAGAGAGGAGAGACGAGAGAGGAGGGATGAGAGAGGAGAGAGCAGAAAGGCGAGAAGAGAGAGAAGAGAGAGGGGAGAGCAGAGAGGAGAGGAGAGAGGAGAGAGGAGATATGAGAGAGGAGAGGGGCGAGAGGAAGAGGACGGGGAGGAGGAGGAGGAGGAGGAGGAGGAGGAGGAGGAGGAGGAGGAGGGGTAGGAGAAGGATGAGGAGGAGGACGAGAGGGGAGGAGGAGGTGGACGCGGAAGAGGCGGAGGAAGGGGAGGAGGAGAGGAGGGAGGAGGGAGGAAGGAGGAGGGAGGAGGCAGGATAGAGGAGAGAGTAGAGAGGAGAGAGGCAAGCTAGGCACGCTCGCGTCATCTGACGTCCTATTCGCACAGTCGGATGTCGAGCAGGGCAATGGTCGCGAGAGGATACGCGATTCAAGGTAGAACACGGCACGGGATGGCGTAATTGGAAGAGCACGGCAGAGCGTAGCATGCCATAGCATGCCAAGCATTGCATCACAAAGCATTGCAACGCAAAGCATGGCACCGCACATGGCTAGCTAGTAGTGGCTCCATGACTAGCTCGTTGGGCTCCCCGAAAAGCTCCGCAAGGCAGAGCTGATGGAGAGCACCCGCTGTCCCTGGTTCCAACATCGCCTCCTCAAAGCAGACCCGGGGCTCCCGCTTGATACTTCCTGAAAGCGACGGCGCCCCCAAGGGGGGGGGGGGACTTCTGCGGCCCCAGAATTCAACGACTCGATGCCGAATGTGTAAGCACTTCCGATGGTTTTGCTCGGGGTGCCATTTTTACCTAACAGCTCTTGCTGATAGGTTTCTAGTGGTCTCAAAAGAGAGCATCATGACTCCTCAGGGGGGTCTGGGCGGGACCCGGACAGGCTGCCGCCGCGGCTGCCGCCGCACTCGTTTTTCGCAAACAGGCACACACTTCGTGCTCTTCGACCTCCCAGAACTCCATTCCCGGGCCACATTCTGAATGCCCGGAGCCAACTGTAGGCCACTTCGTGCTCTTCGACTTCCCAGAACTCCATTCCCGGGCCACAGTTTGGATGCCCGGAGCCAACTGTAGGCCACTTCGTGCTCTTCAAGTTCCCAGAACTCCATTCCCGGGCCACATTTTGGATGCCCGGAGCCAACTGTAGGCCACTTCGTGCTCTTCAAGTTCCCAGAACTCCATTCCCGGGCCACATTTTGAATGCCCGGAGCCAACTGTAGGCCACTTCGTGTTCTTCTAGTTCCCAGAACTCCGTTCCTGGGCCACATTTTGAATGCTGAGGCAGGCTGATGCTGCGGCCGAGGCAGGCTGAGGCTGAGGCAGGCTGAGGCTGAGGCCGAGGCTGAAGGCAGACTGAGGCTGAGGCTGAAGCAGACTGAGGCTGAGGCTGAGGCAGGCTGAGGCTGAGGCTGAAGCAGGCTGATGCTGAGGCAGGCTGAGGCTGAGGCTGAGGCTGATGCAGGCTGAGGCTGAGGCAGGCTGAGGCTGAGGCCGAGGCTGAATGCAGACTGAGGCTGAGGCTGAAGCAGGCTGAGGCTGAGGCTGAGGCAGGCTGAGGCTGAGGCAGGCTGAGGCTGAGGCTGAGGCAGGCTGCGGTTTAGGCTGTGACATCGACTGCCGTTGCCGCTGCGACTGTCATCGCGAATGCGACTACGACTGCGAGAACAACATAATTCTACAACTGGATTTTCATCTGACTCTTAAGGGGAAGGCTTTCAGATATGCTTCTACACATCGCTGTTAGGTTGCTTTGCCGGGATAATTTAGATGTTAGTGCCTATTTGGAGGGAAGGCCAGCGCTGCAGCGGGAACACAAGTCGGAACGAGCGGAAGAGCAGACATAAAGCCAGCGTTGCAGCGGGAACACGATTCGGACCGAGCGGAGACCCGACAATGAGGCCAGCGCCTCAGCTGGAACAGTATATTGAAACACACCCAAGCGAGAACCCGTGTCCCATATATTTTGTGTGCACAAACACAATACGCGGAGGGGATCAGAGTGTGTAGCTGTAGAGAGGAGGCACGAGAGAAGAGAGCGGATAGAGGGAAGAGGGGGGAGGGGGGAGGAGAGAGGAGAGAGGAGAGAGTAGACATGAGAGAGGACGCGAGGAGGAGCAGCAGAAGGAGGAAGAGGAGGATGAGGAGCATGAGGAGAAGGAGGAGGAGGGAGAGGAGGAGAAGGCGGAGGAGGAGGAGGAGGAGGAGGAAGAGGAGGAGCAGGAGGATGAGGAGGAGGATAAGGAGGGAGGAGGGAGGGCGAATGAGAGGAAAGAGGAGAGAGGGGTGGGGGATTGAGGAGGCAGGAGGGAGGAGCGAGGAACGAAGATAGGAGAACAAATGGAGAGAAGAGAGAGGAGAGAGGAGAGAGGAGAAAAGGCAGAGGTGGGAGGAACGATGCTGAGGAGGAGGAAGAGGAGGAGGAGTCGGAGGGGGAAGAGCTGGGGGAGTAGAGGAGAGATGAGTGAGGAGAGAGGACATAGGGCAGAGGAGGGAGGAGAGAGGAGAGAGGATGGAGGAGAGAGGAGAGCGGGTAGAGGGCAGAGGATACATGGCAGAGAAGAGAGGCCAGAGGGGAGAAGCGAGAGGAGGAGGATGAGGAGGAGGAGGAGGAGGATGAGGAGGAGGCGGAGGAGGAGGAGGAGGAGTAGGATGAGGAGGCGACAGGCGAGCGGAGGAGGAGGAAAAAGAGGGGAGGAGGATTAGAGTTTGGGGGGATCGGGGAGAGGAGGAGGAGGAGGGGAGGAGGGGAGGAGGAGGAGGAGGAGGAGGATGAGGAGGAGGAGGAGGAGGAGGAGGAGGAGGAGGAGGAGGGAGGAGGAGGAGGAGGAGGAGGGAGGAGGAGGAGGAGGAGGAGGAGGAGGAGGAGGAGGAGGAGGAGGAGGAGGAGGAGGAGGAGGAGGAGGAGGAGGAGGAGGAGGAGGAGGAGGAGGAGGAGGAGGAGGAGGAGGAGGAGGAGAAGGAGGAGGAGGAGGAGGAGGAGGAGGAGGAGGAGGAGGAGGAGGGAGGAGGAGGAGGGAGGAGGAGGAGGAGGAGGAGGAGGAGGAGGAGGAGGAGGAGGAGGAGGAGGAGGAGGAGGAGGAGAAGGAGGAGAGAGGAGGAGGAGGAGGAGGGGAGAGGAGGAGGAGGAGGAGGAGGAGGAGGAGGAGGAGGAGGAGGAGGAGGAGGAGGAGGAGGAGGAGGAGGAGGAGGAGGCGGGGAGGAGGAGGAGGAGGAGGAGGAGGAGGAGGAGGAGGAGGAGAGAGGAGGAGAGGAGGAGAGAGAGGAGAGATGAGGAGAGATGAGGAGAGATGAGGAGAGAGGAGAGAGGAGAGAGGAGAGATGAGAGAGGAGAGAGGAGAGAGGAGAAGGAGGAGGCAGAGAAAGAGTTGAAGGAGGAGGAGGGGAAGAGGAGGAGGTGAAGTCGGAGGAGGAGGCTGAGGCAGAGTCTGAGGCGGAAGCGGAGGAGGAGGATGAGGAGGAGGAATATAAGAAAGAGGAGGAGGTGGAGGAGGGAAGGAGGAGGGAGGAGAGCAGAGAGAGGAGAGAAGAGAGATGAGGGAGGACAGTGGAGGAGGAGGAGGAGGAGGAGGATGAGCAGGAGGGGGAGGAGAGAGGAGAGCGGATATTGGAGACGAGAGAGGAGAGAGGAGAGAGGAAAGGGGAGAGAAGAGAGAGGAGAGAGGATAGAGGTGAGAGGAGAGAGGAGGAGGAGGAGGAGGAGAGAGGAGACGGATATAGGAGGAGAGAGGATGAGGAGGAGAGAGGATAAGGGGAGAGGAGGAGGAGGTGGAGGAGGCGAAGTAGGAGGAGGAGGAGGAGGAGGAGGAAGAGGAGGAGGAGGAGGACGATAGGGGATAGGAGGGAGGAGAGAGAAGAGAGGAGGGAGCAGGGAGGAGAGATGAGAAAGCACAAAGGCAAGCTAGGTACGCTCGCGTCATTTTGACGTCCCACCCCTCCCTCACACCCCTTCCCATGGCGTAGATCTCCGCTCTGTTCGCACAGTCTCGGATGTCGTAGCGTGGCATAGCATTTCAACATAGCATGGCGTGGAAACGCCACAAAGTAGGGGGAGGGTGGGCTTCTGCGGCCCCCAAAATCAACGAATCGAAACCGAATGTGGAATTACTTCCGATGGTTTTGGGGGGGCAGCATTTGTTTGATTTCGGTGTGTATTTGGAAGCACCGAAAACCGTCCCGTGGCACGGCACTGGAAATAATGACGCCAGCGCTGCAGCGGGAGCACGATCCGGAACGAGCAGAAGCGGAGAAATGAGGCCAGCGATGCAGCGGGAACACAATTCGGAACGAGGGGTAGCGCGGAAATGAGACCAGCACTGCAGCGGGAGCACGTTTTGGAACGAGCGGAAGCCCGAACATGAGGCCAGCGCTTCAGCGGGAGCAATAGGTAGGAAAACAACCAAAGCGAGAACGCAGTTCTCTGGGAATCCTGTGTGCAAAAACACAGTTCGCGGAGGAGGGTCGCATATTCCCCGGACGTCATCACGGGAGAGAGGAGATTAGTATACAGAATGTGCGATTGCAGAGAGGAGAGAGGAGAGAGAAGATAGGATGAGAAGGAGGAACATGAGGAGGAGGAACAGGAGGGACAGGAGGAGCAAGACGAGGAGGAGCAGGAGAAGGAGGAGGAGGAGGAGGAGGTGATGAGATGAGATGAGATGAGATGAGATGAGACCCATCGCGAAGCGAAGTTATGAACTCTCGACGCTTTGCGCAACCCCCCAGCTCATCCAGAAATGATGCCCAGAGGAATTGCCTCAATCAGAGAAGTGGGCAGCACAGAGGAAGGGCTCCCAGTGGAGGCCTCTTGGAGCGTCTTGGGGTCTCTTGGCGGTCCCGGACGCCTCTTAAAGCGTCTTGGGTGCTTCGGAGAGCTTCTTGGGGCCTCTTGGTGGTCTCTTGGGGGCCTCTTGGAGGCCTCTTGGGCGCCTGTTGGGGCCTCCTGGGCGCCTCTTGGGGCTTCCTTGGGACGCTCTTGGAGCCCTCTTGGGCCATCTTGGAGCCATCTCGAAGTCTCGGGTGACCATCGGAGATGAAAAGGCGAGAAAGCCAAATACATAGATTCGCCTAAGGTTTTGGAAGGATGTTGGCCTCTTCGGGGCCTCCTGGGGGAGCGCTTGGGCCACCTGGAACCGACTCGGCGCGGTCTTGTGGCCTCTTGGAGCATCGTGGGAGCCATCTTGAGGCATCGTGGGATATCTTAAGCCATATTGGAGGTCCATCTTGGGCTCTCCCAGGCGCTCTTGGAGTCATCTTCAGCAGTGCCTCCCCCCCAGGAGGCCAACATGTGGCCAAAACCTTAGTAAAATCAATGAGTTTGGCATTGTCGCCGAGGCCTCTTGGAGCGACTCTGGGGGGCCTCTGGGGGCCTCTGGGGGCTTCTTGGGGGTCTCTTGGGAGCCTTTTGGGGGCATCCTGGGGGCCTCTTGGGGGCCTCCTGGGGCCTCCTGGCAACCTCTTGGGTCAATCTTGGGGCACCCTGGGGAGCCTTGGGAACGCTCGTGGGGCCCTCTCGGAGGAAATCTATCAAAGAAGAGGGGAGCTTTTTGTTAGCTTCGCCCCCCCAAGAGGCCAGCCAAAACCATAGTAAAACCAATGATGTTGGCTTCCTCGCCGAGGCCGTTTTGAACGCTCCGACCGCTCGCGAAACGCCCCGTCCAGGTCCAGGGGAGAGGCTAGGGGGAGGGGTCAAGACTCCCTCCCCGCCCGCAAGCCGTCTCGCTCACTCCCACCCGCCCTCCCAACACATACGTAGCACTTGAGCCTGGCCCGAGACGCAGCATATGCAGCAGACGTCTTTGGACGGGCAGCTACTGGGGGCGAATCCGCCGCCGCCGCCGCCTCCGCCGCCGCCGCCGCCCGCCGCCGCCGCCGCCGCGCCGCCGCCGCCGCCGCCGCGCGCTGTCCGCCGCCGCCGCCGCCGCCGCGCCGCCCGCCGCCGCCGCCGCCGCCGCCGCCGCCGCCGCCGCCGCCGCCCCCGCTGCCGCCGCGCCGGCGCCGCAGCCGCTGCCGCCGCAGCGCTGCCGCCACCGCCGCCGCCGCCGCCGCCGCCCCCGCCGCCGCCGCCACCGCCGCCGCCACCGCCGCAGCCGCCGCAGCCGCTGCCCCCGCCGCAGCCGCCGCCGCCGCCAAGTGTAGTATTGTGTATTGTTTGTTGAGAGGGATGGTGGGGGGAGGCCGCATCGGGTTCGCTGCGCATGCTCCGAATTTGGAGGCAGAGTGTGTGTTTGCATTGTTTTTTCACAAAGGGATGGTGGGGAGAGCACGCATTGACCCTGGTTGGCTCCCGGTCGCATGGGGGAGGGGGTGTATATGAATCGGACGAGCCGGAGGGTTCCGTCCAATCCCCCCCGCCCCCCCGCAATATAGGGAGCAACTGCGTCGCGTCCGACGCCTGTCGCTCATCTATCGCGGGCGGCTAGACGTTCAGCGCGCGACATGATCTACGTCCTATTCCTGCCCCGTGTTGAGCAACGTCGACGAGAAACAAGACCGCGAGGGATGTACGCCGCGCCTGGCTCCGGCCTCTCATGTTGCATCGTCGGCGACAACATGTCCAGCGCGCGAAGTGCGCCGCGTCTCATTCCAGCCACGCGCGTTGCACCGCCAAGATTCGCAGCGCCGACGAGGAGAAAACACACTTCGGCAAGAACAACGTCGACGTTGCGGTGTTTTTGACAGGAAGGACGGGGGGTCCCGCGAAGGGTTGGCCAGGCGTCCGCGCGCGATGTGCGCCGCGTCCCAGTCCCGCTACGCGATTCGCAGCGCCGACGAGGAGAAAACACATGTTGACAATTATTTCTCATTGCGTGGAGCTTCCCATATGTGCATCTCATGTTTTATGTCATGCGATAGCGACAGTCTGTTCTTGAGCGCTTGATTATAATAGCGCGTCCACATGGGCGGCACGGCTGACGAAGACGAGCGAATCCGAATGCGAGTGAGTGAGTATGAGCCAGAGTGAGCCTCGACTCTGATAATATGAGCCTCCCATTCATTCCCCCTCTTCAGCTGCCAGGCCGTGCCCTCCTCAGCCAGTGGTAGTGCGCATCTGTGTAAGGATAGTTGGCAGTGGGGAGTGTAAAACGAGCGATTAGCCACACAAGGCCATATGTGCATATCATGTTGTAGGCTAGTACCTCGGCGAGCACTTGTCCATGATAGTTGTTTGCTCCACGGGCGCGTCCATGGGAGCGGCGAGCACACGCGCGCGCAGTGCGGCTGCACATCCACCGCGCGCGCGCGTTCATTAACATGCATATGGCCGCTCGTTTCTGTCAAGGCAAAGAATTCCATCGGCGCCGCGTCCGCAGCACCAGAGGGAGTACGAATGACAAGTGCTTCAAGCGGCACCTCGCGACCTGCACTTCAGCTTTAACCGTCCGCACTTTGCATCGGGCCTAGTTGGCAACGCAAACAGAAATCGCAGGTACATGGCGTGCAAAAAGCAAACGCTACAAATGGCATCCTCGCGGTTTCCGCCTCGGCTTTGGCCGTCCGCGCTTGGCATCGGGCCTAGATGGCACGCAGAAAGAAGCCTTCTGCACTCCGCATCGGGCCGAAGGGCCAGACGCACGACGCGAATCATTACGTCTGTGACCTCATATCTGCCAGCTGTGCCATGGTGGACTCTTGGTCGGCCCCTCCGCGATGTCCCGCGCCTCATCCAGCGCCCCGTTGACGCGGTGGAATTCGTTCGCAGCCCCCCTCACAGAGGGTACGTGCCGGAGCACGACCCAAAGGAGCAGCACGCCCCATCTCCTTCCCCGCAGCACGAAAACGAGCAAACCGCTTGAGACACCCCCGCAAGCTGGCCGCGAACTGGCCCGTGAAAACACCCCTGGCGGCTCCCCTTAGGAGTGCTGAAACCAGCGCCCCGCCTGAGACATCCTCGCAATCTGCTCTGAAAACCAAGGATGTTGGGCATGCGAACGAGCAAACCGCTTGAAACATCCCCACAAACTGGCCGCGAACGGGCCCGTGAAAACACCCTCGGCGGTTCCCCATAGGGGTGCTGAAACCAGCACCCCGTTTGAGACATCCTCTCAATCTGCTATGACAGCAAAGGATGTTGGGCATGAAAACGAGCGAACCGCTTGAGACATCCTTACAAAATGGCAACGAACGGGCCCGTGAACACACCACTGGCGGCTCTCCTAAGGTGTGCTGAAACCAACGCCCCGCCTGACACATCCGCACACTTTGCTTTGAAAACCAAGGATGCTCGGGCATGCGAGCGAGCAAACGGATTGAGACATCCGCACAAACCGGTCGCAAACGGGCCCGTGCAACCACCCCTAGTGGCTCCTTTTAGGGGTACTGAAACCAGCGCCCCGCCTGAGACGTCCTCACAATCTGATCTGGCAACCAAGGGTGTTGGGCATGAGAACGAGCAAACCGCTTGAGACATCCCCGCAAACTGGCCGCGAACGGGCCCGTGTCCTGCCCCCTGGCGTTTTTTTGGTGCGGGTGCTGAATCAGCGCCCCGCCGGAGACATCCTTACAATTTGCTCTGTGGAAGCCCTGGATGTTGCGCATGAAAACAAGCGAACCGCCTGAAACATCCCCGCGAATTCGCCGCGAACGGGCCCGTGAAAACATCCCTGGCGGCTCTTTTTAAGGGTGCTGAAACCAGCGCCCCGCCTGAGGCATCCTCACCATCTGATTTGACAGCCAAGGGTGTTTGGCATGAAAACAAGCAAACCGCTTGAGACATCCCCACAAACTGGCCGCGAACTGGCCCGTGACCGCTGGCGGCCCCCTTTGAGGGTGCTGAAATCAGCGCTCCGCGCGAGACATCCTCACAAGCTGTTCTGAAAGCAAAGGATGTTGGGCATGAAAACAAGCGAACCGCTTGAGACATCCCCACACACTGGCCGCGAACGGGCCCGTGCAAACACCCTTGGCGGCTCCCTTTAGGGGTGCTGAAACCAGCGCTCCGCTTGAAACACCCTCGCAATCTGCTGTGAAAACCAAGGACGCTGGGCATTAAATCAAGCAAACCGCCTGAGAAATCCCCGCAAACTGGCCGCGAACTGGCCCGTGAAGACACCCCTGGCGGCCCCCTCTGCGAGGTCTCAGTCCGTGCGTTGAGCAACTCTGAGTACGAGAAGGTCTGAGTTTGTGTAGGTCTGAGTAGGAGTAAGTCTGTGTATGAGCAGGTATGAGAACGAGTCGGGTATGAGTAAGTTTGGGTATCAAGAATTCCCAGCATGAGTAAGTCTGAGTATGAGTAGGCCTGCGTGTTGTGTGTTGAGTAAGTCAGGCCATGAGAAGGTATGAAGATGAGTAGGTCTGAGAATGAGTCCGTCTGTGATTGAGTAGGTGTGTTTCCTCTGGAGTCGGCGGCGGCCGAGTAATAACAATAACCCCAGCTTAGTATATGGGGAACAAAATCGACGTTGCTGTGTTTTTTGGCAGGTAGGACGGGGGGTCCTGCGTAGGGTTGGCCAGGCGTCCGCGCGCGATGTGCGCCGCGTCCCATTCCTGCTACATCTTTCGCAACGGCGACGACATGAAAGTTCGCGTTGACGAGAAACGCGTTTACTTTGTATTGTGTTTTGGTGGGTAGGACGCGACCACCCGCTTAGGGTTACCCAAACGATTTTCATTCCGTCCCATTGCTTTTACATGTGTCGCAATTCAACAACATGCGGGCGAGAAAAAACATATTCTGACAGTTAGGACGGCGGGTTTGCTTTCGACCTGCTAGGTGGGGATGTGGGGGTGTTTAATCATAGGAAGTAATGATAAACCCCTCCCCGAAGGGGAAAAGGGAGGCGTGGAAGAGGAAACGCCTTAAACCACCTACAGCCAGAGGGCTGGTGGGATTAGATACCCCGAGCCGGAGAAGCAGGAGCAGGAGGGGAGGAGGAGGAGGAGGAGGAGCAGGAGCAGGAGCACAAGGAGGAGGGGTGGCGGCGTCTGAGCGACCCGAGCGCCATGAGGAAACAAGGCACCAGGAGGAGGAGGAGGAGGTTGCCACCGACCAGTGGCCCCTGGGGAGCTGGGGGCCAGGCCGACCAGCTGCTGCGGGACGCGTGCGACGACAGCGACATGTTGGAGGAGCCCCGGCAGAAGCGCGGGTGGCACTGCTCACTCTGTCGTCCTCCTGTCGTCGTCGCGACTCGCGATGTTTTTGAAAACGACGGCCTCCTCCTCCTCCTCCTCCTTTTCCTCCTGCTCCTCATCCTCCTCTTGCTCCTCCTTCTCCTCCTCCTCCCCCTCCTCCCTCTGTCGCTGTCGCGGCTGGCCCAGGTCTCGAAGACGAGGGCTTCTCTCTCTCTCTCTCTCTTTCTCTCCCTCTCTCTCTCTCTCTGTCTCTTTCGTTTTTTTTGTTTCCTCTCCCTCCGTCTCTCTCTCTTTCTCTCTCTCTCTCTCTCTTTTCTCTCGGCCTCGGAGTGCCGTGCACGCAGCTGTCCCCCCTCCCCAGGGGCGATCGCCCCTGCGAGGGTTGTTCAGGCCAGGTGCCCCGGCCGCCGAACCGTTCGCCGAGAGTCAAAGACCGGCTCGCGCAGGCACGTGCGGAGCCTGGGCCGCAGCCCGACGCCGCGCACCGGGGCGCGCAGGCGCCCGAGAGGCGCGCCTGTGGCAGACGGGCCTCCTGCCAGCGGCGGCCCAAGGGCGCGGCTGTACAGTCAAAAACCCCAATAAGGACGCGCGACTTTGCTCAGGGTACCCTTGCGTCCTTGCTCTTCCTTGCTCTTGCGTCCTTGGGGTTTTCGTCGTCCGCCGCCCCACAAATCCCAACTTCGGCTTCGAAGGGTCTTGCGTCCTTACCGCGCGTCCTTACTTGGGTTTTTGACTGTAGGCGGAGCGTCGCCGACGGAGCTGGCTGCGCCGCACTCCGAGGCGGCACGCTTGGGAGGCGCCAAGGGCAGCGTCAGCAGCTTCGCGCTCTACCTCGCTAGCCAGAGGCACCCGTACTGCGACCCGGTCTTCTGGCAGCAGTAGATGTACCTCGGAGAGCTCGAGAGGGCTTGGCGCGTGCTGCTGGACAGAGTCGAAGCTGGAGATGGTAAGCTAACGTGGGCATCGGCCAGAGGACCGGTGAAGGCGGTCATCTTGTCGCTCAAGTCAAACGGATCGGTTAGGTAATGTGGTCGCCGCTGCTGGTCAAGCCAAATAAGAAGCCAGTGAGTCCCTGCTAACCATGCCGCCTCGACTTTTTAGGGACCTCCTGAGACATGGGGTCGGGCGCTAACAAATGAGAAAACTTGCCGAGCACCATTCCGCTGCGCCGCACAGCCGCCCGTGGCTGCCGAGAGGCCTGCGTGCATGCGTGGGGAGGGGAGGGCGGCCACTGACGGGGGCGGGCGGGGCGGGCGGAGGCACTTCGCGGCCTGTGGTCAGACTCCTTGTGGCCCCAGGCTAAGTTGTTTATGCGCGGCCTGTAGGATGATCAGAGGCGTAGAGCTTGCCCGCATGATGCTCCCTCGTTCAGCGCTTGCTTGATGATGAGGGGGGCTGTGGTCTGGACCCGAAGCTGGCTGCATCTCCCGACGCCGTGTTGGAGCATGGGCCGATCGGAGAAGGCCGACAGGATTGAGCTCGCGGTTGAGATTCCAAGGTGGCCCCAGATCGATGATGTGCCATCGCCGCCTTGCGAGCCGCCATGCAATGTTTGGGGAGACTGGGAATCGCCAGCAGAGACTTGGAGCGACCGCGTTGTCACCGACGGCTCGGGAGATTACAATGATGTCCCCGAACTTCAGCGGTGCGGCTGGTCAGCCGTTGTGTTTGATGCCGGCGGAGTTCCCGTGCGAGCCGTACACGGTGGGTTCGCAGGCGCGTAG
>CAUYUJ010009557.1:418458-430958 GCA_963575745.1 Prorocentrum cordatum | reverse complement strand
TGTTGATGCTATTGATGATTGTGATGATGGTGATGATGATGATGATGATGATGATGATGATGGTGGTGTCCCGATGATGTTGATGACCGTGATGATGATGTTGGTGTTGATGATGAGGACGGTGTCCCGATTATGATGATGCTGGTGATGATGATGTTGATGTTGATGTTGCTGTTGATGATGATGATGATGACGTTGATTGTGATAGCGGTTGTGATATCGATATTGAGATCGATAGTGAGACCAAATGTGATATTGATTGTGAGATCGATTGTGAAATCGATTGTGAGCTCGATAGTCAGATCAATTGTGAGATAGATCGACTGTGAGATCGATCGAGGGAGATCGAACGAGCGAGATTGATACTGAGATCGATAGTGAGATCGATAGTGAGACCGATCGAGTGAGACGTTGGTTCCTCCCCCCCCCGAACCTCCTTATCACCCGAAGGGTGGTCGTATAGGTAGGGTATAATGTTATATGAGAGTTTTGTTTGTGAGCAGGCGATGCTTCTCAGCCGTAGTTTCCGTAGCCTTCTCTCCTCCTCTTCCTTCGCTGTTTCCTCCTCTGCCCCCTACATCATTTCTTCCTCTAGATGTTGCTTGACTGCATGTCACCCAGCGCGGTCCAAGGCCGCTGAAATAAAATCCCGGTGCGCTTGCATCAGTTCAACCGTGATGTCCCGAAGGCCGCCCCCCTCATGCCAGGGACCGCGTCTTTCAACAGCCGTTTCATTGGCGATCTGAGCGCTCTACAGCCATGGTAGAAGTACGCCGAGAAGTATGTTCTAAGTCGGCGCGCAACCAGCATAGCAGTTCTGTCGCAACCGATTAGCTACTTTTCATTGAAAGTGTTAAACGTGGTTCGAACCATTGTATTTCGATAGAAATCACGACATCGATACCAGTAGCGATGCTGAAGTCCCAGGGGTGGCGCTCTGCCGCAATTAAAGATCAGCAATACGTAACATTCATGTTGGCTCGTGGCGCTGAAGTCCCGAGAGTGTTTTGGCACGGTTCAGGATCTTCAAACGGTTGTTGTTGTTTTTTTCAGCGGTGAATTTCCATCTGTGGAAGTGAATCCTTGTAGGGGCTTGCGGAAAGGGAATTCGGAGGGAGGATTTATCCCACCGTCGTTGAACAATATTGTGTTTGTATTGGTCCTCTGTCTCCTCTCGGCCGCCTCTTCCTCCTGCTGGCCTTATGATGTTCCAACCTACCTTCGCCTTGCTCACCAGAAAGAATTTCAAGCGCCAAAAAAGTACCGAAACCCCAGGGTTTTCACGTGTCGGGCCCTGGGAGACACTTGTCCGACATTGTTTCGACACTCTGTCGACACTCTTCTGGGTGCTCGAACTTATTTCCGGGATGTGGTCGTTAAGTACGATGGGGGCAACAGAATGCTGGCCTGCGGGCCGCCATCTTCGGCCGCCTCCAGCTTCGCCGCCACGCTGCTCCTTTCGCAGAGCCGCGGCGTGCTGCAAGAGCGTTCGCCCGCGCCGCCTCGCCATCCTTCTCCTCCTCTTCCTCGTCCTGTGCCCGTGCCGCTTCCGCTTCCTCCTTTTTTTGTCCTCCTCATCTTGGGCGCCTCTTCCTCATCCTCTTTCTCCTTGTCCTCCTTCTCCTCCTCTTGCTGCTCCCACCCCTCACGTGACGTCCGCCGCCGCCGCCTGCAATGCCTCCGCAGTTACGATCGCCCCTAACCATTGTTGTTGCTGCAGCCGTTGCAGGGTGGCCCGCGTGTGCTCCCTGCGGGGGGGAACGCAGCGTCGCTGGGCCATCCTGTCCGCCCGGTCGCCCGTCGATCCGCGTGCGTCAGCCACGCGTTTGACCAGCACGGCGAAGGCTCGTCGTGCCTCGCCGCCCCAACCGCCGCCGTGCGCTTCCACCGCCGTCGGAAGAAAGGTGACGTCGGATTCTCAGCAGGGTTGCGCCGTGCCCTGGTGCCGCCGCTTGCAGCTGGCCACTCATGGCACCGCAGCTTCAGTCGATACTTTTCAACCGGTCGCCGCCCCCCTCCCTTTCCGCCCCCACCCCGCACTGCAGGAGTTTGTCTGCAAGATCTGCCAAGTGTACGTGGTGGGCATCCGCACGCCGGGGCCAGCGGACGCGGCCGAGGGTGGCATGTAGATTGAGCGCCTTGGACGGGGCCGGCTGACAGTTCAGATTTTGATCAGCGTCCCGAAAGGAAAAAGTTCGGAGATCCGCGCGGATTTGATGGGTCGGTCGTTTTATGATGTTTCGTCCTTCTGCCCAATCCGCGTTCGCCTGGCTTCATCATGATAGGACCTCCACTAGAGTCCTCAAGACCGCCCCAGGGGCAACCCGGACTTGTTTGATTTCCCCCTCCAAATTCGCCCCCCGGACCTCTCCTGGAGCGCATTTCGACCAGGATTCGGGTGCGCCCCCCCCAACCACAAACTCTACTTCCACCGCGTCGGGGTTGGCACGTGTGGCTTTGGTGCCAGCCGAAGTTACAAACACAGTTCGAGGATGCAGCATCCTAGCGGGCCCTGGCCGCGACGGCAGGATGTTCGTTGTGAAAGTCCATTCAGAGCGCATTTTAAGAAGACGACCTCTGTGTGTGTCTGTGTGCGTGTGTGCGTGTGTGCGTGTGTGCGTGTGTGTCTGTGTGTGTGTGTGTGCGTGTGCGCGTGTGTGCGTGTGTGCGTGTGTGCGTGTGTGCGTGTGTGTCTGTGTGTCTGTGTGTCTGTGAATCCGTGAATCTGTGAATCTGTGCGCCTGTGCGCGTGTGCGCGTGTGCGCGTGTGCGCGTGTGCGCGTGTGCGTGCGTGTGCGTGTGCGTGTGCGCGCGTGTGGTGTGCGTGCGCGCGTGTGTGTACGTGTGCGTGTGCGCGTGCGTGTGCGTATGCGTGTGCGTGTGCGTGTTCGTGTGCGCGTGCGTGTTCGTGTGCGTGTGTGTGTGTGTGTGTGTGTGTATGTGTGTGTGTGTTGCTTCAGGGGCCCATGGCGGCTGTCGGCCCGGGGCCCAGGCCCACCTGCGCCTCTTCGAGAGCCCTCCGAGGAAGCCAGAGTCGTCACGTGTGGCCGTTTGAGGCCCGAGCGATGTGCCCGAAACCATCCGCGTGTAGGAGGCGGAGGAGGCAGTCCGAAGGTTTTGCCATATTGTTGGGCCTCCTGGGGGGGGGCCTCCCTCGCCATAGTTGGATTTGCCGCGAGATGCTGACCAGCACGTGCTACAAGAGATGTGAGGGGCGCGGGGGATTCAAGCAGTGGCGAAGCGTCTTGGCTCGCCTATAGCCCCACCAAAGAATGTTCTAAGAGCCTTTTGTGGTTTCCACGAAATGTTCTTAGAACATTTCTGGCGGAGTCTGTCCTGTTCTAACACTTCGGGTTTTTGTTCTAAGAACAGTGTTTTTGGTATTCGAACATCTCTCGGTTCTAAGAACAGTTCGTGGTAGGACTATAGGAATGCCGGGACGGTCGGTCCCTGCTCAAGGGATGGAGGTGAGGGCATGTGGATTATTGATGTTTCCGTGTTGGTCTTTCTCTCCGTCTCCCGAGAGTGCCCTCGTCGTCGCGGCAGGACCCGCCTCGAGGTCTTGGCCGGAGCGCGCTCTTGGGAAGGTTCGGTTCGGCGGTCGATTTTCCAGGGAGGAGGAGGAGGAGGAGGAGGAGGAGGAGGAGGGGGAGGGGGAGGGGGACAAGCTAGGTGCGCTCGTGCAATATCTGACGTCCTCACCCCTGCGGTTCGCAGCTGCCGCAGGTTGTTCTCGTGTGCTTCGTGGTCGGCAGCGCGCCGCTCTTCACTCGCTGCCGCGGTGCCCCTTTCATCAGGCGGTCGACCTGTGGTATCCCATCCCCTGCTGCAGCGCCAAAGGTAATTGCCCTGGCCGGCTTGGGCCTCGTGGCCTTCTTGTTTTTGAATTTTCATCTGCATGGGTGTTGCTGGTCCAGCACCATGGCCGTGTCCTCCAGCAGGTGGTGGTATTCCTACAGCGCGAGTTTGGAGCAGTTCGCGACAGAGATGCACTCCCTGTCGGTCCTCCATGCGTGCTGCCACTGGCCCGCCCTGCGGTTCAGCCAGAGCTCCAGGCTTTTGGCACTGCCCCAAGCGACGAGTAGCAGTTGCAGCGTGAGCCTCGTCATGGCGTGGCTTGCCGTCCGCGACCTCCCCAGGGCACCAGCCCTGGCCTGGCATAGGCCTTGCGTCATGGGGAGCTCCCACGTGGGCTTCGGCGCCACTGGCTCGACACGGACGGCTTCAGCTGCCTCCCGCAGTCAGGCCATCGGCGTGGTCGTTCGGGTGCATCTGTGTGCGCCAGGAGGTCTTCGTTCTTGGCATTGCGTTCTCTGTCTGTGAGCCTTGCTTTGTCGAGCTAGGTACTCCGCGTCCACCACAGCATGGTGCTTGGTGGTCACGGCGAGCCTGATGTCTCTGTTGATGCCTAGGTGTTCGACCAATTTGACAAGTCCGAGGGGCTGCATGATGTAGGCAATCCGCTTGCCCTTGGCTGTTGCACCTGCCTTGGCCGAGCTCCAGGTGCCGTAGTCGTCTCCCTTCGAGGCCATGCGGGTGGATGGGAGGCGCGCTCCCGCGGTCCTGACAAGACTGCGCAGGCACGCCCCCTGGGTGTTTTCCTTCTGGGCTCCGTACGGGCCGATGCCGTCAGCAGGTACATTGCCAACTTGGGCGTTAGCATCCAGCAGCCCAAACACCCAGACCTACGTGCACCTCCTGTTGGCCATTATGTTATCCGTCTCGGTCCACCACGCTCTGATGTCCTTGGCCTGCTTGCGGCCTTGGGACGCGTGGTCGACCAGGATATCACATTCGAAACACGGTGCCCGTAGGTAGGCCAGCATTAACGTTGGGATTGTAGTGCCCGTATGTAGGCCAACCTTCTGCGTTTCTTGGAAACGGTGTCCACTGGCCAGCTCGTCCTCGACTTTGGTTCAAAGCGAAACACCAAAAAGCATCCCAACGTCGCCGAAGTGTGGAAGACCTAGTACGTGCCCGCCTTCACGACCGAGTCTGTGGTGGGGACCTTTGTCTCCATGGTGCCCACACGTGGTAACCAGCGTCCCCGAACTGCTGCGCCAGCCATTGCAGCCTGCCTGGGATCAGCACCCCGACGAACGCGTTGGCCCTGGTGGCCCCCCTGGCCTTTCTGGGGTCCAGCGTGAGCACGTTGGCGGTGGCCAGCTTGAGGTGGAGCGGCCCTGGAGCGACTTGCTGCAGCCCCCTGTGGCAGCCAGCCTGAGGATCGGGCCAGGCCCCCGGGCCTTGTGGCAGTGACGTTGGATTCCCCGCGGCGCCAGGCGCAGCCACGTCCAGCCAGTGTGCGGTGCTGTGTTGTCTACAAGCTCCCACAGGTCGAATTCGCCGGCCCAGCTGACAAGCCCTCTACTGGCCGACGTGGCAGTGGTGTCGACGAGCTCGTTCCACTGGTCCGACATGTGCCCAGCGACGTGAACGCACGTGCACCAGGTCAGGTGTGTCAGCACTTTCAGGGCCCCGTCCAGGTGCGTAGCCCGCGTACGGCGCGCAGTGCTCCAGCGAGGCTCCTCCCCCTCCGATGTCGATAGTGTACTGGTCATCGGTGACGACCTCGACGGCAGGGCTGGACCTACATGTTGTTTTGCTGGTCTTCGGCTGTTTTGTTTTTTAGTTTAAACAGGGAGGTACAGGAGAACAGGTAGGGCAAAACGAAACACAAAACGAAAACAACACGAACAACAACCTTCAGGTCCAGCCCTGCTTGACGGGCGGCAGTGGGCAGGATGCAACCTCATCCCCCTGCTCTGCTACAAATTGCAGGAGCCAGAGGACGGCCGCGATGGCCGCGCAGATCTCTGCAGCTCCCGACGGCTGGGCGAACTGGTCCGACAGGATGGGCATGGCATCGCCCATAGTGCCCAGCAGAACTGTGGTCCCATCGTGGCGCATTCCCAACACCACGAGGCCCCGTGCTGACGGCCCCTTGAGATGCCCGTCTGTGTAGATGTGTAGCGCCTGAAACTGCGAAAGGCCTTCGCTCGCGTGCCCGACCACGCACTTGTCGAGCTCTGCCTTCGTGGCGCTGGTGATGCATTGCTCCGAGGATGTCAGCAGCACCCCGCCGCTGTCCAGGAAGATGGGCCAGGTGGCCTGGGGTTCACGCAGTGCAGCTTGCGTTTCAGGAAGAGGTGAAACGGATGAGATGACGAGCTCCGCTGCGATGCCCTGGCATGCTGAGCATCGGCTCAGACGAGGCTGGTGGTCCCGATGCTAGCAGCAGCCGGGGATAGCCCAGCTTCACTGATTTAGCGGCCACCCCGTAGCTGTCGTGGCTGCCTCGGCGACCTTGGAAAGATTGAGTGTGCAAAAACTTGAGCATGCAGGGCGGCCCTACCGCCAACCCCAGCCGAGGCAAGGACAGACGCCGCATTCCGCGGGGGTGGCCACGAGCGGGCACGGAAGCGCACCCGTTGGGCACGCCAGCGCCGCCGGCGGTTTGCGCGAGGCCGCCGCCCCTGCCGGGGGCACAATGCACCTTTTAGCAGCTTGGTTTTGAACCCCGGAAAGCACGCGCCCACGGCGATGTTGCAGGCATCCTGAGGTACCTGCTGGGGCCGGTGGGCAGGCGCCTGCTCCGCGACGATCTGGCCCTCCGGGTCCCTTCTGCATCTCCGTCGGCCCCTCGCCGTTGTCGTCGGCTGCCGCGCGGAAGGGCAGTGGGTGCTGTCCTGGTGGTGGCTTGCCCGCCTTTGCGCTGCGCTGCTGCCTCTCCTGAGCGGCGGAAGAGGTGCCCATACCGCTACCCCACGCCCGTTTCCCCCTTCTTCGGCTTCCTGCGGGGCCCTCGTCGCCACCGCTGGATTCTCCTCGGAACCCTGGGCAGAACGCATCCCGGGAGAGGTCCGGGGAGTGGCGGTATCGGTACCTGTTAGTCTCGCCATCTCCCGCACTGACCTGGGCGTTAGCGGTGCTGCCTTGCCCGCACCTTGTGCTGCGCTGGCTGCTGCTGCTGCTGCTGACCGGGGCTGTGACTGCTCCCGGGCCGCCATTCTGCGACAGGCCTTCGACGAGCTCGGCCATGCTGGCGGCCGCGGTAGCGACCTGGCCTTCCAGGGCCGCCATGCGTTGCTGGTCTGCCGCTGTGGCGGCTACAGAGCTGCCTTCGGTCGGCGGTGGCGTTGGCTGAGTGCCCCATTCGAACAGCGGCGCGCCCGCGCAGCGGTCTGCAAGGGCGCCTCCGTCTTCCGCCTCCGCGTCCCCCTCGTCGATGGAGCCGGGCGCCTCGTGGGCCGCGCCTGCTGCCGCCGCTGGCGGCGCCCAGGCGCCCAGCTCCAGGTTGGCACAGATGTCGGCCGTCTTGGCCATCTGCGCCATGAGCTTGCTGGTGTGGTCCAGGTCCGTCTGTGCCTCGGCTGTGTCCGCCTTCTTCGTTTCGGCTGCCAGCGCCTCCGCCAGTTCTGCGTCCTTGGCGGCCGAGAGCGCCTTCTTGGCCCTGCCGACGAAGCCTTCCTGCTTCTCCGTGCGCAGGTCGGGGTGCCTGGACATGATCACCTGGCAGCGTGGCGCGCAGCGCCGCAGACTCCTTCTTGGAGATGAGGATCTTGGGGGGCGCGTTGGGCATGCTGCGCAGAGCCTTAATGTTCTCCGAGGCCGCTGCCACTTCAGCCCTGCGGTGATGGCCGGCGGCGTGATCCAGCTGCGCATCTGGCGTGCCTGGGCTGGGAGCATCGGAGCCCCTGCCTCCAGCTTCGTTGCCGTCCTCCCCGCCGCCTTGGCCTTGGCCTCTCTCCTCTGAGAGGGCCTTCCTTGTCTCAACCCAGGGCCTCGCTGCTTGGGGCGGCCTCTGCCCTCCTCGCGCAGCTCCGCAGCCGCGGCACGTCCCGCAGGAGGCGAGGCTGTTCTGGCCGTACTTCTGGCCCGAGCGGCGCCACGTCTGCTGGCTGGCCTGCGGCAAGGCCTCGCGGCGCTGGCCAGAAAAATCGCGGTGCTGCCGCGGTGGTGGTCCAGCAGGCCTGCAGCCGCTTCCAGCCGCAGAAGCAGCCCGGCGCTGGCCCTCTGCCCGCGGTGGTGGCGGGGCCAGGCCGGGTCCACGTCGGGGGCGCGCCCCTCGCTTTTGGGCGTGGTGGCGCGCGCCGCCCTGGGCGCGCGACCGCTGTGGTGTCGCAGGCTCCCTGGGGCATGCACCAAAAAAAAACCCTCGAGCTGCCACAGCACAGCGACCAGGGAGGGAGGAGGGAGGGAGGAGGCAGGAGGCGGGATGGGGCAGGATGAGACCGCGGGGGCGAGGGAAGCTGCCAGTGTGGGAGCGGGAAGGTGGATAAGCCCAAGCTCACCCGTTGCTCCCACCTGTTCTGCGGCGACTGCATCAAGAAGTGGTTCACCTCCGCTTATTATCTGCGGCCATCGATTCTCTGCTCACCCTTGTGGCGCTCGCCTCTCATCACCAGGGGACATCTGACATGTGCAGGATCAGGATGTTTTGACACGGCGTCCAAAGACACACATAACGACATACATATGCCTATTTGGAAAACGTCGGCATAAATTGTTGGCGCTCCGCGCGGATTTCTTGCATCTGCGCTGGGCTCCCCCGGCGGTGCCTCCAGCGCCGCCCCTGGCGCGCTCCCCGCGCCAGGGGGGGGGTCCAGCGCAGATCCAAGAAATCCGCGCGGAGCTCCAAAAGTTTCGGATCGCCCCAGCTGGAAAACCAAACCATGGAGATCCCTGGGGATGCTCAAGATGTGTCACCTGCCGGCCGCCATGTCCAATGCTCCACTGACTTGCCGTGCGTTGGCCGTTCATGAGCGGGCGGGGAGCATGAGCTCCAAATTGCCTGGATGAGGGGATTCCAGTGTATTCGGAGGAAACGCCATAAACATAAACTTTTGGCGCTCCGCGCGGATTTCTTGGATCCGCGCTGGGGCCCCCTGCGAGAGCCTCCGACACCGCCCCTGGCCCACTCCCCGCGCCAGGGCCAAGCGCAGATCCAAGAAATCCGCGCGGAGCGCCAAAAGTTTATGGTGATGGCGTTTGGTTCTTCTTCTAGAACACCGGTCACACTATACACATGCAGAACATGGGTGGGATGGTCAGGTCGACAGGGCGTGATGAATTTCGATCGATTGCGCTTGGCATCGTAGCAGCCGTCGTCCCTCCTCCAGCGTCTCGCCTCCATTGTCGCTCGTCCCTCGTCCTTGCTCCGCCCTCGTCCTCCTCCTCCTGCTCCTCGTCCTCCTCTCTCGTCCTTCGTCCCCTCGGCCCTCCTCCTCCTGCTCCTCGGCCCCCTCGTCCTCCTCGTCCTCCTCCTTCCTCGTTCTCCTCGTCCTCCTCTCTCGTCCTTCGTCCCTGCTCCTCTCGCCTCCTCGCCCTCCTCCTGGCCCTCGCTCCGAGGGGGGTGGGCGGAGGAGCCGCCTGGCGGCGCGCGCGAGGGGCGCTGTGGCGAGGGGCCAGGCGCCAGGAGCTTCCCTCCTGGCAGGTGCTTCGGGCCGCCTCCCGCCCTGGCGACGGTCGGGGCGCTGCCCCGACGGGCAGACACGACATCGGAGGCCACGGGGAGCGGGAGCGCCCTCCGTGGGCGCGAAGTTCTTCGCGCCTCGCGCTTCGGCTCCGATTCCTCGTCACCGTCGTCCTCTCCACCGGGGGGCAGCGCGAGGGCGCGAAGCTGCTCGAAGTTCTTCGCGCAGCGCGAGGGTGCGAAGATCGGCGCCCGCGGTGGCGAGGGATGGGATGGCCGCCGGCGGTTTGGCTCTGCCGTGCGCAGCCGACAGCAGCTCAAACAGCTGGGTGGACTGAGCAGACGCTCGCGCATGGGCTGCCTGAAAGGGTCGCTCGTAAGCTCAAGCTGGGCCTGTCCCTCTACAGGAGGAATGCTCAAACAGAGTAAAACAAGTGTGGGAGACGATTTTTTCACTATCTTGAGTTTTGCTGACCATTTTACACTGTCGTCCAAAATCCCCCTGTAGGAGGACATGCCCGACCTAAGCGTTAGCGCCCTTTTTTCCACGCGGTGTGCCGCGCTGGTGGCCTGCACACGTTTCTGCGTGCAGTAGCTATGCCGTCGTGCGTAAGGTGCCGTTTTCTTCGTCGCCCGAGTGCCCCCCTGGTGACTCGCGGAACACCAGAGGTCTCGGCCCAAAAGTTCGGACACATGTGGCGCCGGGGGTCCGTGGGCCCGGAGAGTGCCTCCGGATGCCTCGCGTTCACAGACTTGGGCCGTTGCGATGTGGTCCGTCCGCTAGGCACACTGGCCTGCGCACCGCCCAACGCCCCCCCACTTCCTTGGAGGAGAAGGAGGAGCGAAAAGGAGGAGGAGCTGCAGCTTGAGGAGGAGGGCAATCTGGCCAGTGAGGCCCCGCAGAGGCCTCCCGACGAAGACAAGAAACGTCCAAAGAGTCATATCCTCTATCCTCGGACCTCTGTAGTTATCTCTTGTTGCAGTTGAGGAGGAGGATGGACGAGGATGGACGAGAAGGATGATCCATACTTCCGAGACCGTGAGCAATCCACAACACGGACCCCAGGAGGTTCAGACCACTTCCCTGGTTTTAGCGTCTGATCCCGAAGTGGTGCTCGAGTCTGGGAATGCGCAAAGCAGTTCCGCATTGCTCCTTGCTGCAACGAGAAGGCTTGGATTCGGAGGTACAAATTCACCAAGAGGCGTTCCCAGGGGCGCATTCTACCCAGAATTTCCGGGCAACTCCAGCCATGGCCACGAGGAAGTTCTGAGAACGCGCTACAAGTTCCGATTCCCGAAGTCCGAGCCTCGAACGTCGAGCTCGTCAGAAAAATTGTTCGCAGGGATAGGTCTGGCGAGGTTGGAGGAGGAGGATGAGAGGGGGGGGGCAGCGACGAGGCGGGGGAGAAGGATGGATGAGAAGGATGGAGGATGATGAGGAGGGGGAGAGGGAGGACGAGTAGGGGGGGTTGGGGAGGAGGAGGAGGAGGAGGAGGAGGAGGAGGAGGAGGAGGAGGAGGAGGGGGAGGAGGAGGACCACGACGAAGGACCCACAGCCGATGCGCCCCCTGGAAGCAACGGGCAGCGACCAGGGGAGGAGGATGAAAACCGAGGGACGGAGGGCGCCCGCGACAGGTTCGCCGCTCAGCCAGGGACTGCCCGCACGCCAGCCAGCCCCCCCCCCTCTGACCGCCCGCCGGAGCCCGGCCATGGGCCGACTCGCGCGGCCCTCTCGGCCCTCCGCTTGGCCCCCTAGCGAGAGTAGCGGAGCGATGATCCTCAGGACGCGTGTTCGCCCAGTCAGTGTGTGTGCGTGCGTACGTGCGTGCGTGCGTGCGTGCGCGTGCGCGTGCGCGTGCGCGTGCGCGTGCGCGTGCGCGTGCGCGTGCGCGTGCGCGTGCGCGTGCGCGTGCGCGTGCGCGTGCGCGTGCGCGTGTGTGTGTGTGTGTGTGTGTTGTGTGTGTGTTTGCGCGTGTGTGTGTGTTTGTGTGTGTGAGTGTGTGTGTGTGTGTGTTTGCGCGTGTGTTTACCCCATGCAGCTCCACTGACAGCGCGCAACCCGTGCCGGCCCACGCTGCAACGCCCGCGTCGTACCGAAGGGCCTGGTGTGACAAGCACACGTTGGCGCCAACATTAGTTTTGTGGATCATCGAGCGGAGCATGGAAGAGCAGGAAAAAGGAGCGAGGGGGAATGCGGAGGATGAGGAGGCGGAGCGCGGAGAATGAGAAGGTGAGGGCTCTCTTGCCGTCGACATAACGCTGCAACGGCTCCGCGAGCTCCACCGAGCCAAAGGGGGGAGGGCCGCAGTACGGGCGAGGACGGCACGTCCACCCCAAAGGGGCCGCACAACGCCCCGAAACCCCACGAGAGGGCAACCCAGGGGTAGGAGGAGGAGGCGGAGGCGGAGAAGGAGGAGGAAGAAGAGGAGGCGGAGGACGAGGATGAGGATGATGGTGATGATGATGATGATGATGATGCTGATGATGATGGTGATGATGATGCTGATGATGCTGATGCGGATGCGGATGATGATGATGATGATGATGATGATGATGATGATGATGATGATGATGAGGAGGAGGAGGAGGAGGATGATGACGATGATGATGCTGATGATGATGATTAGGATGATCGTGATGATGATGATGACGATGACGATGACGATGGTGATGGCGGTGGTGGTGGTGATGATGATGATTATGATAATGATGATGCTGATGATGATGATGCTGATGATGATGGTGATGATGATGATGATGATGCTGCTGATGACGATGACGATGGCGATGATGATGATGATGATGATGATGTTGATGATGATCATGATGATGATGATGCTGATGATGCTGAAGATGAAGATGATGATGATGATGATGATGATGATGATCATGATCATGCTGATCATGATGATCATGCTGATGATGAGGATGATGATGATGATGATGATGATGATGATGATGATGCTGATGATGATGATGATGATGATGATGATGATGATGATGATGATGATGATGATGATGATGATGATGATGATGATGATGATGATGATGATGATGATGATGATGATGATGATGATGATGTGCT